>JARFJB010001233.1:320000-437500 GCA_036346205.1 Vesta saturnalis | reverse complement strand
TGTGTTTGTGTTTTTGTTGGTTTTTTTTTTTTTTTTTTTTTTGGGTTGGGTGTTGGGGGGGGGGGGGGGGGGGGGGGGTTGGGTGGGTTGGAGTGGGGGGGGGGTTGAGTGGGGGTTTTGGGGAGGGGGGGGGGAGGGAGGGGGGTTTTTGTGGGGTTGGTGGGTGGTGGGGGGTGTGGTGTGGGTGGTTGGGGGGGGGGGGGGGTGTGGGTGGTTTTTTTTTTTTGGGGGGGGGGGGGGTGTGGGTGGGGTGGGGGTGGTTGTGGTGGGGGGGTGGGTGGTGGTGGGGTGGTGGTGGGTGGTGGGTGGTGGGGTTGGGGTTGGTGGGTGGGGGTGGGTTTGGTTGGGTGGGGTGGTGGGGGGGCTGGTTTGGTGGGGGGTTGGGGGGGGGGGGGGTGTGGGTGGGGGGGGGGGGGGTTGGTTGGGGTGTTTGGTGGGTGGGTGGTGGGTGGTGGTTTGTGTGGTTGGTGGTTGGTGCGTGGTTGGGTGCGGTGGTTTGGTGTTGGTTGGTTGGTGGTTTGGTTTTTTGGGGGGGGTTTTTGGTTGTTTTTTTGGGTTGGGGTTTTTGTTTGGGTTTTGGGGGTGGGGGTTTTTTGTTGGGTTTTGGGGGGGTTTTTTTTTTTTTTTTTTTTTTTTTTTTTTGGGGGGGGGGGGGGGGGGGGGGTTTTGGGGGGGGGAAAAAAAGGGGGGTTTTTTGGGGGGGGGGTTTTTTTTTGGTTTTTTAAAAAAGGGTTTTTTTTGGGGGGGGGGGGGGTGGGGAAAAAATTTTTGGGGGGGTTTGGTTGGGGGGGAAAATTGGTTTTGGGGTTGGGGGTTTGGGGGGTTTAAAGGGGTTTGAATTTTTGGGGGTTTGGTTTTAAATGGTTTGGTTTTGGGTTTTTGGGGGGGGGTTAAAAAAAAAATTTTTTTTTTTAAAAAAAAAAAAAGGGGGGGTGGTTGAAGTTTTTTTGGAAAGGGGGAAAATTTTTTTTTGGGGGGGGGTTGGGGGGTTTTTAAAAAGGGGGAAAATTTGGTGGGGGGGTTTTTTTTTTTTAAAAAAAGGGGGGGGGGGGGGGTTGGTTTAAAAATTTTTTTTGGGGTTTAAAAAGGGGGGGGGGGGGTTTTTTTTTTTTGGGGGGAAAGGGTGGTTGGGGGGTTTTTGGGGGTTTTAAAAAAAGGGGGGGGTTTTGGGGTTTGGTTATTTTGGTTGGGGGTTTGAATGGTTGGTTTGGTTGGGGGAAAAAGGGGTTTTTTGGGGGGGTTTTTTTTGGTTTGGGGGGGGGGGGAAAAAAAAAAAAAAATTTTTTTTTTTTTTTTTTTTTTTTTTTTTTTTTTTTTTTTTTTTTTTTTTTTTCCCCCCCTTTTGGGGGTGGTTTTTGGTGGTTTGCCCCCCCCCCCCCCCCCCCCCCCCTTTGGTGGGTTTTGGGGGTTGGTTGGTGGTTGGTGGTGGTGGGGGTGGTGGTTGGTTGGTGGTTGGTGTTGGTGGGGTTGGTGGTGGTTGGTGGTTGGTGGGGTGGGGGTTGTGTGTTTGGGGTTTTTTTTTTTTTTTGGGGTTTTTTTTTTGTTGTTTTTTTTTGGGGGGTTTTGGTCTTGGGGGGCCCCTTTTTTTGGGTTTTTTTTGGGTTTTTTGGGGTTTTTTTTTTTTTCTTTGGCCTTGGGGGTTTTTGTTTTGGGGGTCGGGTTTTTTTTTCTTTTCTTTTTTTGGGTTTTTTTTTTCTGGGTTTTTTTTTTCCGGGGGGGTTTTTTTTTTTTTGGGGTTTTGGGGTTTTGGTTTGGTTTTTTTTTTTTTTTTTGCCTTTTTTTTTTTTTTTTTTTTTTTTTTGTTTTGGTTTTTTTTGGGGGGGGGGTTCCCTTTTTTTTTTTTTTTTTTTTTTTTTTTTTTTCCCCCTTTTGGGTTTTTTGGGTCTGTTTGCGGTTTTTTTTTTTTTTTTTGGTTCCTTTTTTTTTTTTTTTTTTTTTTTTTTTTTTTTTTTTTTGGGGGGTTTTTTTTGGGGTTTTTTTTTTGGGTTTTTTGGTTTTGGGGTTTTTTTTTTTTTTTTTTTTTGGGTTTTTTTTTTTTTTTGTTTTCCCTTTGTGTTTTTTGGTTTTTTTTTGTTGGGTTTTTTTTTTTTTTTTTTTTTTTTTTTCCCCCCTTTTTTTTTTTTGTTTGGGTTTTGGGTTTTTTTTTGTGGTTTTTTTTTCGGGTTTTTTTTTTTTTTTTTTGTTTTTGGGTTTTGTTTTTTTTTTTGGTTTTTTTCCTTTGTTTTTTTTTTTTTTTTTTTTTTTGTGTCTGTGTGTCTGTGTGTCTGTGTTGTTTCTGTGTGTCTGTGTGTCTGTGTGTCTGTGTGTTCGTGTTCTGTGTGTCTGTGTGTCTGTGTGTCTGTGTGTCTGTGTGTCTTGTGGTTTGTTGTGTGTCTGTGTGTCTGTGTTCTGTGTGTCTGTGTGTCTGTGTGTCTGTGTGTCTGTGTGTCTGTGTGTCTGTGTTGTTTCTGTGTTGTGTTCTGTGTGTCTGTGTGTCTGTGTGTCTGTGTGCTGTGTTCTGTGTGTCTGTGTGTCTGTGTGTGTCTGTGTGTCTGTGTGTCTGTGTGTCTGTGTGTTCTGTGTGTCTGTGTGTCTGTGTTCTGTGTGTCTGTGTGTCTGTGTGTTCTGTGTCTGTGTGTCTGTGTGTTCTGTGTGTCTGTGTGTCTGTGTGTCTGTGTGTCTGTGTGTCTTGTGTCTGTGTGTCTGTGTTCTGTGTTCTGTGTGTCTGTGTGTCTGTGTGTCTGTGTGTCTGTGTGTCTGTGTGTCTGTGTTCTGTGTGTCTGTGTTCTGTGTGTTGTGTCTGTGTGTCTGTGTGTCTGTTGTTGTGTTCTGTGTGTCTGTGTGTTTCTGTGTGTCTGTGTGTCTGTGTGTCTGTGTGTCTGTGTTCTGTTGTTGTGTGTCTGTGTGTCTTTCTGTGTGTCTGTGTTCTGTGTGTCTGTGTGTCTGTGTCTGTGTGTCTGTGTGTCTGTGTTCTGTGTGTCTGTGTGTCTGTGTGTCTGTGTTGTTTCTGTGTGTCTGTGTGTCTGTGTGTCTGTGTGTCTGTGTTGTTGTTGTGTCTGTGTGTCTGTGTGTCTGTGTTGTTGTTGTGTCTGTGTGTCTGTGTGTCTGTGTGTCTGTGTTGTTTCTGTGTGTCTGTGTTCTGTGTGTCTGTGTTGTTCTGTGTGTTCTGTGTTGTTTCTGTTGTGTTCTGTGTGTCTGTGTGTCTGTGTTCTGTGTTGTGTTCTGTGTGTCTGTGTGTCTGTGTGTCTGTGTCTGTGTGTCTGTGTGTCTGTGTGTCTGTGTGTCTGTGTGTCTGTGTGTCTGTGTGTCTGTGTGTCTGTGTGTCTGTGTTCTGTGTGTCTGTGTTCTGTGTGTCGTGTGTTGTGTCTGTGTGTCTGTGTGTCTGTGTGTCTGTGTGTTGTGTTCTGTGTGTCTGTGTGTCTGTGTGTTTCTGTGTGTCTGTGTGTCTGTGTGTCTGTGTGTCGTGTCTGTGTGTCTGTGTTGTTTCTGTGTGTCTGTGTTGTTGTTGTGTCTGTGTGTCTGTGTGTCTGTGTTCTGTGTGTCTGTGTCTGTGTGTTGTTGTTGTGTCCTGTGTGTCTGTGTTCGTGTTCTGTGTGTCTGTGTTGTTTCTGTGTGTTCTGTGTGTCTGTGTGTCTGTGTGTTGTGTTGTGTGTCTGTGTGTCTGTGTGTGTCTGTGTTCTGTGTGTCTGTGTGTCTGTGTGTCTGTGTGTGTCTGTGTGTCTGTGTGTCTGTGTGTCTGTGTTCTGTGTGTCTGTGTGTCTGTGTGTCTGTGTGTCTGTGTGTCTGTGTGTCTGTGTGTCTGTGTGTCTGTTGTTGTTGTTGTGTCTGTGTGTCTGTGTGTCTGTGTTCTGTGTGTCTGTGTGTCCTGTGTGTCTGTGTTGTGTGTCTGTGTGTCTGTGTGTCTGTGTGTCTGTGTGTCTGTGTGTCTGTGTGTTGTGTGTCTGTGTGTCTGTGTGTCTGTGTGTCTGTGTGCTGTGTTCTGTGTGTCTGTGTGTCTGTGTGTCTGTGTGTTCTGTGTGTCTGTGTTGTTCTGTGTGTCTGTGTTGTTTCTGTGTGTCTGTGTGTCTGTGTCTGTGTTCTGTGTGTCTGTGTGTTGTTCTTGTGTGTTCTGTGTGTCTGTGTTCTGTGTTTGTGTCTGTGTGTCTGTGTGTCTGTGTCTGTGTGCCTGTGTGTTGTTTCTGTGTGTCTGTGTGTTGTGTTCTGTGTGTTGTTGTGTCTGTGTGTCTGTGTGTTGTGTGTCTGTGTGTCTGTGTGTGTTCTGTGTGTCTGTGTGTCTGTGTGTCTGTGTTCTGTGTGTCTGTGTGTTGTGTCTGTGTGTGTTCTGTGTGTCTGTGTGTCTGTGTGTTCTGTGTGTCTGTGTGTCTGTGTGTCTGTGTTCTGTGTGTCTGTGTGTCTGTGTTGTCTGTGTGTCTGTGTGTCTGTGTGTCTGTGTGTCTGTGTGTCTGTGTGTCTGTGTGTCTGTGTGTCTGTGTTTGTGTCTGTGTGTCTGTGTGTCTGTGTGTCTGTGTGTCTGTGTGTCTGTGTGTCTGTGTGTCTGTGTCTGTGTGTCTGTGTTTGTGTGTCTGTGTGTTGTGTGTCTGTGTGTCTTGTGTCTGTGTGTCTGTGTTCTGTGTGTCTGTTGTGTCTGTGTGTCTGTGTTCTGTGTGTCTGTTTCTGTGTGTCTGTGTGTTGTGTTCTGTGTCTGTGTTCTGTGTGTCTGTGTGTTGTGTGTCTGTGTCCTGTGTGTCTGTGTGTCTGTGTGTCTGTGTGTCTGTGTTGTTTCTGTGTGTCTGTGTGTCTGTGTGTCTGTGTGTCTGTGTGTCTGTGTTCTGTGTGTCTGTGTGTTGTGTGTCTGTGTGTTGTGTCTGTGTGTTGCTGTGTTCTGTGTGTCTGTGTGTCTGTGTTGTGTTGTGTTGTGTGTCTGTGTTCTGTGTGTTGTGTGTTGTGTGTCTGTGTGTCTGTGTGTCTGTGTTCTGTGTGTCTGTGTGTCTGTGTGTTTCTGTGTGTCTGTGTGTTTCTGTGTGTCTGTGTGGTGTCTGTGTGTCTGTGTTGTTCTGTGTGTCTGTGTCTGTGTTGTTCCTGTGTGTTCTGTGTGTCTGTGTGTCTGTGTGTCTGTGTGTCTGTGTTCTGTGTGTCTGTGTGTCTGTGTGTCTGTGTGTCTGTGTGTCTGTGTGTTGTGTGTTGTGTGTCTGTGTTCTGTGTGTCTGTGTGTCTGTGTCTGTGTGTCTGTGTGTCTGTGTGTCTGTGTTGTTCTGTGTGTCTGTGTGTTGTTTCTGTGTGTCTGTGTCTGTGTGTCTGTGTGTCTGTGTCTGTGTGTCTGTGTGTCTGTGTGTTGTGTGTCTGTGTTGTTTCTGTGTGTGTTGTGTTCTGTGTGTTGTGTCTGTGTGCCTGTGTGTCTGTGTGTCTGTGTGTCTGTGTGTTCTGTGTGTCTGTGTGTCTGTGTTCTGTGTGCCTGTGTGTCTGTGTGTCTGTGTGTCTGTGTGTCTGTGTGTCTGTGTGTCTGTGTGTTCTGTGTGTTGTGTTCTGTGTGTCTGTGTGTCTGTGTGTCTGTGTGTCTGTGTGTTCTGTGTGTCTGTGTGTCTGTGTTCGTGTCTGTGTGTCGTGTTCTGTGTGTCTGTGTGTCTGTGTGTTCTGTGTGTCTGTGTGTCTGTGTGTCTGTGTGTCTGTGTGTTGTTTCGTGTGTCTGTGTGTCTGTGTGTCTGTGTCCTGTGTGTCTGTGTGTCTGTGTTGTTTCTGTGTGTCTGTGTGTTCTGTGTGTCTGTGTGTCTGTGTGTCTGTGTGTCTGTGTGTTCTGTGTGTCTGTGTGTCTGTGTGTGTTCTGTGTTTGTCTGTGTTCTGTGTGTCTGTGTGTCTGTGTGTTGTTTCTGTGTTCTGTGTGTCTGTGTGTTGTTTCTGTGTGTCTGTGTGTCTGTGTGTCTGTGTGTCTGTGTGCCTGTGTGTCTGTGTGTTGTTTCTGTGTTGTGTGTTGTTCTGTGTGTCTGTGTGTCTGTGTGTCTGTGTGTCTGTGTGTCTGTGTGTCTGTGTGTCTGTTGTGTCTGTGTGTCTGTGTGTCTGTGTGTCTGTGTGCCTGTGTGTCTGTGTGTCTGTGTGTCTGTGTGTCTGTGTTGTTTCTGTGTGTCTGTGTGTCTGTGTGTCTGTGTCTGTGTGTCTGTGTTGTTTCTGTGTGTCTGTGTGTTGTGTGTTGTGTGTTGTGTGTCTGTGTGTCTGTGTGTCTGTGTGTCTGTGTGCCTGTGTGTTGTGTGTTGTGTTCTGTGTGTCTGTGTGTCTGTGTCCTGTGTGTCTGTGTGTTGTGTTGTGTTCTGTGTGTCTGTGTTGTTTCTGTGTGTCTGTGTGTTGTTATTGTGTGTCTGTGTGTCTGTGTTCTGTGTGTCTGTGTGTCTGTGTCCTGTGTGTCTGTGTGTCTGTGTGTCTGTGTGTCTGTGTGTCTGTGTGTCTGTGTGTCTGTGTGTCTGTGTGTCTGTGTGTTTGGTGTCTGTGTGTCTGTGTTCTGTGTTCTGTGTGTCTGTGTGTTGTGTTCTGTGTGTCTGTGTTCTGTGTGTCTGTGTGTCTGTGTGTCTGTGTGTCTGTGTGTCTGTGTGTCTGTGTGTCTGTGTGTCTGTGTGTCTGTGTGTTCTGTGTGTCTGTGTGTCTGTGTGTCTGTGTGTCTGTGTGTGTCTGTGTGTCTGTGTGTCTGTGTTCTGTGTGTTGTGTGTCTGTGTTCTGTGTGTTGTGTGTCTGTGTGTCTGTGTGTCTGTGTGTCTGTGTCTGTGTGTCTGTGTGTTGTTGTGTGTCTGTGTGTCTGTGTGTCTGTGTGCCTGTGTGTCTGTGTTGTGTTCTGTGTTCTGTGTCTGTGTGTTCTGTGTGTCTGTGTGTCTGTGTTTTTCTGTGTGTCTGTGTGTCTGTGTGTGTGTGTCTGTGTGTTCTGTGTGTTGTGTGTTCTGTGTGTCTGTGTGTCTGTGTTCTGTGTGTCGTGTGTCGTGTGTCTGTGTTCGTGTGTCTGTGTGTCTGTGTGTCTGTGTGTCTGTGTGTGTCTGTGTGTCTGTGTGTCTGTGTGTCTGTGTTCTGTGTGTCTGTGTGTCTGTGTCTGTGTTGTTGTTGTGTCTGTGTGTCGGTGTCTGTGTTCTGTGTGTTGTGTGTCTGTGTGTCTGTGTGTGTTGTGTGTCTGTGTGTCTGTGTGTCTGTGTGTCTGTGTGTCTGTGTGTCTGTGTGTCTGTGTTGTTTCTGTGTTGTGTTCTGTGTGTCTGTGTGTTTCTGTGTGTCTGTGTGTCTGTGTGTCTGTGTGTCTGTGTTCTGTGTGTCTGTGTGTCTGTGTGTCTGTGTGTCTGTGTGTGTTGTGTTCTGTGTCTGTGTTGTTGTTGTGTCTGTGTGTCTGTGTGTCTGTGTGTCTGTGTGTCTGTGTGTCTGTGTTCTGTGTGTCTGTGTGTCTGTGTGTCTGTGTTCTGTGTGTCTGTGTGTCTGTGTGTCTGTGTGTCTGTGTGTCTGTGTTCTGTGTGTCTGTGTGTCTGTGTCTGTGTTCTGTGTGTTGTGTGTCTGTGTGTCTGTGTTTGTGTCTGTGTGTCTGTGTGTCTGTGTGTCTGTGTGTTTGTGTTGTGTTCTGTGTGTCTGTGTGTCTGTGTGTCTGTGTGTCTGTGTGTCTGTGTCTGTGTGTCTGTTGTCTGTGTTTGTGTGTCTGTGTTCTGTGTGTCTGTGTTGTTCGTGTTCTGTGTGTCTGTGTGTCTGTGTGTCTGTGTGTCTGTGTGCCTGTGTGTCTGTGTGTCTGTGTGTCTGTGTGTCTGTGTGTGTTCTGTGTGTCTGTGTGTCTGTGTTCTGTGTGTCTGTGTGTCTGTGTGCCTGTGTGTCTGTGTGTCTGTGTGTCTGTGTGTCTGTGTGTCTGTGTGTCTGTGTGTCTGTGTGTCTGTGTGTCTGTGTGTTCTGTGTGTCTGTGTGTTGTCTGTGTGTCTGTGTGTCTGTGTGTTCTGTGTGTCTGTGTGTCTGTGTTCTGTGTGTCTGTGTGTCTGTGTGTCTGTGTGTCTGTGTGTCTGTGTGTCTGTGTTGTTTCTGTGTGTCTGTGTGTCTGTGTTCTGTGTTGTTTCTGTGTGTCTGTGTGTTGTTGTGTGTCTGTGTTGTTTCTGTGTGTCTGTGTGTCTGTGTGTCTGTGTTGTCTGTGTTGTGTTGTGTCTTGTTTGTGTCCTGTGTGTCTGTGTGTCTGTGTGTCTGTGTGTCTGTGTTCGTGTGTCTGTGTGTCTGTGTGTCTGTGTGTTGTTTCTGTGTGTCTGTGTGTCTGTGTTCTGTGTGTCTGTGTGTCTGTGTGTGTTCTGTGTGTCTGTGTGTTCTGTGTGTCTGTTGTGTGTCTTGTGTCTGTGTGTTCGTGTCTGTGTGTCTGTGTGTTTCTGTGTGTCTGTGTCCTGTGTCCTGTGTGTTGTTGTTGTTGTGTCTGTGTGTCTGTGTTTCTGTGTGTCTGTGTGTCTGTGTTCTGTGTCTGTGTGTCTGTGTGTCTGTGTGTCTGTGTGTCTGTGTGTTGTGTGTTGTGTTCTGTGTGTCTGTGTTCTGTGTGTCTGTGTGTTGTGTGTCTGTGTGTCTGTGTGTCTGTGTGTCTGTGTGTTCTGTGTGTCTGTGTGTCTGTGTGTCTGTGTGTCTGTGTTCGTGTCTGTGTGTCTGTGTGTTCTGTGTGTCTGTGTTGTTCTGTGTGTCTGTGTGTGTGTGTCTGTGTGTCTGTGTGTCTGTGTGTCTGTGTGTCTGTGTGTCTGTGTGTCGTGTGTCTGTGTTGTCCTGTGTGTCTGTGTTCTGTGTGTCTGTGTGTCTGTGTTCTGTGTGTCTGTGTGCCTGTGTGTTGTTGTGTGTCTGTGTGTTCTGTGTGTCTGTGTGTCTGTGTGTCTGTGTGTCTGTGTGTCTGTGTGTCTGTGTTTGTGTCTGTGTGTCTGTGTGTTGTTTCTGTGTGTCTGTGTCTGTGTGTCTGTGTTCTGTGTCTGTGTGTCGTGTGTCTGTGTGTTGTGTTTGTTCTGTGTGTCTGTGTGTCTGTGTTCTGTGTGCCTGTGTGTCTGTGTGTCTGTGTCTGTTTGTGTCCTGTGTGTCTGTGTGTCTGTGTGTCTGTGTGTCTGTGTGCGTGTCTGTGTTCTGTGTGTCTGTGTGTTCTGTGTCTGTGTGTCTGTGTTTCTGTGGTGTCTGTGTGTCTGTGTTCTGTGTGTTGTGTTCTGTGTGTCTGTGTGTCTGTGTGTCTGTGTGTCTGTGTGGTTGTGTCTGTGTGTTGTGTTCTGTGTGTTGTGTGTTGTGTTCTGTGTGTCTGTGTGTCTGTGTTCTGTGTGTTGTGTTCTGTGTGTCTGTGTGTCTGTGTGTCTGTGTGTTTGTGTTCTGTGTGTCTGTGTGTCTGTGTGTCTGTGTGTGTCTGTGTGTCTGTGTGGTGTCTGTGTGTCTGTGTGTCTGTTTCTTGTGTTGTGTTCTGTGTGTCTGTGTGTCTGTGTTGTTCCTGTGTGTCTGTGTGTTTCTGTGTGTCTGTGTGTCTGTGTGTCTGTGTGTCTGTGTGTTGTTCTGTGTGTCTGTGTGTCTGTGTTCTGTGTGTCTGTGTGTCTGTGTTCTGTGTTGTTGTGTCTGTGTGTCTGTGTGTCTGTGTGTCTGTGTCTGTTGTTGTTTCTGTGTGTTTCTGTGTGTTGTTTCTGTGTGTCTGTGTGTCTGTGTTGTTTCTGTGTGTCTGTGTGTCTGTGTGTCTGTTGTGTTCTGTGTGTTTCTGTGTTCTGTGTGTCTGTGTGTCGTGTCTGTGTGTCTGTGTGTCTGTGTGCTGTGTCTGTGTGTCTGTGTGTCTGTGTGTCTGTGTGTCTGTGTTGTTTCTGTGTGTCTGTGTGTCTGTGTGTCTGTGTGTCTGTGTGTCTGTGTGTCTGTGTTTGTGTCTGTGTGTCTGTGTTGTTGTGTGTCTGTGTGTCTGTGTGTCTGTGTGTCTGTGTCTGTGTGTCTGTGTGTCTGTGTTCTGTGTTTGTCTGTGTTTCTGTGTGTCTGTGTGTCTGTGTGTCTGTGTGTCTGTGTTCTGTGTGTCTGTGTGTCTGTGTGTCTGTGTGTCTGTGTGTTCTGTGTGTCTGTGTGTCTGTGTGTCTGTGTGTTGTTGTTGTGTCTGTGTGTCTGTGTGTCTGTGTGTCTGTGTGTCTGTGTTCTGTGTCTGTGTGTCTGTGTGTTGTGTGTCTGTGTTGTTTCTGTGTGTCTGTGTGTCTGTGTCTGTGTGTCTGTGTGTCTGTGTGTTGTTGTTGTGTCTGTGTGTCTGTGTGTCTGTGTGTCTGTGTTCTGTGTGTCTGTGTGTCTGTGTGTCTGTGTCTGTGTGTCTGTTGTTGTTGTGTCTGTGTGTCTGTGTGTCTGTGTGCCTGTGTTCGTTGTGTGTCTGTGTGTCTGGTGTGTTCTGTGTGTCTGTGTTGTTTCTGTGTGTCGTGTTTCTGTGTGTCTGTGTGTCTGTGTGTCTGTGTGTCTGTGTCTGTGTTCTGTGTGTTGTTGTCTGTGTGTCTGTGTGTCTGTGTGTCTGTGTTGGTTCTGTGTGTCTGTGTGTCTTGTGTCTGTGTTGTGTGTCTGTGTGTCTGTGTGTTCTGTGTGTCTGTGTGTCTGTGTGTCTGTGTGCCTGTGTGTCTGTGTGTCTGTGTGTCTGTGTGTCTGTGTTCTGTGTGTCTGTGTGTCTGTGTTCTGTGTGTTCTGTGTGTCTGGTGTGTTGTTGTGTCTGTGTGTCTGTGTGTCTGTGTGTTCTGTGTGTTGTGTGTTGTGTCTGTGTGTCTTGTGTCTGTGTTCTGTGTGTCTGTGTGTGTTCCTGTGTCTGTGTGTCTGTGTGTCTGTGTGTCTGTGTGTCTGTGTGTCTGTGTGTCTGTGTGTCTGTGTTCTGTGTGTCTGTGTGTCTGTGTGTTTGTGTGTCTGTGTGTCTGTGTGTCTGTGTCCTGTGTGTCTGTGTGTCTGTGTGTCTGTGTGTCTGTGTTCTGTGTGTCTGTGTTGTTTCTGTGTGTCTGTGTGTCTGTGTTTCTGTGTGTCTGTGTGTCTGTGTGTCTGTGTTGTTCTGTGTGTCTGTGTGTCTGTGTGTGTCTGTGTGTCTGTGTGTCTGTGTGTCTGTGTGTCTGTGTTCTGTGTGTGTTGTGTTCTGTGTGTCTGTGTGTCTGTGTGTCTGTGTGTCTGTGTGTCTGTGTGTCTGTGTGCCTGTGTGTCTGTGTGTCTGTGTTTGTGTGCGTGTTGTGTGTCTGTGTGTCTGTGTGTCTGTGTGTCTGTGTGTCTGTGTGTCTGTGTGTTTCTGTGTGTCTGTGTTGTTGTTGTGTTCTGTGTGTCTGTGTCTGTGTGTCTGTGTGTCTGTGTGTCTGTGTGTCTGTGTGTCTGTGTGTCTGTGTGTCTGTGTGTCTGTGTGTCTGTGTCTGTGTTCTGTGTGTCTGTGTGTTGTGTTGTGTTCTGTGTGTCTGTGTGCTGTGTTCTGTGTGTTCTGTGTGTCTGTGTTCTGTGTGTCTGTGTGTCTGTGTGTCTGTGTGTCTGTGTGTCTGTGTTCGTGTGTCTGTGTGTCTGTGTGTCTGTGTGTCTGTGTGTCTGTGTGGTGTTCTTGTGTCTGTGTGTCTGTGTGTCTGTGTGTCTGTGTGTCTGTGTGTCTGTGGCGTGTTCTGTGTGTCTGTGTTTCTGTGTGTCTGTGTTCTGTGTGTCTGTGTTCTGTGTGTCTGTGTGTCTGTGTGTCTGTGTGTCTGTGTTCTGTGCCTGTGTGTCTGTGTGTCTGTGTGTCTGTGTGTCTGTGTGTCTGTGTGTGTCTGTTGTGTTCTGTGTGTCTGTGTGTCTGTGTTCTGTGTGTCTGTGTGCCTGTGTGTTGTGTGTCTGTGTGTTGTTTCTGTGTGTCTGTGTGTCGTGTCTGTGTGTTGTGTGTCTGTGTGTTTGTTTCTGTGTGTCTGTGTGTCTGTGTGTCTGTGTGTCTGTGTGTCTGTGTGTCTGTGTTGGTGTCTGTGTGTCTGTGTGTCTGTGTGTCTGTGTGTCTGTGTGTCTGTTTCTGTGTGTCTGTGTGTCTGTGTGTCTGTGTTGTTGTTGTGTGTCTGTGTGTCTGTGTGTGTCTTGTGTGTCTGTGTGTTGTTTCTGGTGTTGTGTTCTGTGTGTCTGTGTGTCTGTGGGTCTTGTGTCTGTGTGTCTGTGTGTTTCTGTGTGTCTGTGTTCTGTGTGTCTGTGTTCTGTGTGTGTGTGTCTGTGTGTGTTCTGTGTGTCTGTGTTTGTTAATGTTGTGTGTCTGTGCCTGTGTGTCTGTGTGTCTGTGTTTGTTCTGTTGTGTTCGTGTGTCTGTGGTTGTGTGTGTCTGTGTGTCTGTGTGTCTGTGTTTGTGTTGTGTGTCTGTGTGTCTGTGTGTTCTGTGTGTCTGTGTTCTGTGTGTCAGTGTCTGTGTGTTTGTGTCTGTGTGTCTGTGTGTCTGTGTGTCTGTGTGTCTGTGTGTTTCTGTGTTGTTTCTGTGTGTTCTGTGTGTCTGTGTGTCTGTGTGCCTGTGTGTCTGTGTGTCTGTGTGTCTGTGTGTCTGTTGTGTGTCTGTGTTTGTGTGTTGTTGTGTGTCTGTGTGTTGTGTTCTGTGTGTCTGTGTGTCTGTGTGTTGTTTCTGTGTGTCTGTGTCTGTGTGTTGTGTGTCTGTGTGTCTGTGTGTCTGTGTGTCTGTGTGTCTGTGTGTCTGTGTGTCTGTGTGTTGTGTGTCTGTGTGTCTGTGTCTGTGTGTCTGTGTGTTCTGTGTGTTGTTTCTGTTGTGTTCTGTGTGTCTGTGTGTTCTGTGTGTTCGTGTGTCTGTGTTCTGTGTGTCTGTGTTGGTTCTGTGTCTGTGTGTCTGTGTGTCTGTGTGGTGTTTCTGTGTGTCTGTGTCTGTGTGTCTGTGTGTCTGTGTCTGTGTGTCTGTGTGTTGTGTGTGTGTCTGTGTGTTTGTGTGTGTGTTGTGTGTGTCTGTGTGTCTGTGTGTCTGTGTGTCTGTGTGTCTGTGTCTGTGTGTCTGTGTGTCTGGTGCCTGTGTGTCTGTGTGTCTGTGTGTCTTGTTCTGTGTGTCTGTGTGTGTCTGTTGTGTGTTCTGTGTGTCTGTGTTCTGTGTGTCTGTGTTCTGTGTGTCTGTGTCGTGTGTCTGTGTGTCTGTGTGTTCTGTGTGTCTGTGTGTCTGTGTGTCTGTGTGTCTGTGTGTCTGTGTTTGTGTGTCTGTGTGTCTGTGTGTCTGTGTGTCTGGTGTCTGTGTGTCTGTGTGTCTGTGTGTCTGTGTGTTGTGTGTCTGTGTGTCGTGTTCTGTGTGTCTGTGTGTTCTGTTGTGTCTGTGGTCTGTGTGTTTGTGTCCTGTGTGTCTTGTGCCTGTGGTCTGTGTGTTGTGTTGTGTGTCTGTGTGTCTGTGGTCTGTGTGTCTGTGTGTCTGTGTGTCTGTGTGTCTGTGTGCCTGTGTGCTGTGTGCCTGTGTTCTGTGTGTCTGTGTTCTGTGTGTCTGTGTGTGTGTTGGTGTTGGTGTTGTGTGTCTGTGTGCCTGTGTGTCTGTGTGTTCTGTGTGTCTGTGTTGTTGTGTGTGTCTGTGTGTCTGTGTGTCTGGTGTCTGGGTTGTGTCTGTGTGTCTGTGTGTCTGTGTTCTGTGTGTCTGTGTGTCTGTGTGTCTGTGTGTCTGTGTGTCTGTGTGTTCTGTGTTCTGTGTGTCTGTGTGTCTGTGTGTCTGTGTTCTGTGTGTCTGTTTGTGTCTGTGTGTTCTGTGGGTGGGTTGTGTGGTCTGTGTGTCTGTTTGTGGTTGTGTTGTGTGTGTTGTGTTGTGGGGAAAGGGTGTTTGGTGTGTCTGTGTGGGTTGGGTCGTGTGTTGGTGTCTGTGGTGGTTGTGGTGTCTGGTGGGTGGTTGTGTGTCTGTGTTGTTAGTGTCTGTGGTGGGTTGTGGTGTTGGGTGTGGTGGGTTGTGTGTTGGTGGGTGTTGTGTTGGGTTGGGTGGGTGTCTGTGTGTTGTGGGTGTGTTGTTGGTCTGTGTGGGTTGTGTGTTGTGGTGTTTTGTGTGGGTTGGTGTGGGGTTGGTGTGGTTGGTGTGTTGTGTGTGTTCTGTGTGTTGTGTGTCTGTGTGTTGTGTGTCTGTGTGTTCGGTGTGTGTTGGTGTCCCTGTGTGTTCTGTGTTGTTGTGTGTCTGTGTCTGTGTGTCGTGTGTCTGTGGGTGTCTGGTGTTCTGTGTGCGGTGTCTGGGTGCTGTGGTGTCTGTGTTGTGGGTGTTCTGTGTGTCTGTGTGTTGTGTGCTGTGTGTTTGTGTGCTGTGTGTTGTGTTTGTGTTCTGTGTGTTGTTGTTGTGTGTTGTGTGTTGATGTGTTGTGTGTTTGTGTTTGTGTGTCTGTGTGTTGGGTGTTGTGTGCGTGTGTTGTGTGTTGTGTGCTTTGTGTGTTTGGTGTTGTGTGTCTGTGTGTTGTGTTCTGTGTGTTGTGTGTGGTGTGGTGTGGGCTTGTGTGTGTGTGTGTGGTGTGGTGTTGTGGGTGGTCTGTGTGCTGTGTGTTGGTGTGAGTGTGTTGGGTGTTGGTGTGGCTGGGGGGTTGGTGTGTGGTTGTGTGTCTGTGGGTTGGTGTGAGTGGGTGTGAGGTGGTGTGTTGTGTGGGTTGTGGGTGGTGGGAGTGGTGTGAGTGTGGGTATGTGGGTGTGTGTGGGTGTGTGGTTTGTGGTGTGGTGTTGTGTGTGTGGTGTTGTGGTGGTGTTGGTGTGGTTGGTGTGGTCTTGTGGTTGGGGGTGTTGTGGTTGGTGTTGGTGTGTGGTTGTGTGTTGGTGTGGTTGTGTGGTTGTGGTGTGGTGGGTTGTTGTGTTGTGGTGGGTGTGGTTGGTGTGGGTCTGGTTGTTGGGTGGGTCTGGTTGTGTGGGGTGGTGTGGGGTGTGGTGTGGGTTTGGTGTGGTTGGGTGTGGTTGGTGTGTTTGGTGTTGGTGTGTGTGTTGTGTGTCTGTGTTGTGTGTTGTGTGTTTGTGTGTTTGTGTTGTGTGTGTGTCTGTGTGTTTGGTGTCTGGTTTTGTGGTGTCTGGTGTTCTGTGGGGTGGGTCCTGTGTGTTCTGTGTGTTGTGTGGGTCTGTGTGTGTTTGTTGTGTGTTTGTGTGTTTGTGTGTTGTTTGTGTTGTGTTTTGTGTGTGTGTGGGTGTGTGTGTGTGATGGGTGTGTGTTGTGTGTTGTGTGTGTGTGTTGTGTGTGTGTGGTGTGTGGGGGAGTGGGGGGGGGGGGTGGGGTGGTGAGGGTGGTGGTGGGGTGGGGGGGGTGGTGGTGGTTGTGGGGTGGTGGTGGTGGGGTGGTTGGTGGGGTGGGTGGAGGGTGGTGGGGTGGGGGTGGTGGTGGGGGTGGTTGGTGGGGGGGGGTGGTGGGGGGTGGTGGTGGTGGGGGGTGGTGGGGGGGGGTGGTGGTGGGGGAGTGGTGGTGGTGGTGGTTGGTGGTGGTGTGGGTGGGGTGGTGGTGGGTGGTGGTGGTGGTGGGGGGTGGTGGTGGTGGTGGGGGTGGGGTGGTTGGTGGGGTGGTGGTGGGGAGGGGAGTGGGAGTGGGGGGGAGTTGGTGGGTGGGAGTGGGAGTGGTGGGGGGGGGTGGTGGGGGGGTGGGGTGGGGTTGGTGGGGTGGGGGGTGGGGGGTGGGGAAGGGTTGGTGGGGGGGGGTGGTTGGTGGTGGTGGTGGGGGAGGGGGGGTGGTGGTTGGTGGGGTGGTGGTGGGAGGGGGTGGTGGGGGGTGGTGGTGAGTGGGGTGGTGGGGTGTGGTGGTGGGGTGGGTGAGGGAGTGGAGGAGGAGGAGTGAGGAGGAGTGAGTGAGTGGTGTGGTGAGGAGTGGTGAGGAGTGAGTGAGTGAGGAGTGGGAGTGAGTGAGGAGTGAGGAGTGGTGAGTGAGTGAGTGGGAGTGAGGAGGAGGAGTGAGGAGTGAGTGGTGAGTGGTGGTGGTGTGTGTGTGTGTGTGTGTGTGTGTGTGTGTGTGTGTGTGTGTGTGTGTGTGTGTGTGTGTGTGTGTGTGTGTGTGTGTGGTGGTGTGGGTGTGTGTGCGTGTGTGCGCGTGCGTGCGTGCGTGCGGCGTGCGTGCGTGCGTGCGTGCGTGCGTGCGTGCGGTGCGGTGCGTGCGTGCGTGGCGTGCGGCGTGCGTGCGTGCGTGCGTGCGTGCGTGCGTGCGTGCGTGCGTGCGGGTGCGTGCGTGCGTGCGTGCGTGCGTGTGCGTGGTGCGTGCGGCGTGCGTGGTGCGTGCGTGCGTGCGTGGTGCGTGCGTGCGTGCGTGCGTGCGTGCGTGCGTGCGTGTGGTGCGTGCGTGCGTGCGTGCGTGCGTGCGTGCGTGCGTGCGTGGTGGTGGTGTGTGTGTATGGTGTGTTCTAGTATTCACGATAACTCGAAAACGAAAATACGTACTTAAAACTTCGTATTTATGCTTGTTTTCATTTCGCTTGGAGCTGGTTAGTCTTGGAAGAATCCCAGCGCGCGGAGGGGGGTTTATTAGTTGCAGTTTTTGGTGTATCAGGTGTTTCTAAAGGTGCTGCATATTTCACAGATATAAAAACACTTAGCTATAGGCCTTAGATATGTCGTTTCATTATGTTCTATGCGGCAAAAAATTCCAAAGGGATAATTTAAGTGTTAGTTCAAGTGTTTAGACATATTTTTTAAGGAAAATTTAATTTTACATAACTGCTCTTTAGAACGCTTCTTAATACAACGCAAGGTAAGTCTAAAAATTAATTAAATATGGTTGAAAATGGTTAAACTGAATTGCTGATATCTTAATATGTATTTATGTCAAGTGACCTGTATCTGACATGAAGTTTTAAACGTCATTATGACATAAATTATTGTGTTTGTTTTTACAATGTTACCTGTTTTCGTTATAAACGTATAAAAAGGAGTGTGCATAGTTACCCTAACAAAATTATAATTACAATTGTACATTTCCTTTAATTAAGTTAGCATCTAAATGACTATTAACCTCTGCCTGTCATGAAGTTTTAAACGTCTGTTTGACAGAGATTATTGTTTCTATTTTCCCAAAGTTGCCTAGTTACGTACCTAATGAACTTATACAAAAGGTTGCATAATTATCCTAAAAAAGTGTATCAAAATTATTTCATTTCTTTTAATTCCTATTTTGTAGGTTGGAAGGTCGCGTGTTGTTTCACACCAGATATTTTTATTTCTAGGTTAACCAATAATGCTCTTTCTGAAAAAAAATGTTCAAAATATGAACAGTACCTACCTAAACTACATCTCGACGAATTATGGTAAGCTTGTTGTCTTTATTGCATTCAATATAACTTGTTAAAAACCCTTTGTGAATTAACTTATGCCTTATGTTCATATATTGTATGCAGTTTGAATAAGTATGTTTGATTAAACGGTTCTCAACATAATGGAATTACATATATACACATATACACCCAAAGGGTTTCATTTCGCCTTTTCTGTATCTGGAAGTAAAGGATTAACCTAGTTGAGATATGTGCATAATTAAACATTAAAATCAAAAGATTTTTTCCTCTCTTTAGACTTTACGCTAATCTTTGTTAAGAAGAATGTCTCGTCAAGTAATATTGTCATTTGTTACTAAAGGAGTCATACGAGCATATTTATTCAACAATCTGATTATTATAATTCCTTTCATGAATAACAGTGTGAATTAATATTTGACAAATAGACCTATTGCTGGAAAATATGGTACAAGCATATCCAATTGTCTCTTAAACAGCAAGAGTAGGTAGGTATAAACAACCGAGCAAGAAAAAATGTGGAATGAAGAATTGTGACATTTATTGACCAACTGTGTCTAAACTTGACTGACAATAATTCGTCGTAAGAATCAACACTGTTTAAACTTTACCGACGTCATTGACAATAAGCTGTAAAACTGTCGACACTGTTTGAAAATATTGACCCTAATTTACCTAACGTTCTTTAAAAAGAAAATATTTTATGTGTAATCCGTTACAGTAGCACTACTAACTACGAATATCAATTAAAGCGTTAAGTAAGTTTTATTACTTTAATTTATTTGCAAACTACTGCTTTTACCTAGTGAATTACTTAGTGTACCTGCAAGAGACTCTTGTGACTTTGGCGAAAAAGTGCCAGCTGAAGCATTTGATTTACAACGAATAAACTAAATTTAAACGTTGTGTAATCTGTAAGACAATATCTGACAGAGCTAGGCCATAGGGATACACAAGGCATATGAATATACAGTAATTTATTTAATTAATAATCTTATCTTTTGTAGTATTTGTTAAAATTTAAAGATGTAAACAATTTTAACAAATATTACTACGACGAAGATAACTGAGTTATCAAACGTTTAAGTATAATTTAAATTACACATTAAAAAAAACAAGTATTTAATTATGAGTGATAATGTGAAAGTTTACATTTTCGAATATACAGGGTGTTTCTTAATAAAAATAATATTTAAGGTTATCGTTGGGTCTATTGTTGTGAAATGTAGTACGCATCTTCCATGCATCAAAAGGCTTTTTCTGTTGTACAACATAACTTTTTATTCTTGCAACTGCTTTTTCTTAAAGTAAAAATTATTTTTCAAATTTTTTTCCTTTCTGAGCAAATCTGGTCTCTTCTTTTTTTTCCTTTGACATACGGTTTTCGCATAAAAAAATAAAAATAATTCATTTGCATCTCGCTAGACCACTTGCGAGAAAAAACGATTTATGTAACTTTAAACAATAATTTATTTAAGAGAATAATAAACGATAAAACTATGAAATTGAAGTAATCTAAATACATTTTGCAATGCTAACACAAATAACCTGAACGCACAAAGAAATAAATTAAATCAGACGTTGAAAATGTCCACCTCCTGAAAATGTGTATGGCTCTCATGGACCCACGTACTGCTTGGAAAATGCCAGAACTGTGTCTAATAGTTTCGCAAGAAACTATGATGCGTTAGCGCCACGTCGTGCATAAAACACAGTCGAGTTCTTCGTAAAATGGGAACATCTTCCATCAAAGCTGGCAATTCTTCTTCGAGAAACTGCCGGTAATTATGTCCATTCAACCTCTCATGAAGAAAATAGGACCCAATGAAATAATCACCGCATATTCCAGCCCACACGTTAAGGAAAAACTGCTCCTGGTGAAATTTTCCAATATTGCATGTGGGTTTCTTTAAAAATTGGCTTCATCGGTGAATAAAATTTTCAGTATCAAAATAATGGATTTTCGTACACTTTTTGAAGAAACCATTGCAAAATTGACCTTTAGCTATTTCTGTTTTCCCAGCCTTAGCTTAGTCAGAGAAGGGGGTAGATACGGAGAATTAACTGTGACAATTACCTGATCATGACAAGTATACTATTTACTTCCTATTTCATATAGTTCTAATTAAAATAACTGAAACTACTAGGTATGACGACTAAAATAAATTCAAGCTAATATAAAATAATCAAAATAAATCCAACAATCATAAATAATCAGTAGCCAAGAACGGATACCCCAGATGGCCACTATCTGAACTGGTTCGGGTGGCTGCAGTCTGGCGTAGGAGCCTCCTCTGTGTTAGATAATTGTAATAAATGGAGACAAGGGAATACTCTAATATATTGTTATTAAAAATACGCAATCCACGATTTAATAATCTATTCCTAATATTCTTTCTATATTTGGGTAATAAACCCCACAGAGGGAGGGGGAGAGGGAGGGAGGAGAGGAGGGAGAGGAGGAGAGGAGAGGGAGAGAGGGAGAGGAGGGAGAGGGAGAGGAGAGAGGAGAGGGAGAGGGAGAGGGAGAGGGAGGGAGAGGGAGAGGGAGAGGGAGAGGAGAGGGAGGGAGAGGGAGGAGGGAGGGAGGAGAGGGAGAGGAGAGGGAGGGAGAGGGAGGAGGGAGGGAGGGAGAGGAGAGGGAGAGGGAGGGGAGAGGAGGGAGGGAGGGAGGGAGAGGAGAGGGAGAGGAGAGGAGGAGAGGGAGAGGGAGGGAGAGAGAGGAGAGGGAGGGAGGGAGAGGGAGAGGAGGAGGAGAGGGAGGAGGGAGAGGGAGAGGAGAGGGAGAGGGAGAGGGAGGGAGAGGAGGGAGAGGGAGGGGAGGGAGGGAGAGGAGGGGAGGGAGAGGGAGAGAGGGAGGAGGGAGAGGGAGAGGGAGAGGAGAGGGAGAGAGGGAGGAGAGGGAGAGGAGAGGAGAGAGAGGGAGGAGAGGGAGGGGAGGGAGAGGGAGAGGGAAATATGTTAGTTTTGTGTTTAGTGTAGGTATTCATATTAGCCAATCAAATTTATACGTTTTCTTTATTGTGAGTGCTATTTTTTTAGCCGATTTCTTCTAAAGAACTAAATTTGTAAAAAAAATGCGTTATAGTGGCAACGAAGGAACTAATTTAATAAAATACATACAATATTAATTATATTAGTATACGTTTATATTATGAACGAATAAGTTGAAAAGTAAATATGTAATTAAAAACTATTATGAATTTCATTAAATGCATAATTAAACAGTTTACCACGAGTAGGATTTTCACCTACGGCACATACTTTGCTAGAGTACCTCTAATTGATTGAGCTATCGAGATACAAGTCCCAATTGATGTAAATTTTGTTTTGACGTATGTAGAATTTACTTTAGTTCTACATACATAAAGAAAAAATTTACGTCGATTGGGGCTTGTATCTCGTTAGATCAGTTGATTAGAGCGGTACTATAGCAAAGTACCTGCCGTAGGTGCAAATCCTACTCGAGGTAAACTTTTTATTTATGTATTTAATGAAATGAATAATAATTTTTAATTAATATTAATTATAGTTTTAGCATAAATTAGTTCAGCCCTTTCCATTACAACATAAATGAATAGAAAAATAATTTCGTTATATATGTTTATAAAATATTACTAAGAAATTTGAAACAATATTTTTGTTGTATCTGGATTAGATTTACACCCTTCAGAGTGTTTTAATAGTAACGCGGGTTGTAGTAATATAATCAAATGGTATGGTTGATTCAGTAGCATAACCGTCGACCCCATTATCTTTCTAGATATGCAACATTATAGAACTTTCTCCCTAAACGGTTTATTTTATCAGTATTCTGCGTAATAAAATAGATTTTATCGTGGAACTTTTATTGTTAATGTAAATTTCAGCTTGTTTATTACGAATATGACGAATGAGAGAAACATTTTTTTGCAATCTTGTCATATATAACAATGATCTCCATAACAAATTTAGTTTTAGCTCAACCGGTAAAGAGTGACTTCAGTAGCTTTGAAATTATGAGGCAATAAAACGAAAGTGCACCATAAAAATATAAAATCATTTATGATTTCTTCTAGTTTGTGAGCGGAACTAATGTACGGCTACCGGCCAAACCTTACTGAACGTCTTGCTTAAAATGACATTATACCTTAAAACTGTATTTCAATATTTTACAAACTGTCAATATCGTAATAAAGCTATGGCAATAACCTACACCAAATTTATTATTATACTACCGTATCATTAGCTTAATAATATTTGTTGCAGTCATGAATGCATTTTGTTGATTGTTTAATTACATTTTTACAAAATGGAGAATCGTATGTTTACCTAGAAAGATACCTTAATCGAAAAATGTATAAACCTAAATTAATGTTCTAAAAGAGGTATAAAATGACTAAAAGAAAGGATGAGAGTTATTTACTACCCAATAAGAGCTTGTGTTGGCGGTGTGTGGTAATAGCAAATCCCGGAAGTAAATTAACTGATCGCTCCGATTTATTGGGGTGTAAATAACAACCAATAAGTCTATCACGGTTTCCTATTAACTTAAAGCTCTTACAAAGTCCAATATAAGATTGTATTTTAATTTGTGTTTTTACTCGGTCAATTTGAATGGCAAATCCTTTTTATTAAAAGGGCAATTTTGTAGAAAAGCAATATTGAACAGATCATAAATTATCACAATATAAAACGATTTCATACAAAGCTTACGTCCTTACAAAGTGAAGTAATACAATTAAAATGTAAATAAAATAAATGTAAAAAAATAAAATATTAGATTAGAATTTTCAGTTTTTATTTACGTTTTATAATTTATAATTATAATGTGGGTGTCAGATAATACACCAAATTTTGCTGTTTCAAATCTTATTTCTAGCTTCGATAAATACACATTAGATGGGGCAGGATCATACGACTAACCCTCGGTCAAATTGACCGAGGGGACTGTGTAGAACCATTAAGCATTCTGTGATGTCATAAAGTATAATAGAAATTAGTTTCGTTTAAAATTTTAACAGTATATTATTTTGGAACACTGTTCGATCCGGAAAATCAATTTTATATTTAAGTTAACAATTTAAGTGACAACAGTTGAGACTATTTTAGCAAAGATTCCTCTTTGTATTGTCAGTTGTTGGTTACACAAATTGTTTGTTTAGAAAGTTTCTTTTATAAAATAGCAATAAGCTGAACAAATTCCTTTATTTCACTTCTGAAATAAATATATCGTTATAATTCTTTTAGAACAGTAAAAGTTATCCAAATTTTGAACCAAGTTAAGTGTTCTACGGAACGTATTGCATAATTTAAGTTATGGACGCTCACAACTTGAGTTGTGCATAAGACTCCACTTCTTCCATTACAGATATATTTATATTTAATTAAATTAAATCATATTCATTTATTTAGATTCTACGGTATTATTACTAATCTTAACTAAAAGTGACCTACAATTATTGTCTACTTTAAATATACATATGAAATATTCTAATATACAAAGTTCTATTTAATTTTAAAACTATGTACCTACCTAGGTTTTAAATTCATAAAGTTGCTTATCCACCACAGTGCAGTAACACCAATTGTACGCTGTTTTACTCAAAACGGTCCATAATCAGCATCTAATTAACGCGTAAGGAAAGATTAATTTTCTACATAAGCTCACGGTGTGAGGTTCGCCCTGTCAATGTAATATTTACAATATCTTGTTTCCTATTAGGAGGAAAAAATTTATTTTAGCGGCGCATAATTGGCGCTCAATTACTGCACAAGAAAAAAATGATTTATGCATTTTAATTGGTTGTTTTGTTTATTTGTGGCACCATCTAGTGGTGTATTTTGAAAACTAATGAAAATTTCCTCTAATAGTGGCTTTTTAAAAGTAGATTTAGGGCAGAAAAACGTAGAATTTTAAATAGTATCCTAGTAATGGGAACCCGATGTAACGAACCGCAATTCCTTACAAAATTTTTTTGATTAATTATTTAACAATCAGCCCTCGTAAAAGAAATGATGTAAGATTTCTCAGTATTCAAACACCTGCAAGAGTTGATCTAATATTTCTTAGTATTCCGTATGACTCAGTACCTAACTTAATATTTCTCATTATTTATTTCATTTGATTGCACAACAAAAATTAATCTGTTTCCACTCCAACGTAGATTTCATAAAACATTGAAAGTTTTATACGTCAGAGTAATCTCCGCCAATTACAGAAAGGATTCCCCCAAACGGAAGCCACCACCGCCTACCGAGACGCGCACCTTTTGAAAGGAAGTGAAGTAAGTATTACTACTTCAGTAAGTAGTAACCGTAGCCGTAACCGCAGCCGACCAGCAGCCGGAGTAGAAGAGTTCCGTCGCGCCACTTGTACGCATTCCGCCGCCGATAATTATTTAGTTGGTTTCACCAACTCCTGTATTAGTTAGTCCGGTTGACTAACTCCTGTTCCCGAGAACCTGCACGTGACGATCGCGTTAAAGTAAATCGCCGCAGACCTAGTGATAGCCACCGCGAGTTAGCTCCTTGTATTTGCAGAACGCGCATCGCGAACCTTTTGTAAATAAATAGCTATCTTCGATCTTTGTGATTAACAACACGTAAGTCTGTAGAGTAATTCAGAACCTACATACACACACAAAACCCCCAGACCGCTACGGGCTAGGCCCCGAGGTAGTCGGGAGAACAACAATACACACACAAAACTCCCAGACCGCTACGGGCTAGGCCCCGAGGTAGTCGGGAGAACAACAATACACACACAAAACCCCCAGACCGCTACGGGCTAGGCCCCGAGGTAGTCGGGCGTGCATACCCACACTAGACGCTACCATATACCTGATGACGAGAGCTAAGTAGGACTGTATAGACCTGCAGCTTTTATCATTTACTATCACTTACACTCTGAACACCTGACTTCACCAGCTCGCTGGAGAAGGACCGAAGTGCTTATTATCAAAAACCAACTTAAACGTAGAGTATCCGTCAAAGACCTGCAGAAAACCGTACCTCGATAACCACGCGCTTGGTAAACGAATTTTACGAAAACAATCAATTAATTGTTTTCCACCAGCTTATTCCGCAAGTATAAAAACCGCCTTTAATAAATACGCGTTTTGTGCATATACTAGTAGGTAACGTTCGTTTGTATCTACGTGAGATTTCTTTCATTTGCATAAAAGAAATCACCGCCATAAAATTACCTCCCAGTAGATAACGTGCGAATATATCAATTATACAACCAAACGTGTATAATCCGCCTAGTCTAAATTTAATGCAAAAGTAAACCTCTGAAGAAGTCATATTCTCGAACATAATACATCGCGAAAGTAAATTGCTCCACGAAGCGTACGCGCCTGTCCGTCTTCCAGAAAGTACTAAAGGTAGAGAGCCGCACGCAATTAGACCGGTATAACCGTCCTGCGTACAATCGTGAACTCGGGATATCGATTTTCACTGGTGACCTAGATTCGCGCAACCCCCGTTTTAATATCCAGTAGTTTGTTTATAAATTCTTTTCTTTTGTAGACAGGGCCGTATCCAGCCTAAATAATTAATTAAACGCAACGCTATTAATTATTTAAATATTGCGTTCCTCATTGAATGTAACTAGAGAGTATTAAAATCTATTTGCAGAAACGACTGCGACAGCAATAAACCATTGTATCGAGCGAGTGGAAGGAAGGAAGGAAGGAGGACATCAAAGACGTGCAGTCCCAAACCGAGTGGACGCCCCGACGTCGCCGTCTCCATCCTAACGTTTCCTTAGCGTTAAGTTTTATGTTAATCAGATAGTTAATTAGATTAAGTGTAAATACCTTAGAGTTGTGAATAATAGGACAATATAACTTTTTACCGTTTTACCATAATTATTTTATGTGTGCAGTGGGGAGCTAAAGTTAAATATTCCGACGAACCCACCCCCATTTTTAGTTTCAATCTAAAGACCGATTGCAGTCTAGCCGCGGCAAAACATAAATAAAGTCACCCAGAACAAGGGGTCAGTACACCGATACAATCTCGTAGGACTGCGTTAGGGTTACGTTTCTTGTCCTCGCGTCTGTCTCTTGCCAAAATAGCATTCTAATACCACGGGTCCCATACCAACTCATACAACTGCGCAAGGTTTCGAAACTTGTCGAAATCTTAGTCCCACTGCAGAGACCCCCTTGTATGTTATAGCAGGAAAACGTAAAATTTGAAGTAGTACTCTAATAATGGGTGCCTCATACAGTCTCTTACAACTGCGCTAGAGCTCCGAAATCCAAATCAATTAATTCAGTACGGAAACGGTGACATTGATTGGCCTAATCTGATTGCAAACTACATATAATTATATAAACCCGCCAAGACTGATCAGCGTATAAAATTTAGATCATTTCCTTATTTTTTGGTTGATTCAAAATAATATCTGATTAATCCATTTTAATACGTAAAATATGTTTAAAGAAATGTAATGCTAATCACAGCTTACAAAACAAACGAATTAGCAGAAAATCTTCATAATTTTTTGGAATTACACATGAAACAATCCGTTTCAATGCTTAATTCGTGCTTTAATCACATGCTCAATTAAGATGTTACTTAATTTAAAAAAAAAACGTAGTTTTGATATTAAAAATTAGCAAGATGAAAGTAAAATACTGCAGTTGTAAATGTTAGCCATACCGTAATTTTAAAAATAATTCATAATATTTTATTATCGAAAAAAATATTCTTGATAATGATACCAAATATTTAAAGCATTTTACAAAAACCCATTAATCAGGTCTTTTAACCATTAAGTGATTATATTTTAAACTGATACTTATATTTTTCGTATGTGTATTTTTCAATTTTAGAATGCGGCAATGGCAAACACGGCATTAGAAACCTTATATGGTGGAGGTAGTGATGGTGGAATTACCTCAACGCCCGTTGCTATTAATAAATACTTTAAAACTATACCTGCGGACGGAAAGTGTATCAAAAAGTTTACCACAGCGAAATTGTTTAAATTTAAGGAAGTTGATCCCAACTAAGCATCACCTATATGGCTTAGGTAAATAACAATAAATTGCGTATTTTCAATCTTATTAGGTTGATTTCTTTTATATTTTATTCTGGGCCCCAATTTGTGATATTCTACTGTTGTTTGTATAGATCTCCCAATTATAATAATTTCCACGATATTTTTGATTACCTTAGTCTTATCATAGTTTCTATCTATGATAAGTAAGGTAGTATGCATTTAAATTCACTCAGCTCCACAACTACCCTTTCGACGTACTTTATTGCTGAGTCCAAGATTGAGTATCTTGTATTCAACCCCAGACTCCAATTCCTTAACATTTTTAAAAAGCACGTTGATGTGGATAAATCCATATCTTCTTGGAGAGTTGATAAATACTGTTTTTAATCTATCTTCCTTGTCAGTATGCTTCTTAGTGTTTTTGACGTCACGCTCATTTTCTTTATCTTCCTCCACGCTTGCATCAACATCAGCTCTTGTTATGCAATAATAATTTTTCCTTAACTCCTCAAAATCTCGAATATCTTCGATTGTGGGTTCATAATACGCGAGTTCATTTTATGTTCACATGTTGAACGCTACTAACGTAAATGCAGTGATGTGTTTTATTTTATCCGTTGTTTCCCATTACACAGCCTTGACGCTGCACGGTAAGTGTGTCGGGTTTAGACCTGAGTGAGATGGTACTGATCCAATAAACCACCTGAATTTTCAACATACAATCTACTGAACACTGTAATTCGGCCAGACAAAAAAAACCTTGGAAAAGAATGTGTTTCTAACGATCCGTCAAGATTACACGTAGACACGCATACACACACACACACACACACACACACACACACACACACACACACACACAACCGCACACACGCACACACACACACACACACGCACACACGACACACGCACACATGCATACACGCACGCGTGAACACGCGCACACACGCATACACAAGCACGCTCGCACGCGCGCGCACGCATGCACACACACACACACACACACACAACTCATACAAAGGTGTTACGTTATTATAGACTTTTGCATTCACTGATAAAAACAATTAAATTAGTGAAAAGGGCTATAAGAAAAGAGTTTTACTGATGTCGTACATTATAATATACATACATCTAAAATTAAAATCACTGGGTTTAAAATATAAAAGATAATGATAAAACAGTTAAACTATTAAAAGGACCTATAATTACAGCTATCATGTATTATAAACTAAAATATATCTAAAAATAAAATCAGTGGGTTAAAATATAGAGAGTAATGATAAAAATAGTTAAAACAGTCAAAATGCCGTTATCTTGTATTATAAGCTGAAATATATATAAAAATTAAAAACCACAGGGCTAAAATGTAAAAGGTAAGGTATGAGGACAAAGATGGTCATGTGGCAGCTGAACGGGATTTTAAGAGTGGGACACGGCCGTAAAGCTATGTGCGAGCCACGTAACCGTAGGGAAGCGTGTCATAACCTGGTAAATCATGCTCTCTGACCTTGATACAACTTCATATGCGGAGCTCCTAACAATTTTACGGTTTGTTTGCGCGCACACAGGTTTGACACCGTCAAACACTAAAGCCTTCAGTGTACCAAAATTAATAATCTGTGAATTATTAATGTTTTTGTTATGAACGAATAAGTTCAAAGGTAAATATGTAATTAAAAATTATTATTAATTAATTTTATTAAATACATAAATAAAAAGTTCACCTCGAGTAGGATTTGAACGTACGACCTGTACTCCTACTCGAGGTGAACTTTTTATTTATGTATTTAATAAAATTAATAATAATTTTTAATAATCTGTGAATTTTGATCATTTAAGGTGATTCCCTTAGCTTTACAGACTCCGTGATTCTACTTCTGACTCCGTAGGCCTCCACCTCATCGGTCATGTCACCCAGGAAATCACCGACAGGCGGAGCCCACTCACCAAGACTTTGTGTAAAAATCACAGAGTCTGTATCAAAGTACAGAGCCCGCTCGGTAAGCTTTTCCAGGTAGCTGTACAGCATCAGGCGATCATTGGCGGTTGTATAAGCTGCCAAGACGACATTAACAGTATTGAGCTGTTCTACCCTATCATGGGGTCTAATTCAGTTTACTACTACAACTTCCTGGTTAACAGGTAAAATCGACTGGACCTCCTTTGAAGGATCAATCATAATTTTGAAAAATTCGTGCGGGTCAGAAATAATGCTGGTTTGTCCCTCTGCCCAAACTTTGCCCAGAATGAATTTAAAAATAATTTTGAAATATATCTTAAGCCAGGATTAGCGCAGTATTTTTGTTTTTGTCCAACTGGGCTGCCCCCCTTTCCAAATATTCGCGGATGTGTCGATCCTTCGATTTGTCGTCGTTACACCACGAAGGCCAGTCCGAGCACGTTTGTTTGATCTTGACGAAATTATCGACGTAACTTAACAAAAGACCCCCGCTCATACTAGCCCTGTCGTATTGACAAACCTCGTACTCCCACAATTTAAAAACTTCTAAGACTCGGTATTCTAATTCCATAGCCTTTCGAAGTTCGCCCGCCACATAAATTTCGGTAAATTTACGTTCGTCCTGCGTATGTGTGCAATCTGCTAGAACATAGTTTCAGCACTGGTTCTACACTAGACGAACATTAATTTACCGTGCATATTAAGAGGCAAGACGGGATGGTACAGATTCGTTGGCGGTGGCACACTACACTTCACAGACCCTCGACAGTGTTCAAGTCGAGGTTTAAGCACTCGGCACGAATGTGAAGTGTAGGATGCCCCCGAATACTTGGAATATTTGTTCACGTAGGGTAATGTGAGCAAACATCCAAATACCTGATTTGCACATCTTATTATGCGTTATAATATAACTAATCGCATTAGTACGACCTTCGAAAAAGCTATCGCAGGGATTCAAAGGTGGCTGATTCAGCACGTTATTTGAGTTAATAAAGTCTCTTGCGTTCGGATTTTGTTTTAAAAATTACCTAAATTCACATTCCCAAATTTCAATTAACAGTAGAAGGGGGGCACCTTCCGCCATCTTGGATTTTGACGTCACAAGACCGCCCACGTGGGGGACCGGATTTTCCACCCTTATTTTTACTCGCTTACGTGTAGGACGTGTTTTTTTACCCCTATTTTTACACGCCCACGTGGGAGACCATATTTTCCACCCTTATTTTTACACGCTTACGTGTAGGACGTGTATTTTCACCCCTATTTTTGCACATCCACGTGTGAGACCGCATTTTCAACCCTTATTTTTATATACCCTCGTGTGAGACCGTATCCTTTCTTTTCGAAGGCCCTTTTTAACACCTATTTTTACTCGCTTACGTATAGGACGTGTATTTTCATCCCTATTTTTACACACCCACGTGTGAGACCGCATCCTTTCTTTTCTTTTTCAACCCTAATTATTTTTATTCGCTTACATGAAGGACCGTATTACACTAATTTTTATGATTTCTTTTGGGGGTTAAACCTTATGGCTGTATTAAGAACCTTTTGACAGCTAGGACTTTTGCTAACGTGAGGACTGGGGTGGGGGCTGGTCTTAGAACTGTATTTAGGGCTGTAGCTTAGGGCTGGGGCTCGAGCTAGGGATAAGTCTTAGGGTTTAGTCTTGGGGCGGGACCTGTAGCTAGGTCTTAGGGTTATTTCTGATGGTATTAAGGTCCTTTTGGTTGTAACCCTGCAGGTTAGACAATTGTGCTCTTTTTAAAAATTGTATCTTGTAAGATACGCTATCTCTCGCTCTCTCTCTCTCTCACTCCCTCCCCCCCCTCTCTCTCTCTCTCACCCTCGATTCTCTCGCTTATTTCGCTTCACACAACTATTTGCCCGCAAGGCATTTGTCTATTTCAAAAACAAGTACAGACGAAAAAACAAGCAAATACGAAATCACTAAAATTCGTAAACACGGAAAAAAATCGCTAGCATACAAATGCGCAAACACGAAAAAACGGAAACTCAGAAACACAACTATTAGCCCGCAAGGCATTTGTCTATTTAAACGAAGCTGCTGGTGGAGTATCTGTTAGTATCGTTTAGCGATTCAAGATGGAAGGTCAGTTTAAGCATCCCCTTTCAGCTATAGTTGCAGGTCCGTCGGGATGTGGGAAATCGTATTTTATCGTTGATTTTCTAAAAAATATCGAAACCGCCTGCGATACAGGTTTTGAAAAAATTATCTGGTTTTACAGTGAGTAGCAGCCTTTATTTAAAGATCTCTCTGTGGAGTTTCAAAAGGGTTTACCTGATATGGAGCAGTTTGACGGGGAAAAACCTGTCTTAATAATAATTGACGATCTAATGCGCGAAACTAACGGCTCTGTGATTGATATTTTTACAAAAGGCTGTCATCATCGAAATCTAAGTGTGTTTTTCTTAACGCAGAACATATTTCATCAAGGACGTGGACAGCGGGATATTTCTCTCAACGCACATTACATAATTTTGTTTAAGAACCCACGTGACAGAGCTCAGATACAGCATTTAGCAAGACAGATTTCGCCGGACAATCCAAAATTTTTAGAATCCGCATACCAAGATGCTACCTCAAGCCCACACGGGTATTTATTGTTCGATTTAAAACAGAATACACCGGATGTGCTACGTTATAGAACAAACATATTCGGGCCTCAGGGTATTTGCCAAGTATATATAGCGAAAAAAGGGTTTAAGTCTCACAGTCATAAAGATTACATCATATATGATGGTTGACGTTTTAAGCGAGAACACTGATATCCTACATGCATTAGCCAGATTAAGTAAAAGTCAACGTGACGCTTTATTGAAATGTTTGGATAGTAAACAGGTAGAGTGTATTTGCGAGTGTGCACATAACATTTTAAAAGGTCGTGTACCTCTGTCAGCTGATCAGAAGCAGCGACTCTCTGAACATAAGCACACTTTAAGACGCTTGGCACAGAGGCGAATCTATAAAAAAGAAAAAACAGTTTCTTGTACAGAAAGGTGGTGAATTTCTACCACTCCCGTTAGGACCATTACTCGATGGAATTCTGGGTAATCTGTTTCAATAACCATGGACCACACTCTGAAGAAGATGATTATTCTACCGATGGACTTTATACAGGCACCAGATGTTACACAAAACAACATTTTAACGCAGCTGGGTAACGATATGGATAAAGTTTTAAAATCTAAAATGACCGACCATAACAAATGGCAGCAGTACAACCAAGTTCTTCAAAGGTATCTACACTTTTCCAATCAGTTACGTCAGCCCACCAGTATAACAATTAGCGGTGACGCTGTTGCTGATGATATTAGAGGTATACCGCAACGCAAAGGTCTGACAGACGACGAGATAGTATCAACGCTTCCGCCTTCATATAAGAGAAACGGCGCGAATTTGTTACATATACTGAATACGAACAGCGAGGTTTTTTGGGATAAAAGGGGCACTGTCACAATAAAAGGCGAAATCATACCACATTCCAACATTATCGATCTGGTTCACGAGACGTTAAGAAAACGAAACACCACAAATCCGAGCGGTTGGCGTCAGTTTGCAACGTACATTAAACAGATAAATATACCACGAGCGTTTATCGGAGATACGCAAAGGTATGATGTTTCTGTTTCACTCAGCGTTGAACGGACCCTCACAACTATAGGTGAGAATTACGATGGTGATAGTGAAACGCGGGAAATACCGAGAAGAATCTCTCAAAGAAGAAGAAGAAGAGGACTTTCACTAGATTGGGATTCGTGGCGGCCATAACATGGATGCTGTATACTATGATCCCTCCCACCCAGCAGGGTTCGCTGGTATAACACCTTTAACTAATGCTGTAAAGGGTAGTTATGGTGAAGTAAAAAACTGGTTGCAGACACAGGAAGCTTATACGGTACATAAACCAGTCAGAAAAAAGTTTCCACGAAATAAATATATTGTGAGTAACCTTTACGAATTGTGGCAGGCGGATCTTTGTGATATGCGGACTTTAAGTAAACACAAGAATTGCAAATTGTTACGATTGATAAAGATACTCTATTCAAAGTCGATAACATTCTAGCTGAGACGGGTCGTGGGCGAAATAAACAATACCTGGTCAAGTGGCGTGGATACAGTGACAAATTTAATAACTGGGTGTTAGCTTCGCAGCTGAGAGATATATAAAAATGGAGTTTTATCTTACCTTATTGAGTAATAGCTCTATGACCTATTTTCCAGGCAATATGACGTCAAGTTTTATTACGCAACTGCCAAAACGAATAAGATTAACGGGCTCGTGGGTTGTAGGGATATCGGAAATTCAGTACCCATGTTATTTTGCCGCTGTAAGTGCAACAGATAATTTAATTTATTATAGAACAGAGCCACCTGACGACGAGAACATGTTAGAAACGATATTAAAAAAGGCCGCAGAATATTTTCAACTCGACAACGAGAAGATCATTTATATTGAAGATGGCTGGTACGTGATACGATTCGCTTCGGGAAATTACGCCAGCATAGAAGAAATTATCAGCGAGCTAAATAACCATGTACTAATAAGTAAATTGCTAACAATCGAATATCATAATCTAACCAAACGCGTCACTACGAGATTAAAAACTCGACTCTCGCTATTCGGATTTGCACAACGTCTAGCCTTACAATTGGGTTATCGACCGTATCAGAACATAGCCATGGAACCAATACCCCCTCATCCCGCTAGTATATGGATAGGATTACCAACTCAGATGTTTGTTTATTGCGACATCGTTGAACCGCAAGTTGTGGGTGATGTTTTATCCCCGCTTATGCGTATAATAAATATTACTTCAGAAAACTATGCTTATGGGGGTCATAAAGATGTTGTTTTCTCGCATAAACACTACATACCGGTAATGACGCGGGAATTTGAAAACATCGAGATTAATATAAAAACAGATACAGGTGCTGCAATGCCATTTGAGTTTGGAACGTCGTGCCTGAAGCTACACTTTAAGAAAGTACAATAATGGTTTGCCCTTACCAGCAATATTACATGAATCAGGCCGGTAACGGTATCGGCTCTATTTACAGAGGTGTGCCCTATCAACGCGGTCATGGGATAAGGAGCTGGTTAGGCGGTATATTTAGAAGTATAATACCGTTATTTAAGTCTGGCGCAAAGGCTATTGGTAAAGAAGCTCTTAGAATGGGTGCTAATATTCTTGGTGACGTCATAGAGGATCGACCTATTAAGGATTCGTTTCAAGAAAGATTTCACGAGGCAGGTAGAAACCTTAAGCGTAAAGCCGACGAGAAAATCGATAAAATGATGGATGGTTCGGGTTATAAAAGAGTACGTCTGACTGATAATAATCAGTCTCAACTGAGAGTTGTTGCTAAGAAGAAGCCTGCTTACGACGATATATTTTCAAGGTAATGACTTTTCTACATGCCCAATCGTGTGAATGCGTCAAGTCCGAATTGGATTTGTTCGCTTTACCAGCGACGCAGACAAGTATCGAGAGCGGTGAATGGATATTTTACAAACCTTTATCAGCTCTGAGTGATGACGCCCCAATAGAATTTGTAGTCCCCGGAAATGGAAACGATTATATAGATTTAAGTCAGACTATGCTGTACATTACAGCTAAAGTTCTAAAGCATGATGATACATCACTTACAGACGCTGATGTTGTAGCACCGGTAAACAATTGGATGCGTTCGCTTTTCTCACAGGTGGAGGTTTGCTTAAATCAGACGATGGTGTCACAACCAAACAACACCTACGCCTACCGTTCATATATCGAAACGCTGCTAAATTATGGAAAGGAGGCCAAGAGTTCACATCTAGGATGTACCTTATGGCACAATGATACAGCTGGACAGATGAATACGCTGGGAAACGCTAATAACGGTTTCTTGAAACGTCAAGCACTTGCGGCTACCGGTAAACAGATAGAGATGATTGGTCACGTGCACTCGGATTTGTTTAATCAAGAGAAGTTTCTCATAAGTGGTGTTGAGTTAAAGACTAAATTTGTACGATCAAGAGATACCTTTAGCCTAATGGCGGCACACGCTTCAAATTACAAGACGCGAATTATAGACGCTAGTTTACTGGTGAGACGTATGCGAATCAATCCAACTATTCTAATTGCGCACGCTAAAGCTTTAGAAACAACAGCCGCAAAATATCCTGTTACAAGGACCGACGTAAAAGTGTTAACTATACCTGCAGGCATACAGCGAAAATCATTGGATAATGTTTTCCTGGGTCAGTTACCTAAACGATGCATCGTAGGCTTTGTAGCAAATAAAGCCTTCAACAGTGACTACCCCTCAAATCCGTTCAATTTTCACACTGCAATATTACCTACATGTCATTATATATTGACGGACAACAAATTCCTTCGAAGGCCTTACAACCAGACTTTACAGCTAATGGTTTATACGTAAGAGCGTACAACACCTTATTCTCTGGTACGGGTATTCATTTTTTGAATGAAGGTAACGATATATCAAGAAGTGATTATCCCAACGGCTACTGTTTAATGGCCTTTGACCAAACACCTGACCTGTCTGCAAACGCTAGCAGGCACTGGAATTTAGTTAGAAATGGGTCCCTTCGGCTGGAAGTCGGGTTTGAAGAAGCGCTCACCGTAACCCTTAACTGTTTGGTGTATGCAGAATTCGATAATGTGATCGAGATCGATAAACATCGGAATGTCGTTGTGGATTTTAGCTGTTAAAAGTGGTAGCTCTAACCTGCAAAGCTTCAGTGTACAGCAGCAACCGATAGAAGATGGACGTATACTTGGGCATGCAAGGGTTTAGTGGTGTTAACAACGAATTCATACCTAAAGAAATTGCCGTGGTTACAGATCACGGTCGTTTATCGTTGATGCTAATAAAACCACCACGAGGCTACTTTATACCAGGATCCATGTCACGACAGATAAAATTTATGGAAGATAATTATCATGGGTTGAAATGGTGGTGGGGCCATGTACATTACAACAATTTCCGTGAGAAGCTGATGAGAGTGTTGCGCCCATTTAACAAGATTCACGTTAAGGGTAGTGAAAAACAACAGTTTTTAAGGTTTCTTAACAAACCAATAGTAAACCTGGAGGAGAGTGGTTGTCCGTCGATTAAACAGTTGAAAAAGGAAGCAAAAGCGTATAGCTGTTTAAGTCATAACATTACTGAGCCTATGTGTGCACTGGAAAACGCATTACTACTGCAAGACTGGACGCATACCAATTCCAAAGATGTATGCGGTACAAGTGTTGAGATGCTTGAAATCGATCCCCAGCCACAAGAAGAATGTGTTTCGGCTTGTATGTGCTTCTAATCAATTACCGAAACACGCACCTCGACGGTGTGCAATTATCGTAAACACGGATCCTGCAAACAAGCCAGGTCAGCATTGGACCGCTATCTACATTGACGAGAATGGTAATGGCGAGTATTTTGATTCCTTTGGGCGAGCACCGCAAGGATATCATTTACATTTCCTAGAGAAGAATTCCATATGCTTCGTATACAATAATAAAATACTACAAGACTATCATTCGGATGTATGTGGATTTTATGTCTTAGTGTTTCTATATTTTAGATTACATAGTTTATCAATGATTGATTTTGTAAAAAACTATTTTAGTACATGTTTAATTTTAAATGATGAGATAATTAAAATATTGTTTAATGCCTGTTACCCAATCATTCTATTCTGATAAATAAAAATATTTTTAGTACCTTACTTTTTAATTAAGAATTGCGTAATACCTACTGTTTTTTCTTTTAATTCGGCACGTGTTTTTTAAAAATCGTATTATATAAAATTTATTATTTAGTGTTTTTAAAAAGAAATTATATTAACCATTTATATTGGTTTTTAGACTATTAAATTAAATAGTGTTATATAATTACACGGTAATTAGTTAAAAGTAAACGTCAACAGTAATTTCTTACTACATATTGTTATGGAATTTTAAACATTCCAAACACTTAATATGGTTTTTTATAAAACAATTTGTGCGTACAATATGAATATTTTTTCAAACCGATTTATTTTAAGAGAAAAGTAAATATGATTTGCAGTAAGTGCAATAAAGACAATGAGGTTGTTTGTATATTTTACACTCTAATTATAGGTGGTTTTTACACAAACTAGAAAGTTTAATTACACAAGCAACACAAAGCGGTGACTATCACTCATAAAGCAGTCCCTCGAAAACGTTCTTTAAGTACAGAGCTGGTAAGTGTGGTGTTAACCCTTTATTTATTTACAGATTTTTAATTACAGTTATAAACACAAGCATTAAGTTTCTTTAAAAAATATTAAGGTGTACAACATTCTTGACGGACGGATGGATATTATTTCAATGCAGGTAAACTATGTTTTTAATATGCGTTTTAGAAAACACAAACTGTTAATGTAATTAATTAACTTAATAAAAATGTTTTGTTTCATTAGGAATGTCAGTAATTTTTTTTATTAGCTCGCTAAGGATTTTTTTTAAATTATGACAATAAAAATAAGTGTTCTATAATTAAATTTTACTGTCATTCAAATTCCCGCTACGTATGATTAATCCTAATACAACTGCTATCTCATCTCCTTATTAGAAACGTTTTCTCCAGTAGCATACGACCCTTTTTAAAACAATAGGACCGATAATAATAATATCTTATTAATTATGCAATTATTGTATGCGTATGTGTCTGCTCAGCCTCCATGGTTACAACCAAAAGGACCTTAATTAAGGCTGATGATAATTACCAGAAAAACAACCCTACCCCTAGACCAGCCCTAAGCTCCATCCCTAGCTCCAGCCCCAGACCCCACCCCTAAATACAGCCCTAAACTCCAACCCTAGCTCTACATACAGCCCCACCCCTAAATACAACCCTAAGTCAAGACCAGCCCCCACCCCAGTCCTCACGTTAGCAAAAGTCCTAGCTGTCAAAAGGTTCTTAATACAGCCATAAGGTTTAACCCCCAAAAATCATAAAAATAAGGGTAATACGGTCCTTCACGTAAACCATTAAAAAATAATTAGGGTAGAAAATACGGTCTCACACGTAGGTGTATAAAAAATAGGGGTGAAAATACACGTCCTATACGTAAGCGGGTAAAAATAGGTGTTGAAAAGGGCCTTCGAAAAGAAAGGATACGGTCTCACACGAGGGTATATAAAAATAAGGGTTGAAAATGCGGTCTCACACGTGGATGTGCAAAAATAGGGGTGAAAATACACGTCCTACACGTAAGCGTGTAAAAATAAGGGTGGAAAATATGGTCTCCCACGTGGGCGTGTAAAAATATGGGTGAAAAAACACGTCCTACACGTAAGCGAGTAAAAATAAGGGTGGAAAATCCGGTCCCCCACGTGGTCGGTCTTGTGACGTCAAAATCCAAGATGGCGGAAGGTGCCCCCCTTCTACTATTAACTCATAGTTAAAAGAACGTAATACAACCGTGAAACTGGTATACGGTGTTTGTGTCGTGACAAAACCTATCAACCAGGATAGCTTCCCTTAACCGTACATCACGCGCGTTCCTAGCGTGCTCAATACATCTGCCTTCAGAATGATCGAGCCATAAAAGCCATTAAATAGTAATCCCCGATTGATTGTCACCCAATCCGTATCCACCGTTTGGTATGAGTCCAATAGTATTCTCAAGAATAAAATTTCTGCGGAAAACAAGACTACACGCACGAACAATGGTGCACCATTCTTTAAACGGGTCCACCTTGTTTTCTTCGATAAACCTCTTCCAAAACTCAAGGCAGGCTTTTCTAAGGATACTCACATCTTGCACACAATAACGCAAATTTCGTTTTTTAAATTAAAACGCGTGCCCTTTGCAATTTCCTCATTATACCACTTTATAAAGTCTGGTCGAGCTTCGGAAGACATTTCATCGAAACCGTAAAAGTATATGGCTGATAAAACGAGAAGTGGCCTTTTGAGCAGGGAAAGCTAGAGGTTTTAGGAAGTTTGGATAGGGCCATGGGCTAGCAATGAATTTTATGTTATTGTCACAGGTGAGGGACATGATTTTAGTGCCTTTAGATATAATTTTAGATTCCATAGAGAGAAATTCTTAAGGATTTCGTTAAGGGAGAATTGGCAGTCATAGGCTTTGGAGTTATGAGCTAGGGCTATTATGGATGCTCATTTCTTGGCGAGCGATGATGTGTAGGAAAGGAATTCGGGTACAGGAGAGGTTGAGAATATGTGCTGGCGCTGCCTACAATGTTCGCAACCCTGTTCAATATCCCTGTCGCTATTAATACAATAGCTGCAGACATGCTGGGCAACGCACAATGTAGGAATATGGATGAAATTGTTAGTAATGTTAGTAGGTGCATCTTGGCCTAAAGTCCTAAAAGACAAAAATGAAGTCTTCCACAAGTTTTTTCGAGTCCGCCGTGTTTTTAGGCATACAACGGAAATGACGAATGGGTTTTTCGGATTTACATGTGGTGCAGTGTACAAAATCGCATTTATGAGGCATCTTACCCTTTCATACACTCTTTAAACAAGTGCGACAACGTTGGAGTCTGCTACACAAGGCTATGCTGGTGTAAACATTGATTCCCGCGGAAATCCCTATTACACTCATCACAAACGATAGAGTCAACAGACTGGCAAGGGGGACTGTTATGACAACAAGTACAGGTGTTAGGACAATTCTTGTGACGTTCGTTGCAATCAGTTCTATACTTACAGTATTCTCAAAAGTATTTAGTTGAAAAGGTACTGGTCAAGCTCGTGATTACATTATAACGCGCGTCTTCAAAAATTAAGTTTAAAACTTTACGGTTAGGATTTCGCGAACCTTCAAAATAAACTGTGTGTCGTAATCTGTGGTTATATACAACTATAGTGTAATTAACTAAATAATCTTGAAATTGCTGTATGTGTTCGATATTTCCCCCGTTATTTAAATCAACATTAGTGGCAACACATAACTCCCGCGTCTTCCCATCCAAAACGGGGTAACCTTTTTTAAGGTTTATCGACTGAGGATCGGCCTCGTCTACAGCTACGGCAAACGCTAATGCACACCCTAAACTTAAATGGTTTTTATTATTAATACTTATAATGCCACCTTTACGTCTGCAAAACTAACGTCCGTCATTCGTTGACTGGCTGGACCACCATACCCCACAGGCAAAACAACTCTGCCCACCTCTAAACTCAACGTATCATTGTTAAAGAAACTTACAGTGCTTTGTAAGATTTTATCGAGCGTGGCCATTATCACAGTGGGGTTTAGCTGGTCTGTACGACGGAAGGAAAATCCTAGGGGTTTGTCCGGGCATTAGTTAGTACCATCCAAACCCTGTCAGCTGCATTAAACCCTGCACACTCTTTTGCCAGCAATGCGTCTATAGTGTTCTGCAACAAAAATGTAATTTTAGTAAATCTTAGTACAAAAGAAATGTATTACTGCTTACCGTAAGCCATGTAACTGGTAATTGATTGGCATCAGCACCTTCGAATTTAAAGAAAACCCTATTTGCCATTGTGTTAAACTTTCTAATAAATTTTTCGCATGTAGACACCGTTTTAAAATATCGGTTATCCTCTAAATTAATTCCACCACCACATAAGGTTTATATTGTGCCCTGTAATTAAAAATACAGATTAAATTGTGAAAAATATAGGTCTTACTTTAAATACAAACACTTAAATTCAAAAACATATGGTTTATACTTACAGTGTTGCCCCCGGATCCACTTGTAGGTAGCCGGATGATATGGACAACATTGGATGAAGAAGTTGACGGCATTTAAAACAATACATTGATTAATATCTCACTTTAAAATACAGGTAGTTCAATGTGATCATGCTCATTATTACGTTTTAACATGTGTCTCTTAGCAGCGTTCGATCTCAGTCAATAAAAACCTAAATTGATTTGTTACAGGGTGTTTTTGTAAGCTATAATCTGAATCATCACAGATCTTTATGAATTGAATGTTCTAGAGGTTTCGTTAGGTAAATGAAATCTATCTTAATAAACAGGTAGATCAATGTGAGCATTCTTATTTATAAGTTTTTAACGTGTTTTTTGACGATATTTGATATCAGTCAATCAAAAAACCTGAATTTGATTTGCTACAGGGTGTTTTTTGTAAGATGCAATCTGAACCATATAGGTAAAATTTTGCGGTGTGATGCTTTCAAAGAAAACAGTTTCCACGACGATGATATTTTTTATTAATATAAACATGCCCTTTGTTAGACACAAAATACATTTCATTCTTTATTAGACACAAAAAATACAACTCTTTCTCGAGTTCTACCTGGAGTATGTTTAAAATTATCTAACCTAATTCTAATTGTACAATTTACATCTAGGTCTTTTTCTAACTAGAAATTAGATAATTACAAGACAACTATATTTTTCTATAATTCTATAATTTTCTATTCTGCAGTACATATCGAGTTTTATTTCTAGTTAATTGTTTAAAACCTAATCACTTAATTACTCATTTTATTATTTTAAAATAAATTTTGTACGTATATAATATATTCTCAAGGTAAAATCATTTAAACTGTGTGTAAATAAATTCCTATATGCTGTGTCACGATAACGACCTGTAGTAAAATCAAACCAAGGTTTTTGAATTGATGACGCAGCCTTGCATGAGTAGGGAATTACGAAACTTATACCAAAACAATAAGTAAATTCCGTATATTTATATTTAATTACTTCGAAAATATTCGCTCCCCTAATTAAAAATTACAGAAAGTAGATAGACCGTAAATAAAATGCTTTATTTAAAAACCAGTGGATATATTTTTACCTTAAGCACCTTTTTTTTTTATAAGTAAAATAAACTAAAAATTATAATTAAATTATAGCTATATTGCATAATCTCTGCTTTTCGAAATGAAATTTGTGTAGCGCTAATTATATGTTCTCTCACCACACGACCTTCTAACTTAAAATTATTATTACTTAACAACACTTGATGATGATGCAGGCATGGAGGAAGAAAATGAGCGTGACGTCAAAGACACTGAGAAACCCTCTGAGAAGGAAACGGTTACTGGAGATCTAGCTGTGGCTGCTGCTGATGTATGAGATGTAATCTTAAAAACAGTATTTATCAACCCTCCAACATTACTTTAAAAAAATGTTGAGGAGTTGGAGTCTGGGGTTGAGTACAAGATACTCAACCTTGGACTCATAGCACCAAAGTACGTCGAGAGGGTAGTTGTGGAGCTGACTGAATTTATATGCATACTACCTTACTTATCATAGATCGAAACTATGATAAGAGGTAGTATATTTTCAGACTAAGGTAATTAAAAGGATCGTGGAAGTTATTATAATTGGGAGACCTATACGAACAACAGTAGAATTTCACAAACTGAGCCCCAGAATAAAATATAAAAGAAATCAACCTAATAAAATTGAAAATACGCAATTTATTGTTACTTACTCTAAGCCATGTAAGTGATGCTTAGTTGGGATCAACTTCCTTAAATTTAAACACAAGCCTTTTCGCTGTGGTAAACTTTTTGATACACTTTTCGTCCGCAGGTACAGTTTTAAAGTATTTATTAATAGCAACGGGTGTTGAGGTAATTCCACCATCACTACCTGTGCATTTTCATAAGTTTTTCAGGGCCGCGTATACATCAATTTGCGAAAGTCTGAAGCGTAGGGATGTCTCAATGTGTTCTTTAGGATCAACAGGGAAAATAACCAATTTAATATTCAATTAGAATCTATATTATTGTGTGAAGCTGAGATTGACAAGTTGTTGAAGATGTAAAAATAGTATTACTTATAACAAATTATTAAAAAACCGCTTATCTTTTTATTACCGGTAATAACCAAGGTGCTTTGATAGAACATGGTTGCAGATCAACACCTTGAATTTATTTCTCTCTACAAAACGGCGGAGGACATTGCTTATGACTTTCACAAGTCAGGACGTCTTACGAAACCCTTATTAGGACACTACTTTAAATTTCCCTCCATGACCCACAAAATGGTCTCCAAAACAAGAATGGCCGATAAGCCGCGCCCTTCGACCAATCAGAAGCCAGGGGCGTTGTCCATGGACCAATCAGAAACTAAGGGAGTGACCTAGCCCCAAGTCCACCAATCTGAACACTGTATGCGCGCGCATTTGTCTACTCTGCAGGGGCCGAGGCCTTAATTAGGGGTGAAAATGTCACCGTGAAAACCCGCAACCTAAACACTGGAGTGGACTGCCAAAAGGCCTTAATTAGGTGTGGAAATACCGTCAAGGGCTGCAAATTTCATCAAGGGGTTGAAAACCGACCCCCTGCCAAAAGGTCACTAATTAGCGTTACAAGTACTATCAATGGTTGAAAATTCTGTCTAAGGGTTGAAAAAGGCTCCCTAAAAGCAGTCATAGGGGTAAGAAATGTCCACGGCCACGTGGAGTGACCTCCCCCACATCCTCAGCAGGTCCCAGTCTACTTGTGTGTATGTGGGTTCGTGTGTGCGTGTGTGCGTGTGAGCGTGTGTGCGTGTGTGCGTGTGTGCGTGTGTGCGTGTGTGAGTGTGCGTGTGTGCGTGTTTGCGTGTGTGCGTGGGTGTGTGTGTGCGTGTGCGTCTAAAAATTAATTAAACATGAATGAAAATGGTTAAACTGGGTGGGTTTGGAATTTTTTTGTTTTATGTCTATTAATCTGTATCTGACATGAAGTTTTAAACGTTATTCTGATATAGATTATTGTTTTTGTTTTTACAATGTTACCTGCTTTCGTTATAAACGTATAAAATGAGGTTGCATAGTTATCCTAAAAAAATTATAATTAAAATTATTTCATTTCTTTTAATTTCCACTTTGTAGCTTGGAAGGTCGTGTGTTGTATCCCACTAGATATGTTAACTTACTTTGATCCCAGAGCGCGTGCGAGACACGTCCGATTCACTACGAATGCAACGAAAGCAACGGGTGATATTTGTTAAGACGGCCAGGTGTATAAAATGATTTTGTATTGCAAGATAAATCAAAGCGTGCAGGATGAGCACAAAACAAGTTGGGATATCTTGGTAAAAAAACTTAAACCCGAGTCAACATTATTGGATTGAGGAATTTAGTGAAGGTAGTTTCTTCGGTTGCTGACAACCAAGAGAAACTTGACTGTACCCGAGTTATGGAACATGCGACAACCGGATCGTTCGGAAAGATCGATGTCAAAAGGTGTGAGTGCGGGCGCAACATCAAACAGTTTTACTACGATGTCGATCAGGACAAGGGAAGGTTAGTTAATACGAGTTCACCACGAGGACTGGCGAACGTGAGTGATGGACGTCAAAACAGATATTGGCTTTTACCGATATGTGACGTTTTTACTGGTCGTGACAAGCAAAGAAAACGAAAACGACAATGGGATTTTCGCACGCGGTTCACCAATTTCCTAACACCGCCAAACTAAGATAACATCACTTGATAGAATTCAGGATCTAGTGTTACAGATAGCAACCCAACAACGCTTGTAAGAGTATTGTGGTTGAGAGAGGTGGGTTGGGTGAGTATCGTTTCTAAGATTTATAAGCGTCGCTATTTGCAAAGACAATATTTCTGGTTTTTCACTGGCTAAGAAGCGGCCAAGATCAAATGACTATCCACAGCATGTATGGAGTCAAGTGGGGCAGCAAATCAGCGCCGTAGGAGCGCCGAGGGTGACTGATTTATCTTTATCCCTGGCCACCTTCGTTTTGAACCAGTTTTCAACTTACTATTATGGTTTTTCAACCCCCCTTTTAAGGCCCCTTTGTCACTCCATAGAACCAAGTACTATTTCAGCTTTTCCACCATCTTGCTACCGCCATATTGTTTTCATCATCTTGATTCCGCCACTTCGTTTTCGCCATCTTGGTTTATCCATCTTACTGCCGGGTGCTATTTTTGGATTTCCGTCATCTTGCTTACGCCATGAGGCTTTTTAACCTTCCGCATTCTTAATATTTTCGTCATCGTGTTTGTCGAGTCGTTTTGGTTCTGTACCCTCTTGTTTTAGGTGGGCCTTTTTGATTTTTTTACCACATCTTTTTGACTTTTTGCCGCGATCGTGTTTTATGGCACTTTTTGTTTTTTTGCATTATGATATCTTGGTTTTTGTATTTCTGCCATCTTGTTTCCGAGCCTATTTTGGCTTTTCGTCACCCCCGTTTGTGTGTCCGCCATATTGTCTTCGTGTTGCGCCATATTGTGCCCGTATACCTTTTGCATGGTATCAGCACCTTAAAATAATGCCTTTTTGGTAAAATCAGGCATCTTGAAACAGGTTCCAATATTTAAGGTCTCCCATATCTTTCATGGGCCAATTCGCTCGCTCGCTCTCACTCTCACTCTCACTCTCACTCTCACTCTCACTCTCACTCTCACTCTCACTCTCACTCTCACTCTCACTCTCACTCTCACTCTCACTCTCACTCTCACTCTCACTCTCACTCTCACTCTCACTCTCACTCTCTCTCACCTCACTCTCACTCTCACTCTCACTCTCACTCTCACTCTCACTCTCACTCTCACTCTCACTCCCTCACTCTCACTCTCACTCTCACTCTCACTCTCACTCTCACTCTCACTCTCACTCTCACTCTCACTCTCACTCTCACTCTCAATCTCACTCTCACTCTTACTCTCACTCTCACTCTCACTCTCACTCTCACTCTCACTCTCACTCTCACTCTCACTCTCACTCTCACTCTCACCCTCACTCTCACTCTCCTCCATCCTCTCACTATCACTCTGACTCTCACTCTCACTCTCACCTCACTTCACTTTCACTCTCACTCTCCTCCTCTCTCCTCTTCTCCTCTCTCTCTCTCTCTCTCTCTCTCTCTCTCTCTCTCTCTCTCTCTCTCTCCTTCTATTTTTCTATTTTTAACACTGAGTATGCAGCACAATCTTGTGTAATTCAAAAATGACTGAAAAAATTCCCAAAACACCATAACCATGCATAAAATATGCAAGAAAATATATTAATGCAAAAGCATGCAAAAAATCTAGTAGCAAACAAGCATATGCAAACAACGAAGCACCCAAAGACGTAAACAAAAATATTAGCAATCAAGTATGCGCCAAGCACAAAACATGAAAGTCGCTAACATGCAGTTACTCAACGTCCAAACACGTAATCATGCAAACATACCCGTTCCCGCTTAATGTGCTAATTCATTGTTTATGTATGAATAATATGTATATAAACAATGCTAAGTATTACGGTACTATCTAACACCAATACCTTTTCTTCAGTTCAAATTTCCCGCTCTTTTCTGGAGTAAAAATGGCTCCATTTGCGGTACTCTATCATATAGGAACTCTTGTGAAAACATTGTGATGTAAAATTCCTAGATGTTGAATAAATAAACTAATAACAAAGAGTATGGTCATTCCTGAAAACATAATAATGCTAGGATAAGGAATTATGCATATATTCAGGGTCAGATCAACCATTAGGCTAATTAGACTATAGCTTTAGGCACCTTACACAAAAAAAGGCATCGCGTGGTCTACAGCAAATAATATGTAACAATTTATTTTTTTAGAAAATTCAAAATACCTACGCTTTACAAAACGGTCACATTGTACCTTGTGCGAAATAGTAAACGACAAACGCTAACTCATTGAATCTGACCAGTGTGGTGCGTTGTTTTGCAGCGTAATTGATTTTATTTTTCATACTAGTCTATACAAGTCCAGTCAATGCATGTATGTAAGGACTGTGTGCTAGCATAATAAAAATAACACTATTGTGATATTATTTCCTATTATGTAATAATCCTATTTATTATATTTTAAAATAAACAATGGGTGATGAAAGTAAAGAACCTAGTGAGTGGGATAGAAAAAAAGCAGAAAAAGAGAAGAAGCTTAAAATAGGAGATTGCTTAAAAAAAATGCCTAAGCTAGATTCCTTCCTCAAAAACAAAAGCATTTCGAGTATTTCGACAAAGGGACAAGTTTCGACAAACTCTATTGTTACAGGTAATAGGCAATATAGGTATTTTATAAATAGTTACCTCGTTGCAGTAATGAAAATAATGAAATAAACAGTTATTCCTTATTTTATACCTATTTTATATTGTACCTAATCACTCAAAAAAAAAACATTTAATGATCAAGCTGATCAATATTATTGTTAGTAATGTAATTAAATAATTAATTAAATTAGCTCATTCCTGCTTGTTGATGTGTATTTGTATTTTTTTAGAACCAGCAGACGTGAAAATGGACAAGACGTGCGCGAGTGTAGAGGTTTCAATCGAGGCTACTACTAGTAGTGATAGTAAATATGATCCCATATCAAGTAAATCAGCTGGTTACAGTAAAATAAAATCAATGGTCCAAGATCCCGTTTGTTGGAATATAAACGAAAATCTTATTAATCAGTTAATCAAAAATCCTTTGAAACAAGATATAACGACATTTGATTTTGATAAATCTGAAAGAAGCTTTTGAGGTCAAAATCGTTATGCTTCCCGACAACTATTGTTTAGAAGATTCCATAACGATGAGTTAGTAAGCCGTCAATGGCTTTTATATTCGCAAAAAATGGAGATGTTTTCTGTTTGTATTGCAAACTATTTAATAACGATAATAAACCGTCATTTGTAACCAAGTTTAGTGATTGGAAAAACATTAGTAGAATTACTGCTCACGACACATCCCCTGAACATTGCAAATCTACGCATAATTACGTAGTGAGATCCTCAATATTGGGAAATATTGACACGGAGCTTCATAAACAATACCTGATAGAAAAAGAATATTGGGTTAATGTTTTAAAACGTGTAGTTGTAGTCACAAAATATTTGTCATTTAGAGGTTTGGCATTTAGGGGAACTACCGAATTATTTGGGGCTATAAATAACGGTAAGTATTTGGGTGCAATGGAATTTATAGAGGAGTTCGTCCCATTTTTAAAAAGTCACATTCAAAACAAAGGTAATCAGGGTAGACGTAACGAATCGTATTTATCTTCAACAGTTTGCGATGAATTTATTAATCTGATGGCTTTAAAAGTAAGAGAAACAGTTTCATTTGAAATTCGCAGCACTAAGTACTAACGAGTGTCTATTAATGACTGAAGCTAACGTCATGTAGCAAATTTTGGTTAAGTTGGTACCACTACACTTCATTTCGGTCGCAACGATTGACATTAGCGTCCCATGGGACCTTTGATATAATTATAAACATTGTTTGCTAAAATTAAACAGGATACCTCTACTTTTCGAAATGTTTATTGCCTATATTTGCTAATTACAATTATTTAACAAAATAAATGTTAAAATTATTGTTATGACAAAAATACAAACAAACATTATTCATTAAATTAATATAGGTAATTACAAAAAATGTTGAAAATGACCCTGATGCTGTAGACATAAATAACTGATTGTGAATATAACGAAAAAATGATAATAAAAGCTAATGAAAAACAGACACGTGCGACTATGGCAAAAAAGGTAGAAACCGATTAATTTTACAATATAATTCTCAGTGTTGTAAATACTAAGCAAAGAAATTTCCTAGATTTGACATGACGTCAGGTTCAATTATTAATAGATACGTGTTATTTAATCATAGTGAACTATACACCAGATATTTCGCATTCAGACCAACTTATTATTGTGTTAAGATATGTTTTTGAACGCGACACCCCTGTAGAGCGATTTGTAACGTTTGTTAGATTGCGAGCATGGAATCAGCCATATTTTAAAAAAAGTGTCTTTAGAAGTAACACATTGTCGTGGATAGTCATACGATAACGCCACAAATATTTCTGGGCAGTATACCGGATTATAAGCTAGGGTAAAAGAAAGAAATAATTTAGCTATGTGCCATGTGCAGCTCATTCCCTAAATTTAGTTGGAACATGTGCAGCAGAATGTTGTCCTTTAGCCGCCAATTTTTTTTCGGGATCTACATATAGGTGGGAAATTATGAAATATTGTTTAGAAAAACACAGAACAGAAGCAAATGCAAGGCAACTAGTACCCAAAAAACTGTCAGTAACAAGATGGTCTGCCAGCTAATGCTTGCACGGCTTTGTGCAATAGTTGTATAGCTTTCAACGAAGCTTTAGAAATTTTGATTTCTGACTCGACACACGCTCTACAGCCAAAGCGAAGCGAAGGATATTTTGCACAAAAGTAGAAAGTTAGAAACAGGTATTATGATTTCTTTCTGGATAGACATATTAGTCCAGATTAATAAAACAAGTCTGTTACTGGAAACACAGAATATAGATATATTGCCAGCGGTACAGCTTTACGATTTATTAATAAATTTTGTAGCAAACATGAGGAATGGCATGAAGAACATGGCAAAATTATTTCAAGTGATAATTATGAAGTAACGCGACAGCAAAGAAAAAAAAATTGATGCCTGATGAAACACGTACAGGAGAGACAACCTTCGAAGGGAAAGATGATATTGAAATAAATGTGTACTATGTGGTAATTATAGATTAGTATCAGAATTATATACACGAAAAGATGCATATAATGAACTGCATAAAAACTTCGGGTTTCTTACAAGTTCATTAGATAGTGACTATGCCTCTATTGCAGATAACTAGCAGGCTGCAACAAATATGTAGTAAAGATCTAGACGTGGAGTTTGGAGTGTGTTCAATTTAAATATTTTATAAAGTCTTTGGTTCTTTTTCCAAATAACTTTCAAGATATCTTGGTGAGGCTACAAATCATACGTATTAAAAACTTAACTTGCACATTCCCAAATATGGATGTGATATTACGTATCCAGTATCAAACTGTACTGTCGAAAGATCTTTCTCCGTGCTTAAACTAGTAAAAAAATATTTGCGGAGTAATTTGGGTGACGCTAGAACCGGGGACTTAGCCGTTTTAAGTATAGAGAAATAATTCAAAGTTTTTCTGATTAAAAACGTCGAAAAAAACATTTTTAGTGTAAATACTTACTTTTTTTATATACAGTGAGCAGCTAAATTATGGAATAAATTCAATAATTCTTAAATCGGCAACTTCAGAGAAAAATCCCGATACCCGTCGATTTTTATTTTTAGACGCGCGGTTGTTCAGGTTATTAATTTATTTTTGAGGTTACCTATGTAAGCGTGTTGCAATGGAACTTTTGAGAGATCTTTTAATTATCTAATCAGTCGTAGCAATAGTTTTGAGTATTTGAGTTACGTATACAGGGCGATTCAAGATTATTGGTGTTCTATAAAAATACAAGCGAACTAAAAAAGACAACTATTCCAAATTTGGTATGTAGACATAATAGGTCATGATCTATCTTTTAAAACTATTTTCAAAAGTGCAACGTTGCCACTTCTACCAGAAACCCAAAGCAACTTTGAAAATTCAAATTGAATACCCTGTATGTTATTGCATTTTCGGATTCTGCATAAAATTCTAAGCAAATTTTGTTAATATTTCCCTATACCCGTCTCTAAGCGTTACATAAATGACCTCTAAAATAAAATAATAATCTGACCAACCGCACACTTAAAAATAAAAATCGACTGGTTTCGGAGTTTTTTTCTGATTTTATTTGGTTTGAAAGTTCAGTCATAATAATCTTTGGAAAAAAACTGATTCACTTCATATGTCGAGCAGTTTAGTATCAAGAATACAGTAAGCACATTAAAAATGATAGCGAAAAGAAATATCAATTATGATTGGATGTAGAGATAGAACCCGAACGCAACTACAAGTATGTAACTTATCTAATACAAAATATCCTAACAAACCGATCAGACAATCGACAGTTAGTAAAATTGAAAAAAAAAGGGAAACTGGTTACGTTAAACACGTTGCAAACACTGGTCATTTACAAATAAACGAAAATGTAAAATTCAATTAATTAACACAGGTAAGTAAGTATCTACTATTAACACAAAACAGAGAAAAAAATGTTTAACATTGTAGAATTGTTTGTAACTCAATCTAATGTTCAAATTGCCACCCTCCTACTTCTTGGCAGTAATTGAATCGATGACCACAAGCTTCTTGAACATTGTGGAGCATTTGTGGACTAATCTTACGCATTTCTAATCTAATTCTATTTTTCAAATATTCCAGATTTCGTGGTTTCTCCACGTATACTTTAGATTTTAAATTGCCCCATAGAAAAAAATCAAGAGGTGTAAGATCTGGAGATCTTGGGGGCCACTCTATAGATCATCGTCTACCAACCCATCTACCAGGAAAAGTTATGTTTAAAAAATCGCGAACAGGACGTGTATAGTGCGAAGGTGCACTATCTTGCTGAAACCATATATTATCATTTGGTAAATCAGGATCATTTTCATTTGGGAAAATTACTGCAATGGCAGGTATAAGTTCATATTGTAAGAAGTCCAGATATCGTTGCCCTGTAAGAGTTTCATCGAAGAAAAAAGGACCAATGATTCTCTTCTCTACTATCCCCGCCCAGACATTCACTTTTTGAGGATACTGAGTGTGTAACTCATCCATCCAGTGAGGATTCTCTTTATTCCAATATCTACAGTTTTGTCGATTCACTGTACCATTTAAGGAAAATGTAGCTTCTTCCGAAAAAAGAATTTGACGAAGGAATGCTGGGTTGCGGTTACATAAGTCTTGCATGACTTCACAAAACTGCATTCGGCGATCCGGATCATCTTCATTGAGTTCCTGCACATTCTGGATTTTATACGGATGGTATTTCTCCTTTTTAAGTACACGTAACACCGACCTTTGTGAAATGCCTTCATCAGCTGCAATTGCTCTGGAACTACTATGAGGATTGTCTACCAAACTTAACAACACATCAAGTTTTACATTTTCGTTCATTTTTGGACGACCAGCATTTGCAATGTGTTTAACGTGACCAGTTTCCCTAAATTTTCTCTCAACTGTTGATTGTCCGATAGGTGTATCAGGATATTTTGTATTAAACAAGTTACATACTAGTAGTTGCGTTCTGGTTTTATCTCCACATCCAGTCATAATTAATAATTCAATTCGTTGTGTTTCACTTAATGGTGCCATTATTATTAATTAATTATCAGTTATTCGCTTAGTACAATTACCTATAATGTAATACCATTAAGTACTGAAGTAAGTAGTAAGTGTCTTAAATTTGACTCGTGTCAACTCGATATCTAAAAAATCTATTCTTTTGGCTACTTTCTTTTTGTTGTCAGTTTTAAACTGAATTATTTCTGTATTCTTGATACTAAACTGCTCGACATATGAAGTGAATCAGTTTTTTTCCAAAGATTATTGTGACAGAACTTACAAACCAAACAAAATCAGAAAAAAATTCCGAAACCAGTCGATTTTTATTTTTAAGTGTGCGGTTGGTCAGATTATTATTTTATTTTAGAGGTCATTTATGTAACGCTCAGAGGCGGGTATAGGTAAATATTAACAAAAGTTGCTTAGAATTTTATGCAGAATCCGAAAATGCAATAACATACAGGGTATTCAATTTGAATTTTCAAAGTTGCCTTGGGTTTCTGGTAGAAGTGGCAACGTTGCACTTTTGAAAATAGTTTGAAAAGATAGACCATGACCTATTATGTCTACATACCAAATTTGGAATAGTTGTCTTTTTTAGTTCGCTTGTATTTTTATAGAACAATAATCTTGAATCACCCTGTATACGTAACGCAAATACTCAAAACTATTGCTACGACTGATTAGATAATTAAAAGTTCCCCTTTCCATTAAAGAAAATCATCAATGACGTCATCACGCTTACATAGGTAACCTCAAAAATAAATTAATAACCTGAACAACCGCGCGTCTAAAAATCAAAATCGACGGGTCTCGGGATTTTTCTCTGATGTTGCCGATTTAAGAATTATTGAATTTATTACATAATTTAGCCGCTCACTGCATATTTGAAGTATCTCTTTTAAATAACATCCTGAGAATAAACTTTTTTTAGAAAACCATATTTTAGGCGCCAAAATTTGGGTAGCCTAAGACCTTAATCCGGCCCTGCATATACTAAAGTATTGTTTAAAAAACATAAAAAAAATATTCATTAAAGTAATTTTTTGAGTATGTGTATAAATTTAAACGTTTGGATAACAATTACATTTATAGTCTGTGGTAAATGATAGTTTTTTTTATAAAATTAAGTTTGATGTGAAATAAATATATGAAATCAAAAGGTTTGCATTTTCATAAAATAATATTAAATATATTAACTTTCAGTGACCAATTCATTTGAATCCAGAATACGAAATCTTGTTTAGATTTGCATCAAATTTGATTGTTAACGCAGTAAAGCTAAGATAAGCTGTAGTTATGTCATACCAAATTAATGTACCATGGTGTGGATCCAATATTAGATACAAATGGCCAACACATACCTACTAACGTCGATGACATTTAAGCATAAACAAATCAGACCCATAAATATAAATATAATTTTCATTGACATCGATTTCATTTAAATGTGAAACTTTATTTAGTTTGTTGTTTATAGGTAGATGAGGATTGGAAGTGGATACCCGTTCTACCCTCCCAACGTTTATATGCATGTAATCTAGTCCATGAAATAAATAGCTGTAATAAATTGTGAACTGCGCTGGTATCTGTGAGAATACAAACAAGATTAGAACTGACTTTCTCTAACACGTTTTATTTCAAATTCAATATTTTGATGGTGTTATGTTTACATCTGTTGGTATACATATTGTATACCTTTAATATTCTACATTAATCTATGCATATTATTTATAATGATCTGCAATGACTTTATTATGAACAATTTAGACCGTTTGAGTTTTTACCAATGCCAATAAGTATCTCGTGTCGGAACGTAATTCTTTCTGAAATAATCATACTTTGTATAAGCTTAAATAATATACTCATTGAAGTATTTCTGTAACAATAGTTACTTATCTTGAATATGGGGACTTTTATGATTTTCTTTCTCCTCAAACTGAAAAATAATATTACATTAATATTACTTTTTCATCGTCATAAAAAAACTTCATCAAAATACTCGTAATCTTCATAAATGTGTAATTTAAAATAAAATTTAATCAATGAAGAGTTTAGTATTCTCGTAAAAATGTTATTTTAAACTGGGAAGATGTAAAAAGTAATGTGGGGAAACAAAGTCAGAACGAACTTTAGTATGAAATTGGCCCTTGTTTTATGTTAGTTTTTCCCCTAGCAATTTCTCTGAACCAATGAGAACTCACAACGATGTAAGCTACGTCCAATGAAAGAGAAGGACAGAAAGACTGATAAAAATACTCGCGCTCTATTATCAGCCATGATAGCGGGGCTGCCTCGCTCAGACAGATTCATTTTATAAATTCTGTTGAAATGTTTTCAGAGCGCTTTATTAACATTCATGCTTCCAATTTGTTTCTAATTCATAATAGGTTTCAGTGTAGCACGCACGGAAAGATAGGAATTTGATATTCAACTGAGATAGTTATGAACCGTATCATGAATATGTCTTAAAATTCATTGTATTTAACCCTCTGTTTATTGTCTCTTTTAATGTTCCCATTAAAAACGCTTACTCCGGAAAATAATGACTATAAATAAAATATTTTAACCGTTGGCGTCGGCAATAATTTTATGAGCTAACCAGATTATACGAAACAGCTGAATTTATGTTTTATAAAAAATACCTATTTGGTTAGGTACGTTTATTGTTGATAATTAATACACTTTAGTTTTAACTTTATTTTACTGTAAATCCATACAACATTGAAGTATTTTATTAAATTACTTTGCATTGCATTTTAGAATCTATCTACAAAGGTATCAATAATCATTGACGTGTTAGTCACCATTTTCCGCCTCTCATATGGTACTGCACAATAATAAATAATATAAACATAACTTTACAAATATTAAATAAAATTAACACGCCTTTTAATGTTTAAATGCTGCTACATTTATTCGAAATTACACAAAGAAACAATTTGGCAATTGTAACGTGGTTAAGTTTCTTTTATAAATTGTGTACTAGGCAACAGTCGTCGGTCACATATAAGTGTTCAAAGTGATCACCACTCTTATGGAGACAGCCATCCACTCTCCTTTTCATGCTTTCAAAATTCTGCCTCCAATTGTTGGGTTATGTTGTGTACAACCGCTTCTATAGCTAATTCGGCAACTGTATGCAAACAATTTCTATAAATTTTTCAGATGACCAAATAAAAAGTAATCCAAGGGCGTTAGATCAGATGATCTTGGACCCAAAGATTTCTTCCAATCATTCGGTCTTTAAAGTACTGCTCTACAAATTTTGTTATTTCTGCAGCTGTATGTGCAGTTGCATTGCCATGCTGAAAGAAACCCTCTTACAATTCGTGAAAAACTTGCAGCATTAACAGTATCGTTAAAGAATATTGGTCCAACAATTCGTCTCCTCGACATAACGATCCACATTCCTACTTTAAGAGGTTGGACGTGAGGGTTTTCTGCACCCCAAGTTCGATAGCTTTGAGAACTGACGTAGCCACTTAAGTGAAACGATGCCGCACCGGAGAAATAACTAACAAATTGTCGTCTCGTGGATGCGCGTTGAACCAATTTCAATAATTTATACGCTTTTGAATGTCGGGACGATGAACTTCTTGTATCTTATTTTGTACGGATATAAACATAATTTTCTCTTTACAATTGTATGACATGTTCCACATGACAAGCCAGTTTGTTGCGACAATTATCTCAGTGGCTTTTGTGGACTTTATTTAAGACGAGCACGCACATCTTCTATAACCCCCTCATTAGCAAGTATGGGGCGACCAGGTGATTTTCCAGAAGCAACGCTTCCTGTGTTATTAAACCGCTCAATTACACGATAAACATGGCGGCGTATAATATCGTAATCGGCATCGTTTTTAGGATACCTTTCACAAAATTCTGCTATACATAAATGTAGAATGTCATTTGAGAACAAAACGGAGTGGTGAAAGCCACGCCCACTTTCACCAATTGGACCCGCCCTATTTTGTCGGCTTCTTTTTGGGGACCATTTTCAACCCCTTGATGGCACTTTCAACCCCTTCGTGCGACCAGAAATTAAATTCAGTGGCCATTTTGTTTTTAATTATGAGTCATAATTAAATTCCTCAGCCATTTTGTTATTAATTATATTATAATTAAACTTTTCAACCCCTTGATGGCATCTTCGCCCCTAATTAGAGGCCTTTTGGCAGTATTAAAGGCCTTTTTGGCAGCTCAATCCTGGGGTTGGGGGTGCGGGGGATGGTCACGTGAGCCGGTCAGTCCAATTATGGTAATTATGACTCATAATTAAATTCAGCCACCATTTTGTTTTTAATTAGTCATAATCAAATTGAGCCACTGGCATTTTGTTTTTAACTATGAGTCATAATTAAATTAGTTTTGTTTAGTGGGTCTTTTTGTTTTGGCGACCATTTTGTCGGCCATTGCGAGAAATTTGAGTTGAATATTCCAGTAAGGGGCCCTCATTTTGTTTTTAATTATGAGTCATATCGGCAGTTTTTGTTTTAGCGGGAAATTGAAATAGTATTCTAATATTATTGTTTTATTTTTGTAATTGGTGGAAAATTTTAAATTGTATTCTAATAAGGGAGGCCCTCATGCACCTCATAAGAAAGGTGTAGGACGCCGGAACTTGTTCTAGGGCCTTTGCCCCTCTGTTGCGGGCCCTCCTTATTTTGTTTTTAATTCGACCAGTTATGAGTTATAATCAAATTTTGTTTTTTGCGGGAATTTGAAATAGTATTCTAATAAGGCTATCTGAGGCTATATGAGTCATAATTAAAATAATTGGACTTTGAGTGGGTCACGTGATCATCCCTCACACCTCCAACCCCAGGGTTAAACTGCAAGAAAAGCTCTTAATACTGTCAAAAGCCTCTAAATAGAGGTGAAAATACCGTCAAGGGGTTGAAAATGCCGTCAAGTGGTTGAAAAGTTTAATTATGACTCATAATTAAAAACAAAATGGGCGCGGAACTTATGAGTCATAATATGGTCACGTGACTGCCCCACCCGACCCCCCGAGCGCGCATTTGCCGGCCCCCCAGGGGCTGGACTGCCAAAAATGCTTTTAATACAGCCAGAAGGTCTCTAAGTAGGGGTGAAAATACCAACAAGGGGTTGAATATGCCATCAAGTTGTTGAAAATGACCCCCGAAAAGAAGCCGACAAAAAAGGGACGGGACACGTGGTGAAACTGGGCGTGGCTTCCCCCACTCCATTTTGTGCTCAAGTGACGTACTGTAGGTAGCGGATCGAGAAAATTTTATTATTGTAATAAACATTTTTCAAATCGCAATTGTTACCGCAAAAGAAAAAATAATTAATGGGTTTTAAGATCTTGATAGGTCGTAATTTGCTGTTTTCGGAATATTTTATTTTATGTATTTTATGTAAGAAATATGGGAATGTGTGAAACTGATATTTGAGTAAGGGTTGAAAAGAAAATGAAGAACACATGTTAGGGTAGCCGTTACTGAAGGAGTGTAACGAATCGTTGCATAGTTTTATACGCACATTATTGATGTAAAACGTCACTAGTTTAATAATTAATTACGTCGGAACATATCGCAAATCAAAAGACGTCTTTGTTTGGTATTTTGAAACTCGAGACCTAAATGTAGAGTTTGTTACGGACGAATGCATATTTTAAAAATTAATTCTTCTTTTGGTAATAAATATGGGAATGTTCCCACGTAATGGTTCTTCGCTTTTTTATTATTTTTGAAAACGAGGGTAGATGTGGGGTTTAAGAACGGCACTTGCGGTTAAAGTTTTAATTCAGCCGGATCGATTTGATTGACTCATTGTAAACGGTTCTGTCTATAAATATTTTAGTCGTGTACATTTGAGGAAAACTAAAAACGCTAATTCGTTCTTTTCTTTTGTGTAGGTTATAATGTAAATTTTTCTAAAAAATAGTCAATAAAAATCGCCCTTGTGCCGAGTTTAAACCGCGCATTTTAACTCGTTGTGTTTGTGATAAAGCGATCAGTTAAAATAAAAGGGCTAGCGTCAGACAGTACAAGGCTCCCTCCCTCATTACTTAGTCGAATTAGCATTGTTATCTGTTGATTATATTTGTATAGAGAGAGTTGGTGTGGACACAACGTGTAAAAGATAAATCCGAGTTATAATTGTATATAGGCAATACCGAAGGTTTACACACGCACGCACGCACGCACGCACGCACGCACGCACGCACGCACCCACCCACCCACCCGCCCGCCCGCCCGCCCGCCCGCCCTATCGGCCACCCACCCACCCACCCACCCACACACACACACACACACACACACACACACACACACACACACACACACACACACACACACACACACACACACACGCATACACACGGACACACGGACACACGGACACACGGACACACGGACACACGGACACACGGACACACGGACACACGGACACACGGACACACGGACACACGGACACACGGACACACGGACACACGGACACACGGACACACGGACACACGGACACACGGACACACGGACACAGTCACACGAACACACAGGCACACAGTCACACAGATACACAGACACAGAGACACACAGGCAGACAGACACACAGACACACAGACACACACACAGACACACAGACACACAGACACACAGACACACAGACACACGGACACACGGACACACGGACACACGGACACACGGACACACGGACACACGGACACACGGACACACGGACACACGGACACACGGACACACGGACACACGGACACACGGACACATGGACACACGGACACACGGACACACGGACACACGGACACACGGACCCGGACCCGGACCCGGACCCGGACACGGACACGGACACGGACACGGACACGGACACACACACACACACACACACACGCAAGGACGCACGAACCCATCCACCCACCCACCCATACACACACACACACACACACACACACACACACACACACACACACACACACACGGAAACACGGACACACGGACACACGGACACACGGACACACGGACACACGGACACACGGACACACGGACACACGGACACACGGACACACGGACACACGGACACACGGACACACGGACACACGGACACACGGCACACGGACACACGGACACACGGACACACGGACACACGGACACACGGACACACGGACACACGGACACACGGACACACGGACACACGGACACACGGACACACGGACACACGGACACACGGACACACGGACACACGGACACACGGACACACGGACACACGGACACGGACCCGGACCCGGACCCGGACCCGGACACGGACACGGACACGGACACGGACACGGACACGGACACACACACACACACACACACACACACACACACACACACACGCAAGCACGCACGAACCCATCCACCCACCCACCCATACACACACACACGCGTGCGCGCGGGTCCAGATAACTGTAAAAACTCCTCGAATTCCATTTTTACTGGTTTTATTGTTTTGTATTGATAAATGCGTAAACTGAAAAAGGAACGCTGTAGTTTCTAACGCAGTCACTCAAGCTTTTGTATCGGTCACGTTGATGATTTATTTGCACTTACTCTTATATGAGTTTAATTTTTAGTGTCTTTGATTTAGTCTATTTAATTAGAATTGGTTGCCTGCGAGCTAATTTCTCTTTATATGTAATTTATTGTAATTGCACGCATGTATTTTGTGCTTTATTAGTCACTATACAATTGTGTATGTGTAAATTCCTTGCATACTTTTTTGTTCTTGCAGTTACCTTCTTATTACTTGTGCAATTATATTTATATGTACTGTAATCTGCCTTATTATTTTAATTGCTTATTCCGAAATGATTGGTTTTGGAGGGCCACATGTTTGGTATTACAATTTTTATTTTGATTTATTTATGACGCAATTGTGGGTGTGATTTTACGTTGTTTGCTTTTTTAGTGTTTATGGGTAGTCAAACTGCTTTTAATTTTTTTGTTCCTTAATGTTATAATTTTGGACGCACTTTAACCTGATCTAATGGTTTTTTGTTATTTATTGAACCCTTACATTGTTTTTTGTGCTATTTGATTTATTAATGTATTTGTGCAATTACTTATTTACGAATAAAGTGGGTTTTCTTGATGGTTCTTTCCCAACTTAGTAAATTAACGGTTTCAACTATCATTTGCGTAAAATTCGTTAATTCTAATTTGAGTAGTTTCATTGTTTACCGTCCCACATAATGCAACACTTAACCTCATCCAAGACTGTCTGATTTAAATAACACAACGTAGCTACCACTAGACAGCCAATTCTTTTGATCAGGTTTGAGGTTTACGGGTAATTAAATATCGGACTTGTAAATAAATGTTAAATGTTTTAATTATTGCCCGGAAGGTCAAAGTAAGGCAGGCAATTAATTTGAGCAATAGTGACATTATTGTCAGTCAAGTCAAAATCAATCACTTAGCGATTGTTTTGTTCTTGAATTTGTATTCTTGCGAATAAGTTCAAATTACACTTTCTAAGGTAGGGTACCAGGAGACGCTACACTACTTATAAAGATTGGTAGTCTTGCAAAAGGCTGTTTTATAAAAAGTGAAAAAATGGGAAATAATCGTGGTAAAAACAATAAGCAGACGAAAGAGGAGAATTATTAGAGGTTATGTTCATTGTTCACCAAAGGTGTACTATGATATCCGGTGCGCCAAATGGTAAATTGACGAACATTGTTAAATAACTAAGATACACAGCTTTTAAGTATACGCTTTTAAAAAATATTTTTTTATTATTTTAATACTTGCTGTTTGATTATAATTAAACTGCGCCAGAATAATCTTTCTGTGACAAGTTCAAAAATACTTTAAAGATGTGGTGCAATAGGAACATAGTGTAGGGGGTAGCAGTACATGGATAGAAATACCAAAATTCTCTTTCTAATGAGGGTACAGAACGATAAATTTAACAAGCGTCGAGTGCCACGACGTTTTGTAACTACTCTACGTGGATTTTTACTATCCGTTAGTACTTTTATGGTACTATATATGTATGTATACGGGAATGTTAAGCGAAATTTTTTAATTATCGTGTTATACTAGTTAAAGATGTTTGTCAAGAGTGTCTTCGTCACGGAAAAGATCGGGTTTCAAATTTAACAGGTGCCACTCTATCCTATCTGGGTTAAACTGTAGCTAAATATCGAGATAAGAGTTCAAAGTAGGGAAAATACTGTAGCCTTACCTTAAAGTCGCCATCAATAACTGGTCGACAATCCACTCTGTGTTGAATCCTGATATGTAACGCATCAATCGAACATGGAAAAATGCGCAATATTCATAAACTACTTAAACTAAAACATTAATCTAGTTAATTAACGATAAACTGACTAAATTTCAACTTCAAGACGAATTTCACTGCTCATACCGTCACTGTTTTAAATTAATGGAATCTGGAGGGCTGGACTCTCACATAATAATATACACAATAATTTTAAATAATAAAGTCTAAGTATTGTTTAAGAATAATAAATTAATAAAGTTCACACCGAAACCACAATAAACTATTAAATTGAGTAGTAAATACCACTTTGCTTTTTTCAAACTTCGTAAAATTTATCTTGATTAATACAAATGTTAGTTTTAAATTATCTGTACATCAAATTCGTATAAAATGGTGGCTATAACTGTCCCTAACTAGCCTAACACTAGACTGTAAAATAGATTTTCAAAGTATGAACATTCTCACGTCGTGAATTTAATTTAATTTACTATTGGTTAATGATCGAAACGTTTCAGCTAAATCGTTCAAATAAAATTTAAGTAAAAGTTTCGAAGGTTTAAATCTACAATCCCGTCAGAACAAAAACTGCTTCGGCTCGGAGGCTTGATTTCGGGATGTTACGAGAATATGAAAATGTCAACTTTCGGGATTATTACACATAATTAAAATACTTACCTTTTGAGTATTAAATCCTGCATTTTTTTAAATTTAACCTTTATATAAATTTAAATGTTTCGATAACAATTACAATTATCGTTCTTTAAGAATTAATTGAGATGTCAGAGTACATGAGTTTATGAAATATGAAAACTCAATTATAAGCCTGCTATTAATGTAACAGTTTGATAAACGTATAAACCCAACTATGAAATCTAATTTTATTTTAGTAGGCAATAACCAACTCAGAAGCTGTTCCACCAAAAGTACAAAGTTTACCAAAAATCCATTAACCTAAAGTTCCCTTAAAGTCAATTGTTAGTGCAATTGGTTTTTCTCGAAAAACATTTTACATTTTTATTACAAACTAATATAGGTAAAATACCCGACTATGTTAAAAGTTCTGCCGATTTCGTTAGATACATAATTACATAATTTCAAAGTTGAAGATGGCGATATAATGGTCAGTTTTCACATTGTTTCAGTTTTTAGAAAAGTTCCTTTGAAAGAAACTATTAAATTATAATATTGATTGATAATATAAATACTAATCATATTTTTCCGAAAGACATTACAATCCTTTTTCAGAATTGTCTCACGATTTATTTTCAGAGGAATAATAGGAATGAACTGCTACGTGGTGTAGCAATCGGTAGCCCTCTTAATCTTAGTGTTGTAGATAATTTTTGAATGAAACATTAGCTTTACAAAAAGCACCTCAATAACTTTTAATTTGGTATAGATATGTAGATGTCATTTGGAGACATGGAGAAAAAGCACTGCATATATTTTTAGATTTTATAAATGGCATTGATCGAAGCATTCAGTCCACTAATGGAAGTTTATCGTTTCTAGACATACTCATATCTAAAACTAATAATTCTCTATCTTTTAAGATTTACCGTAAGTCACAGCGGTAGATGCTTTCATAAATTATCAAACCACCACACAGATCAAAAAATTGTGAAATTGAATCTTTAATGGATCCAGCTAAACGAAATTTACTGAATTTTTGACTATAAACTACAAAATTAGCGTTTAATGTTGTTACTGCTTTTCTTTTACTTTACAACTAACTTTCTTTTATAATTAATGTTACAGATGCAATTGATCATATCATTAGGACTGTTTTTAAACCTGCAAGAAACATTAAAGAACATTTAATGTCACCAAAAGATGTTTCAAATCCATTGATATCTTTCGAAGTGCATAAGTTAAGTTGTTCTTGTGGAAAAGTATACTTTGGAACCACAAAACGTAGCTTTGATACTTTAAGAACGTATGAGATTTTGTAGATTGGTTAACTAGAGAAATCTACGGTAGCTGAGCATGCTTTAAATAATTTAAATCATGACATTCAATTTGGTAATATAGAAATATTGTCAAGACAATCTCGTTATTATGTATGTTTACATTGTGAAGCTATTGAGATATATAAACATCCTAATTAGTTCAACTGACAAGAAGAAAATCTCGTTTAAATAGGTTTTGGCATCTTACAACTGAAAAAAGGGTATAATGGTACGTCTTAAGTTTAGCTTTGGGTATGCTTAACTTTTTTACTGTTTTTTTCGTAGACCTTGAAATAAAGTTACGCCAGCACTACAATAATTTAACAAATAAAGTTTCACGTACAATGTTAATTACAATAAAATTGGTAACTAAAATCTGTTTCTTTGTTAGATATGACTAGATCTTATTGATGTGCCAAGTTTTCATCTGTGAATGCTTTGTCATATTAAACGTACACATTGAATTTTCACTGTACAGGGTGTACAACTAAGAAAGACGGCCGGCCATAACTCAGAAACTATTTGAGATTGAGCAGTGAAATAACAAATCTTATAATAAATGCGGCCAAAGAAAATTCTGGACATTATTTTTAATTTCCTACCATTGCCGCCAGAGGGCGTTTCACTGATTTCAAATAGAAATTCCTATTTTTTGAGCAATTTAAAAAAATATATCCATTGTAAACTAGTGATGAATATCTAAAACAATGAATTTTTACGATTGCTGTCAGAATAAAGGGAGGGGGAACCATACGTGTTAGAAAATCGAGTGCCCTCGAAACGGGTTGCTTGAATTTGTCAGGATTGGCTCCGATGTTAAACGAATTCTTATTAATATTACCAAACAATTCCAAAATCACAACAATTTGTTATCTCCGTCTACCAATAGAAGGCGCAACTTGCTGAAGGAATAAAACGGTATATAGATATAGATATAGTCAAAAATGTGGTAATCTAACATACACTTTGAGGTATAGACAAATCGTACGCTTAAAATAAATAAGTAGGTTATGAAAACTTTAATTTCTTTCAAAGTTTCTGCGGTTCTGAAAAGTACCGGATTTAATAAATAATACTTTTAATGACGTCCTAAACACTCAAACTGCCGACCATCATTTTCAATACACAACTGGATCTTATCTCTTGTGGACTGCACTGCACATTCAATTTGTGGCACAGGTATTGAACGTATTTCATCTTGAATTCTATTTAGTAGGTCTTGTCTTGTCGTCGCCCTTCTTTGATATACCATATCCCTCAACCGGCACCATAAATAGAGATCCAAGCAAGTTAAGTCCGGAGAACAACGAGGCCAGATGAATATGCTCCATCTACCTATCCACCTGCCTGGAAATGTTTCATCAAGATGCCGTCGTACATTTCATGAAAAATGTGTTGGACGTCCATCATGTTGGAAGAACATTGTCCTTCTAGTTTGAAGGTCAACGTCTTCAGCAGACCGGGTAGCTGGTTTTGAAGGAATAGACCCTACCAGACAATGCTCTTTCAAACATTACTGGCTCAAGAATTCTCCCGACAATTGTTTCACACCAGGAATTAATTTTCCACCTCCATTGGTGCTACACCTCGCGTAACCAATGAGGATTGTCTCTCGACCAGTAATGCATATTATGTAAATTTACTTTTCCGTCACAACTAAAAGTGGCTTCGTCTGTCCACAAAATTTGAGATAAAAGTTGAGGATCCTCTTGTGTCATATTTAATACCTAGTTGCAAAAGTTCAACATTCTATCAAAATCCTGAGGTATCAAAACTTGGCGAAGGGCAATATGGAGTCTAAAAAGGTAGGAATATTATGCGTGGGAATGCAGGAACAGTATACGTAGGAATGAAGGAATAAAAAATTTAAATATAATAAAATATAAATCATATTAAACCTTCCTTATCAGGTCTGGAAATTAAATTTAGAAATTTTACAAATAAAATTTTCAAGAAACCTACTTACGTGTGCTTTTTTAAAATATTTTCCATGCGATATCCCTAAATATTGTGATGTTCTAATACTTAAATACAGATTAGTTTCAATATATGCCTAGAAATTTATGAAGTTGCTCTCTGTACAACCTCGAGCTCGTCTATTATACCTAGGTCCTAGGACGATGGATGCTACCGGTAACACGTAAACGTTGTGCTAATCGAACAAAAACTTGACACTCATAACTCCGTTTGTTGGGGTATCGCATATGATAAATTGGTGCTGCAACAGTTGCATTTTACATGAATTCAAGGTATGCAAGCATACCAAATGCTTCTTCATTGGAAATTGACATTTTTGCTTATAATAGAACAACCGAAATACACTTAATTTCACTTGGTTAGTTAGTTTACAGCTCTGACATAATGGCGAAAAATTATTCATTTCTGTGTGTACGATTTGTTTATACCTCAAATTGCCTGTTATATTACCACATTTTTGACTATATCTCTGGTTCTATAAGAGCTATTGACATATTTTTTTTTAAATACCCCCTTGTTAATTTTCCTTCCAACAGCAGTGAAAAAACATTTGGTATCATGTGAATCTTTTTAGAAAAGTCAACAATTTTGTTCCTTCAACAAGTTGCGCCCTCTGTTGTTAGACGGAGAAAAGAAATTTTTGTGGTTTTGGATTTGCTTGGTAATATCAAGTATTCCCTTAACATCGAGTCCAATCTTGACAAATTCAATTAACCAGTTTCGAAGTTACACGATTTGTTTCAGTACCACGTTATATGGTTCCCTCTCCCTTTATTTTGACAGCAATTGTAAAAATTCATTAAACAAATTGTACGTATTCATCATTAGTTTACAAAGCATATATTTTTTTTTAATACATTACTAACCAAAGTTGCCCAATTTCAATTTGAAATCAGTGAAACACCCTCTGGCGGAAATGGTATGAAATTACAAAAAATCTCCAGCATTTTCTCTTGGCCACATTTATTATAAGATTTTTATGGCAACCGCTTTTCTTACATCTGGTACAATAACACAATTATTAACCAATAAACTATTTCTTTGTTAGATCTTTATTGGGATGTCAAGTTTCTATGCGTGAATACTTTTATCAATTTCAAATTAAAGTTTTTCACATCGTTACACTTACATCATAGCTTGATTACATTTTGTTGAATTTGTTCTTTGATTATGACATTTTTAATGTTACCATTCGTCCGTTAAAGGTTGTTCTGATTTGACATCTTCAAGGCGGTTTAATAATATTTAATTTAGTAAAGATATATCCGTTCTGCCATAATAATGCGGCGTGCAGCAAAAGCAACGTGTACATCCAGAGTGGCGGCTTCAATTGTCTGTCGCCAAAAATAAACCAAGACTCATCTCTCATAACGAATATAGGGCAAATAATTACCCGTAAGTGGCTTGTAAAGCTGCAATTCATCGATGTTCCGGATCTACACCACGTAGGCGTCACAAGAGAGGTTCGTTTGTGTGAGGGTCCACCGCATGCAACACAGTTTACCACTTGGATGGCTCTTACCACTAGGGATGCAAGAATTGTTATCTCACCCAGACGGCATCACTGAAGGGGGACAAGGAAACCACTATGGCTACAAACTGGTATGAATTTTAAAGCGTTTCCATCAACAATCATGCCGCAGATGAATTATTGAACAGTCACAATATTCTAAGGTACAATCCACGTGACGCGTCCTTTGGAAGCAGGTCAAACGCTATTAAGATATACTATTGGCCGGAAAAGGAGAGATGATTAAATACTTGGGCGTATGTTCACTCTATCCGTACGTTACAAGTATTGTAAAAACCGATTGGAATATCCCGGCGCGTTTGTGAACCAAGAAGGACAGCAGAGCATTAACCTAGAAACCGTTGAAGGTTTAGTCAAGTGCAAACACTGTATCACTTCGTAATATTTCTTCGATGTCACGGAAAATTGATGTTTGCGTTGTGCCGAAGGCGATGTGAAATTCTAAATCAGCAAGAGTACGAAGACGTAGAAGATGCACGCAAGTTTACTGGCACTTATGTAGGGAACGAATTGCTAAAGGCCACCTTGTTAAGTTAGTTATTGTTGGAAATGTGCGAAGTCTCGGAGTACGCAGTAACGCACAGCTAGTAGAGGAGACTGGTTTCGGGGTTTCGGTTTTCGGGGTACATAGACTACCTCCTCAAGGTGAAGCAAGAATATAGCGCCTGGCCAACAGGATGTATCACAGACGAGCAGAAGCAACTGTACCTATTGAAACACGAATAACGTGAGGGCATTCAGCTCGACAAGGCAAAAATTAACAAGAACACTAGTCTTCCCTAATCGCGAAATTATTATTCGTTTTGGGGAAAGTTGTATTACCGTGAGCATCTGCTGCCGATTGAAGTAATTCCGCAGGTTGAGGATTCCTTCAAATTGATCACCAACCTAGACGTCGAAGTGAATTCTATCATCATCACCATTGACGATAATGTTGTAATAGCTAATTGGACGGAAAAAGAGGAAGCCGTTGAAAGCTGGAAAGGTCGCGTTTGCAATGTACACAACAAACTACAATAGAATTGTCCTTTACTGTTACCTCGAGAAACTGTGCAAACGCGTTTTGCGCGTTTTGATACTGATCCTGACGCACTTACGCAAAAAGATAATGACTGGTACCCTCCGATCGCCGACTTTTGGACAATATGACAGACGAGGTGGAATACTAGTTCTGTAGTGGAATTTATAAGCCAGAAGAGGATTCTATCATGACAGTCAAGTTCCAGACGGCGTTCAAAATAATGCAATTGGAACATACGTGTAAACAGACTGGAAGATCGTTCGGACTTGCGCGTTTCGTGTGGTTTACAGACCAGAAAGTACGATACGCATGCACCAACAGGTGTAGAATTGACAGCAGCTATGACACTACCTATGGCTGTAAAATGTGTAAATATTTTTGTAGATACATGTTAAGTTTTTGGCTATAAGTACGTTTTGAATTGTAACTGTAAAAATAATGTATTTTCACTTGTGCATACTGTAACAAACCTTTTTGAGTTTTGTTAAAATATGCAATAATTTAGGCAACTTCGTTCATCCTTGTGTCATGTGAATTGCCTGCCTTAGTGGCTGAAAAGTATGCGTTTTGATATCTTAAAGTGGGGTAGTACGCGCATGCTTTTAAGGCCGGTTGTTACGATAATGAAAGCAAAAAGTGTCCATTTTTGCTCTTGAATATTTTTATTAAAAAGTGTCGTAAATTTTACGGTAAGGGCTAACTAAACCTATTTTTCTTTGTCTATTACATTTATCCTGTTCAGGCACTTTTAATTTTACTTTTGTTTCACTTTGATTGAGTTCTGCGAAGACATGATTTTGAGGTAGGTTGTTACGATAATGAAAGCAAAAAGCGTCCATATCTAATCATTAGTATAAGGTATTTTTAAGTTACTAACATTAGTATTAAGATTTTCTACTTTATAACTTGACTTACAGATTTTATAATAAACTTTGTTATTGTTTTCAATTTTACATTTACGGTTTAATTGTTTTCCATAAAATAAGTTGGCGTCCGAGGTATTTTAACATTTATTTACAGGTTGAAGTTACATGTTTTTCGTAAAGTGAACATATCTTACCACACACACATTTTCTAATTAAAGCAAATCAAATTTTTTTGAGCATGGGCCCGATTAATCGTCGACTGAGCTGAAGGTACAAGTCTTATATTTATTATTAGGAGTATAAGTAATATTAGGGGTGGAATTATTATTAACAACAACTGCTACACCCGATTATTAATTTTTTATTACACAGACGCCCAAGCAGGGACTTGATTTGCAATTTATTGAATTAGATGCTTCTCGATAGTTAGGAAATTAGATTTACAATTATCTTTGTGTATATTAATTTTGTATATGTGTTAGATATCTTCGTTTACGGATTCCGAATATTAATAATTACCATATAAAGGTATTATAATCTTTCATATTTATGATTATTGTAACCTTATTGTGTTTTGTGTATATTTGTATATCATTTTATTAATCATGATGATTTATATATTGGAGGCTTTATTAAGCGATGAATTGTCTATAGAATTAAGATACCGTCATTTTCTCGGGGCTGAAAAGATGTCAGTTGATGAGAAACGTAAACTGTTACGACTTAAATTAAATTTAGAGAGAATTGATCCAAACTTAAGTGATTCTTATACAAAAAATGAAATTAACCAAACTAACGAATTGATTTGTTTAAAGGACAAACTTAGTCACATTCAATCATTAATAAATTTATACAAAATTAATTCAACACAAAGTGAATATCTCAAACTTCATACTCGTCTTTTGCACATCTTGAAACGTTTAAATTATACAGTGTTTAAGGAACATACGCTTTTACATGATCTGTTCCTGTTTATAAATTAAATCTAAAATTTAATGGTAGTGAAAAAGAAGATTTCTCATTTATTCAAAGGTGTGACGAATTAATGCTTGCTCGCAATATTTCAAAGTCTGATATGTTATTATCCGGAATTGATCTATTTTCAGGTAAGGATTTGACGTGGTTTCGTGCCATTAGATCTCAAATAAATTCTTGGGATGAACTTATTATTAAATTGAAAAGCGACTTTTTACCCGAAGGACATGATGAAGTTTTGTGAAATGAAATTAAGAACAGAAAACAGACTTTTGATGAAATTCCAACCCTCTTTATATCTGAAATGATTAACTTATTTTCTCAATTAGACATTCCTCCTTCTGAGGTTGAACAACTTAAAATTATCATAAAAAATTTACAGCCGATATTTTTCATCTTGTCGATTTATGTAAAAAATTACACCAGGTTAAGTTACAAAATTCTAACTTTAGAAACAATTCAAATTCTGAGTTTCAAAAGCAACTTGAACACAAATCAAATTTTTTTAATTCGAATCAAAACGATAAACCTAAAATTCCAAATTCAACTTCCAAAAATTCCAAAAGTAATACAGCTAAACCAACAACAACTTGTTTCAAATGTAAACAATTAGGACATACCTGTCACACCTGTAACAGTGATGTTAATGTTACTTTTGTTACAAATGTGGTCATTTCGACGTAACTTTTACTAATTGCCCTAAGTGCAAATTTTCAAAAAACTTAATTGAGAAGTGTTCTGTTAGTCAACACGTTCCTAACAATTTTACAGAGATTGGCAAACCTATTTGGAAGGAATAGTTAATTACAGTAAATAAATTTTATGAAATGAAATGAAAATGAAAATTTTGTTGCTTTATTAGACAGTGGAGCTACTGTTACAATTTTAGGTAAGCCCGCTTTGTTTCTAATTGATAAATATGATTTAAAATTAAATAGGAATTCACCTTTTTCATCATTGATTATTGCCGATGGTTCTTTACAATCCATTTTAGGAAGTATTGACACTGCACTTACTTTAGGAATATGGACTTTTGTCAATTATTTGCACTTAAAGTTGATTTTAGTGAAAATTCTTTTGTTGCAAATTCTGCGGAGACAAGTTTTTCAATGATTAAAAGTATAGATGATCTTAATACCGATCAAATTTCTGAATTGAACCAAGTTATTGATCTTTTTAAAACCTTATCAAATTCAAAATTGGGTAAAATCAATAAAGTTTTTCGTACTATTAATACTGGTTATCCCATACCAATTAAACAACGACATTATCCTTTATCTCCTGCTATGTTGGAACATGCAAATAAAGAAATTGGCGAAATGTTAGGCCAAGGAATTATTATACCCAGTTCTTCCCCTTGGAATTCTCCAATGGTTTTAGTTCCAAAGAAATCAAGCGAGTTTAGAGTCTGCTATGATGCAAAAAAATTAAATTCAGTTACTAAGAAAGATGCTTACCCCTTACCATTTTTAAACGATATTTTGGATAAATTAAGAGATGTTAGATATTTAACTTCAATATACTTAAAGAAAGCTTTTTGGCAAATTCCTTTAGACCCCGAAAATTGTGAAAAAACTGTTTTTACTGTTCCACGTAGAAGGTTATTCGAATACACTGTTATGCCTATGGGACTTACCAACGCTCCCAGTACTTTACAAAAATTTATGGACTCCATTTTGGGTCATGATTTATCTGAATCGGTTTTTGTCTATTTAGATGACATAATTATATTTTCCAGTACATTTAAAGAACATATTACTATTTTGAAAGAAGTTTTTAAAAGGCTTAATGATGCTAATTTAAATATTGATTTAGATAAATGTGAATTTTGTAAACCACAATTATCATATTTGGGTTTTGTTATTGATAAGAATGGTCTTCATACCGATCCATCGAAAGTGGATGCGATTACAAAATTTCCTGAACCAAATAATTTTACAGAAGTTAAACGTTTTATCGGAATGTGTTCATGGTACAGGCGTTTTATTAATGATTTTTCTACAGCTTTAGCTCCAATTAACGATTTACTTAAAGGGAAAAAGAAATCTCAAAAAGTTTCATGGACCAACGAAGCTAATGATTCATTTTTAAAAATTAAATCTTTATTAGTAAATGCTTCTATTTAGGCGAGCCCAGATTTTTCAAAAACATTTTATTTACAATGCGATGCCTCCAATTGTGGTATTGGCTGTGTTTTAACCCAAGGTGAGAGAGACAATGAAAAGCTTATTTCTTACGGTTCTAGAACTTTAAATAAAGCCGAGCTAAATTTTGGCTCAATAATTTAAAAGATCCTTTAGGTCGATTATCCCGATGGAGTGTTAAACTACAACAATTTGATTTTGAGGTCATTCATAGGAAAGGTAAATTAAATGTTGTTCCTGATGTACTTTCAAGAGTACCTTTAGAAGTTAACTCTTTAGAATTTTCAGCTGTAGATTTAGACGAGTGGTAATAAGAAAATGTTAATTAAGCTTTCAAAAAATTCTGAATTATTTTCCGATTGGAGAATTGAAAATGATAAACTTTACAAATTTATTTCAAATGATTTAAATATTGGGTCCAATTTAGTGGAATGGAAATTAGTTGTTCCTAAATCTTCAAGGAAAGATATTTTGCAAAAATTTCATGATGATCCTACATCATCACATTTTGGTGTTTTTGAAACTTTTTCGAAAATTAAAAGATTTTATTATTGGCCAAAGATGAAATCAGACATTTCCAAATACATTAGAAATTGCAATGTTTGTAATCAAAGTAAATCTTCACAATTTAATCATTATGGTTTTATGGGTAAAGAGAAAAATGTTTCTTTTCCTTTTAAATGCTTTTCAATTGATTTAGTAGGTCCTTTTCCCAGATAGAAAAACAGTAATACTGTTTTATTAGTTGTTTGCGATTGGTTTACCAAATTTACTCTGATTCACCCAATGCGCAGTACTACTGCTAAAATTATGTGTTTCTAGTTTACGGTGTACTAGAAATTTGTATGGGGGACAACGGTCCTCAATTTAAGAGTGCATTTTTTTTAAATTTATTAGATTCTTACAAAGTTCAATCTACTTGGTTTAATGCGACTTACCATCCCAAAGTAAATTTTGCTGAAAGAGTTAACAAAGTAGTAGGTACAGCAATAAGACCTTACATTAAAGATAATCACAAAGAATGGGATGTCGAAATTCACAAAATTGCCCATGCTATTCGTAACGTTGTTCATGAATCTACTAAATTGTCACCTTCCTTTTTGGCGTTTGGTCGAACTGTTCCGATTACTGGAGATTTTTATGGTCGATTAAAAGATTTTAAAGAGGATGATTTATCAATTAACAACCGTGAACAATTGGTTCAAGATTTAAATGAACTATCACCAATTTTTAAGAGTGTTAAACAAAATTTACATGCAGCTTGCCAACGAGATTCAAAATCTTACAATTTGCGGCGGCGTCCAATGAAATTAAATGTCGGCGATTTAGTTTGGAAAAAGAACTTTACCTTATCTGATGCGACGAAAAATTATAGTAAAAACTTAGCTCCTAAATTTACTGAAGCAAAAGTCATTGAAGTGTTAGGTCCAACTACGTACCAATTGGCCACTCTTAATGATAAACCTTCAGGTATTTTTCATGTTGAAGATTTAAAACCACATTAAATCGAAATTATTTTTATTCAAAAATATTTTTAGGATTATTACATTCTAGTTTTCTTATTTACATTTTTATTACTTTGATTATTTTTCAAAAGTAATTTGATTTTATTTTGTGCTTATTTCGCACCTTATTTTATTTATATTTTATGTCGCCTTGCAAACCACTTATTTTATTTTTGCTACAATTGTTTAGCACGATTGTTGATATTTTGATCACATTGTATAACTTATTTTGCCGATTTTTAGGGACATTAGTTCTCACGTAAATTATTTTCTTTTATTGGATTTACAATTTGTTATTGTTACAATAGTAAAAAATTGAAATAACCTCTTTGAGTTTACCTCGGATCGTTATTTAACGTGAAATTATCAAACTCTTAACCGTTGGTAAGAATACTAGAAATGCTTAAATACTTATCTGTTTTAATTCGAATTAATTTATTTTGGTTACCGAAAATTGTTTCAAAATTCTAGCTTTTGATGATTCCTGATTTGTCTGTTATTCTAGACTTAGACGGTGCTTTGTGTTCTTCGGTTCACATCGTGTCAACCTCGTTACTAGTTCACATCCTAACTATGACTTCCTGATTATGACACTTGGGTATTTTGGGGGGGTTATGGATGTGCTCGGAAGAGTTTACAATCCAATCCATTTATACACCGTGACCTGGCGAAGACTTTAATTTACCGATTCTCACTTATTCAACTGAACGCGACTGTGGGTGTTTTGTATTGATGTACCTAAGGGGCTTGGTTTGAGACCACCGGAGAAGGTAATGGAACCGCTCTTTCTCGGCCTCAATTCTCGCGATTTTTATGGTTTGTGTGGAAGAAGTTTGACTCTTGAGTGGAGTGGCATTTTGCCGTGATTTTTATCGTTGCATAGGAAAACTATTCCCGGGTTCCCCGCCCTCTGACCCTTCAGGTCATGGTTGGTTTCTGCTCTCTTACGCTAACTTCCATTTTGTTACCAGTTTTTTTCATTTTGTTCCTCTGTTCGTGGTTTGCTTCACAATCCACACCAGCTTAAAGTTTTTCTTTACTTTATTTAAGGTTTCGGGTCCTTTAGTCTAGACTAGTGGCGTGTGCGGATGGTAGCGCGTCATTAGCTTTTTATGGTGTTGCGAGGGGTTTTTCCTGACCAACATCACCGCATTTTCCGTACTTCTTTTTATTTTACTTGTATTTTATCTAGATTTTAGGTATCACTATTTACATTTTTGCTTGAATTTTAATTAGCTTAACATTTTTTTATATTTCATCAGATTTTGATAAAATAATTTATTAGCTTAGTGTTAGGAATCTCCGCTTTGGTGATCTCCGAGTCAAAATTTTAGGGGAGGGGTTGTAACAAACCTTTTTGAGTTGTGTTAAAATATGCAATAATTTAGGCAACTACGTTCATTTTTGTGTCATGAATTGCATACCTTAGTGGCTGAAAAGTAAGCATTTAGATATTTTAAAGTGGGGTAGTATGCGCATTTCGTTTTACACATTGATTGAGTTCTGCGAAGACATGATTTTGAGGCAGGTTGTTACGATAATGAAAGCAACAAGCGTCCATATCTAATCATTAGTATAAGGTATTTTTAAGTTACTAACATTAGTATAAAGATTTCCTACTTTATAACTTGACTTAAAGATTTTATAATAAATTTTGTTATTGTTTTCAATTTTACATGGATTACATTTACGGTTTACTTGTTTTCCATAAAATAAGTTGGCGTCCGAGGTATTTTAACAATTATTTACAGGTTGAAGTTACATTTTTTTTGTAAAGCGAACATATATAACCACACACACATTTTCTAATTAAAGAACATGGGTCCGATTAATTTTCGACTGAGCTGAAGGCACAAAATCTTCTATTTATTATTAGGAGTATAAGTAATATTAGGGGTGGAATTATTAACTGCTACACCCGATTATTAATTTTTTATTACAATACAAACGTAAAAATAGAAATAGTTTTTTTCGAAGATATTAATTGTAAAGGTTTTTAGAAAATATGGTTATTCAAAAATAAAGAAACATGAGTAATGACAGTTTTTATTTTATTAAGCATAAATGTAATGTTTGATTTTGTAAATTTGTTTTTTTACTACATCTTTAATTCAAACTAATGGTGTAGTCTTTCTCTCTCTCCCTCCCTCTCCCTCTCTCACCGTCTCTCTCTCACTCTCTCCGTCTCTCTCTCTCCGTATCTCTCTCTCTTCTTTTTCTCCGTGCGCGCGCGCGTGTGTGTGTGTATGTGCGTGTGTGTGTGTGTGTGTGTGTGTGTGTGTGTGTGTGTGTGTGTGTGTGTGTGTGTGTGTGTGTGTGTGTGTGTATGTGTGTGTGCACGCGCGCGCGTGCGTGCGCATATATGTGTGCGCGTGTGTTTTTTTGCCGCGCGTGTGGGTGTGTGCGTGAGTGGGTGTGTGTGTTAGTGTTTGGGTTTGCGTGCGTGCGTGGGTGTGTGTTTGTGTGCGTCGGTGTGTGTGTGGGTGAATGTTGGTATCCACGATAACTCCAGAACGAAAACACCTACGTAAAAAATTGATATGGTAGAGTTTAAGTGTTAGTTAAATTTTTTTCAGTGTCCGAATAATGATTAATCTTATAAGAAAATGAGTAAATATATTTTTTATGGAAAATTAAATTTTACATAACCTTTCTTTATAAGCTTTTTTCATGCAAAGCGAAATACATGTAAAAGCTAAATAAATATGATTGAAAATGCTTACGTTGTATTATCGGGGATAATATAATACTTGGATCTAGCGCCAGCACGCCTCATAAATGATCCGTTTAAAAAAATGGAAATAAAAAGGGAATCTAAAATCTACAGTAACCAAGCTACGTTACGCTACAGTCCATTGAGAGAATCCCAGGTTATCGTAGATTTTTTTTTCCTTTTTATTTCCATCTTTTGACAGATCAAAGGTGAATAACTGAATACGGAGCATGCGCTCATCTTAGGATCATTTATGAGGGTTGCTGGCGCTAGATCCAAGTTAATATAACTAGTATTATGATTGTCATCTTGTTAAAACATCGGTTTTAACTCGAGCTATCATCGATTATTAACCATAGCACGTGTATAAATTATATTTGGTAAGAGAATGTAATGAACATTAATAGAAAATATATTTTTTTAAAGTCTACAATTTTTAACGATCTGTCGTCACTTTGATAGTAAACTATTTTATTCATTAAAATCATGTGATTGTCTACATGCGGTGATAAAATTATTACCGATTTGATAGCCTACTCTGCGATTTTTTTTGTATTTTAACCAATGCAAGTAATCAAAAATGTACCATGTGACATGTGAATTTTATTCTCGATATTTTCATACAAGCGAGCGGCTTTGGAGTTTTTAAGTTAACATCTAGATGTCTATTAACATCTATCTGACATAAAGTTTTAAACCTCTGTTTGATATAGATTATCGTTTTTGTGGTTTTACAATGTTGCCTATTTTCGCAATGAACTTATAAAAGAGGTTGCATAACTATCCTAAAAAAATTGTTATTAAAATTATTTCATTTCTTTTAATATCCATTCTGTAGGTTGGAAGGTCGTGGGTTGTTTCACACCAGTTATTTAATTCCGCATCCACGATTTGGATAGTGATATATCGTTAGGGAAACTTCATAAGCGATTTGAAAACTGACCCCAAAATCCAATTATGCCGAATTCCAGGAAGTGATTAAACACTAATCAGCCTAATAACATCACCTTGGAAAGACCATGCCATTTTGGGGAATGCATCAGTAAAACCCAATCCAATAATCGGCTAATATTCTGCGTAAATGTGAATATTCTCTTTTAGTGTAAAAGAGATCGAATACGTATTTTATTTGTTTATTTACTCATTTAATCTTGACAACAAAAAAAAATGTATCATACAAGTATATAGTATGTACATCAAGAACATAAAAAACAAACATATATAACTTACAGGAAAGTTTAAGACAAATGAAAATAATTAAATGATTCTAACATAGGTATCATAAATACATTTCTGTAATAAATAGGATTTCAAGGATAACTTAAAGTTCTTACTTCTTGTATTGAAGTGATGAATATCTTTATCTAAACTGTAGGTATCTAGATTTATGATTGAACATATAGCACAGAGTTCAAAAATATAAATCACTAAGGTAGGTAAGTATACTGAAGTTTTGGAAAATATTACAAGATGCATAATGTTCTTCGTTAGCCATAATGCTTAACATTTCTTGTCTATTTAAAATTTAGCGCAGTTGTCTAAAGATACAAGCAATAGAAGATAATTTTGAAGTTAGTTTCTCACAGTGAACTTGAAAGTTTAGTGTTTCCTCTAGGTAAATGCCCAAGTACTTGGCGTGCGTTACGTTACTTAAGCTCGTATTTCTTGTGTGCAAATTAAAACTTCATATACTCTTTTCCCTGTTATGAATGCGTTTTACAAGAATTAAAGTATAGATCGTGTTTAGTTAAACAATTCGTAGTTGTAGTGATCGCATTGGTGCAGTGTGTTTCGAGCGTTTTCATCAGAAAGTGATACGTAAATGTCACTGCGTACTCTCAAGGTTAAGCTATGTTTGTTAATAAATAGTATAAACAAAATGGGTTTTATCACTGAGCTCTGCGGTACACCCATCGTAACAGACAGCCTTCCAGACAAACCATATGTAGTATGAATACCTACTTTAAATTTTTTTACTGTAACGTATACTTCTCGTTCGCATAAAAACGATGAGGTCCAATTAAGAGCAGTAGTTTAGATACCATAGGTTTCGAGTAATTTTAAAAATTTCGAATGGTTGACGTAATCAAAAGACCTGCTCAAATCGCGAAAGGTTCCTACAGGACTTCACAAGCATCAATATGAAACATAATTCGGTATAAAAATTGCATATAGCTGTGTTTGTACAATATTTAGATTTAAATGCATATTGACTAAATGTGATTACGTTATACTTTCCAATAAAATTAGTTAAACGATTTAAAAGAGTTTATTCAAACACTGCCAGAAATAGTTATTGGACTGTAGTTATCAATTAAATGTATGCCATCCTTTTTACAGATCGGTATAACTTTGTCATGAGTTTATCCGGAAAACTACCCGTTACGAAGGATAAATTTATCAAATAAGTTAAGGGATGTAAAATAATTACAAGAATACTTTTTAGAATAAATAAAGGTATTTCATCATAGCCAGCTAATTGTTTGCTTTTAAGCACATTTTAATGTTAATAATATTGGCTCAATTGTTCGATCTTTCAAAATTCCTTTACTTAATTCTACTTCTTCAATAAGTACAAAAAAGTGTTACACGCTAATCTATACTAGGTGTCGTGATAGCTGATTACAATAAGAGGATTACTGGTCTAGCTCTATGCTAAATGCCGTGGGGATAGTAAGTTCCAAATAGCTGAAATACTGCTTCAAACATTCACACTTGCCATAAGTCGGCAGAGCGCTAAAATATTTATACGGAAAATTTTTTTTAGCAGGGTGTGCTCGTTTGTACGACCGTAGAATACAAAATAATTAGCTCACTGACCTCATTTGTAAACAAGGATCACTTTAACCTTGTAAGATGATAAAACTTTTGTAACTGCGTTCACTGGTTACTTAAATACGGCTTCCTGGTTTCAATTCCAGTTATAAATAATACTCAAATAATCATTAAATTATTATTGAACGGTAATATGATTACTGCAGTCGCCCTACAACTCGAAATTTAGATTACATAGTTTAAATTTAGTCAAGTACTACTGTAAATACTGTAGCTTTTACACTTTTACTTTAAAGTTGAAGATGCTTCACTCTGCATTATTCACAGAACTTACTTAACCTTTTTGTGTTTTTAAAACTGTTCTTTACACTTTTATACACAAATCTAGTAATTTGTTTGATTTTATAACAGAATCCCATTAAATAATGCGATCTGAACTTTTATTTATTCTAAATTCAAATACAACCGTTTGTTGTTTTAATTGACTCGGTATATAATCCAGTGTCGTATTTATAAATTTTATTTTTCATGAGCTACATTAAAAAATATGCGTTCAATTCATTTCCATAATTTTTAATGTCAATTAACGACTTAAGCGTTCCATTACATTTTATAGATACCGCCTTAAATGCGTTATAAATCTAAATCCCCTTAAAAAGAATTTAAAAAAGTTTCAAATTAATTTGTATTTATTAACATATTTTAGAAATTTTATTTATACCGCACCGAAAGTATACATAGGATTGGTATTAAAGTTAATCGCTTTCAATAATTTATCTCACCAAGATACACTAATTGAATCATATTGGATAATTTAAATTTAATCTTCACATCCTTTAAAGTATACCTGCATTACGTGAATCCTGTAGTAAAATGTGCAAGTTTGCTTTTCCGTGCAGGACGTAAATAGGTGTCATTAAATTACGTTCACCGTTTAAATCACCTAATGTAGTAGAATAATTGAATGGACATTGTCCAGTATGGGGATTTTCAGATTTGCAGTAATTACATCGCCACTAACGTTCGATGACAGATGCAACCACAACCACCCACTACCGGAAGATATACGATAAATGGGCCCATTAGCCACAACCGATTTGTGAAGTTTAGTTATTCTCGCATTATTAAATTGACTTTGTAGAATTTGACGAATGTGGGGTTGGTCAATTTACTTTATTTATTAGGTTTAATTACCGTTTGCAAACAATGGACGAACATTATTTTCTCTTTGCTCGTTCCCCTTAAATCTGAAATTTTCGAACTAGGTATTTACAATTACTTGTATTGTGTTATAACTTATCTACCTGGATTTCATATCTGTACAATAAAAGGTTCTGTACATAATTGTCTAACGTGCGCGTAAATGTAAAACATGATTGCTTTAAATGCATAAAAAAATAAAAATAAAACAGATGTTGTATGGACCGTACCCGGTATAGGAACTATGTCCGTAATGTAGATAAATGTGTTATCATTCGAGGGTGGAACAATGGAAGAGCGTGACAAATTGTTTCTATTCCCTATTGTATTAATCCTGCGCTGTAAATGTAGTCAACATTGTAATAGATATAAGATAGGATTATAGTAAAGCTACGGATATGCGCTAATAGAAAATCAATACCAATTATAAATGATATATAGCTGATTTATTATATGGTTTGCGTTGTCGGAATATATACGATACGTTATTAATATGTTTAACCAGTAGAAAATCAGTATAAGTACGTACAGTTTTTTTTTATTTATTCACATTGGAACTTTTTATGTTCTAAACGTATTTTGTATTAGGTAATCATCTAATTAAAAGTGACTAGCCTTACCAATAACATTTTGTTTGCGTTTTGTAAACATTAAACACCATGGAGTATCTCAATTAGAAAAATCTGATGTGGTTGGGTGGCCAGCACATGACTTTCTTATGTTTATGTCATGTTGCATTTAGCAATGAGTGTATAAGGTAAACAGAGAACTTTAGTGCTATTAGAGAACATTCCCGTTATGATATGGCATTAGCGAGTGAGGTGCAGTGCGGTTTGAATGTTTCAAAATTGAAATATTTCGTTTAGCTGGAAGAGCGAAAGTTTCAGAAATTTCAAATTAAATTTTCAATCCGAAAATACATGTGAAAATTTCACATGCTTCCAGACCGTTATCATCATGCACATAAAAATTACAACGCACTCATGCGTGATACTGGACGACCAAAGGAGGCAGAAGCTCTCACTTGCGTGCGAGCCGATGCTATCTCTGCATTGCATCTTGTGAATATAAATAATATATTTCTGCTCTTATTTGGTCTTATTATCTTAATACAATAAATACAAATATTCAAATATTATTGCATTATATAATGTTTGTGTACTTAAAATAAACACAAATTATTTTCCAATGTATTGGAGTATTATTTTTATCACCTCAATAAATTATAAAAATACATACACACACACACACACACACACACACACACACACACACACACGCACGCACGCACGCACGCACGCACGCACGCACGCACGCACGCACGCACGCACGCACGCACGTACGCACGCACGCACGTACGCACGCACGCACGCACGCACGCACACACGCACGCACGCACGCACGCATCCAAACACACACACACACACACCCACGCACGCACGCACGCACGCACGCACACACGCACGCATCCAAACACACACACACACACACACACACACACACACACACACCACACACGCACACACAAACGCACACGCACACGCACTACAGTACTATGTATAACTAACGTAAATTCTAAATATAATGTCACAGTCAAAACACTTGTATTAATAGAATGTTAGCCTGCAATATCCCAATGATTCACACATACCAAAGCAACTTGACTAATGTTAAATTATTACAAGTTTTGTTAATACATAAGGTCAAATCTACATCGATTGGGGCTTGTATCTCGATAGCTCAGTTGGTGAGAGCGGTAGTCTAGCAATGTACATGTCTTATGTTCAAATCCTACTCGAGGTAAACCTTTTATTTATGTATTTAATAAAATTAATAATTTTAAGTCTAACAATTAAATAAATTGGATTGAAAACGCTTAAATTGTATTATCGGTATTTTAAAGAAGAGGGCGGCTTTAAATTTTTCTTAAGTTAGCATCTATATGTTTATTGATGTCTAACATGAAATTTTAAACGTCCATCTGGCATACATTATTGTTTTTATTTTCACAATGTTGTCTATTTTCCTTATGAACGTATTAACAAGGGGATGCATAATTATCCTAAAAAAAATATTATTAAAATTATTCCATTCCTTTTCATTTCTAGGTTGGAAGACCGTGTGTTGTTCCACACCAGAAATTTTAAGTTAGCATCTATATGTCCATTAACACCTTTCTTACAGCTTTAAATATCCATCTTGTATAGCTTATGGTTTTTGTTTTTACAATGTTGCCTATTTTTGTTATGAACGTATTAAAAATAGGTTGCATAATTGGGTCTTTGAAAAAAAAATTTTTTTTGTAATAAATGGAAAGATCATATATATGTTTTATAACAAAACTATTTTTAGTTTTTTTTTCGCTCTAATTAAAAATTATATTAAATTATAAAATACATTTTTGAACCCAGTACCGAAAACACGCCGACAGTTCCCGAACAAACCAGAGCGCATGTGACGTCACAATGTTTATTTTTACTCATCGTAACATACAGCTGATACAGTGTTTTGACTTTTTATCGATTAAATCTTGTTATTATCGTCAATATATTGATAAATATATCAAAAATGTCAAACCGTAAAAGTTATCGTGCATCCAAAAATACATGTTTGAACCCAGTACCGAATACACGCCGACAGTTCCCGAATAATCCAAAGCGCGTGTGACGTCACAATGTCTATTTTTACTCATCGCCTACAGCTGAGACAGTGTTTTGACTTTTCAATTAAATCTTGTTATTATCGTCAATATATTGATAAATATATCAAAAATGTCAAATCGTAAAAGTTATCGTGCTTTCTTCGTACTATTATGTACGAATACTACAAAAACAACATCAAATTTTTGTTGTTGTGAAGATCATTTTCATGTAAGTATTTTATAATAATATAGCAATTAATAATTATTTATGTAAACCTATAAATTGAATACATAGAATTCGATAATAACATTTTTTAACTAAGTAAACTCCAAAATCATAACTTTTAAAAATCATAGCGCCAAAAAATTTCTATGAAGAATTTAAAACTATTAAATAATAATTTGTACACTGTTATTGAATGGTTTCGGTTTAATTTAGTATTTTATATTTTAATTACGCGCTAGGTTATACGAAATTGAAATTTTAAAAGTATATATAATGGGGGTTCTTGCGTTGTTATAATGTCATTTAAAAAATAATTCTCATGATTTGATGTTTTTTCAGCTGAAAGAAGACACGGAGAATTATATTTACTATACTACAATGGGAAGTAGAGCAAAAATTAAAGCTGATGTAGTACCGCACAAGTTTAGTTGTAAACCTAACCGTAAACTTTATCACACATGACTAAACAAAAGTAGCTATTAGAAATAATTTTTTGCACACACGCACACATGCACACACGCGTACACGCACACACACACGCCCACACGCGCACACGCACACACGGACACACGCACACACGCATACACGCACACACGCACGCAGGCAACCACACACACACACACACACATACACAGACACATACACATACAGATACACACACACACACACACACACACACACACACACACACACACACACACACACACATACACACACAGATATATATATATATATATATATATATATATATATATATATATATATATATATATATATATATATATATATATATATATATATATATATATACAGTGAAACTCGGTTAAAACGAGATCTCTGGGACTGCTAATTTTTGCTCGTTATATCCGTTAAACGTTATATCCGAGAAACTCTAAAAATTAAAAAGGACACTAGATTTTTATAAATATTGTTTATTGCGCATAAAAATACATTATTTTGCATTAAAAAGCGGAATATCTTTTAAGCATTAGGAGAGTTATTAAAAATTTCATTTATTTTTAGCTGACGTTTTGGTTTAAATTTAACACCATTGAAACTACCTCTTAAAACACTTATAGATTTAAATATTTTTTCACTACTACCGTTTTCTTCAAAAAACCGCGTCAACTATACCAATGCGTCGACTGCTTTAGCGAGTGTAACAGGCATGGGTTTATCACACTCATTACTGTCTACTTCACCTTCATCACTTTCAGCTTCCCGTTCTGTAATTTTTTGTCAGTTTTTAAACCCGAAGTAATCACATCGGCATCAATATCTACGTAGTCATCTAAGGACGCGCAATTTTGAAAATTATTGATGTCTCTACTTTCTAACCAAGTAGATAAAGGAAGATCGTCTTCTTCTTCGAAACTTTCATTTACAGCAGAAACAAAACTAGCTTTTTTGTAACAGTTCTGAATTGTTGTTCCACGCATCACTCATTAGGCCAATTGCATCTAACACGCTTATTTTAAGATCCTGTTTATTTTCTATTCGATCGATTAACTATAACACTAACAAGCGACGGTAGAAATTTTTAAAACTCCTGATAATCCCTTGGTCCATGGGTTGAAGGATAGACGTTGTGTTTGGTGATAAAAAAATAAGGGTGATGTTGGTTAAATTTTGCAATTCAGGATGCGCTGGGCAATTATCAACCTATAATAAAATCTTTCGATTGTTACGTCGTAATTTATCATCCTATTTTCTAATTTCCTCTTCAAAAATTGTACATGTCATCCAAGCTTTCTTGTTAGAGGTGTAGTCAACTGGTAGGCACTTAACATTTTTAAAACAGCGACGATTTCGTGATTTTGCGATTACCAACAATTTTTTTTTTGTCATATTGCGTCATATTGCGCAAATTAAAACAGTGAGACGATTTTTCAACATTTTTCCACCAATACATTTTTCATTTTTAAATTTTAAAGTGGTATCTGGCGTTAAACTGAAAAATAATCCGGCTTCGTCGACGTTGTAGATGTTTTCATCTTTAAATTTTCGTCGTAATTCCGGCTAAACACTTTTTAACGACTCACCTGTAACGTTAGTGTGCACCGTTTATTTTTCCATACACAATGTTATTGCGGTTTTTAAAGCGATCAATCCACCCATTATTACACTTAAAGTCTGTATAATTTAATTGTTCCGCGAACTTCTCAGCCTGCGCTTTTAAAATGGGCCCATTAATGGGTAAAGCGGCACTTCTTTGGTTTTGAAACCACACAATTAGCGCATTATCAATATCATCTCTAGTACACTTTTTTAATTTTTTCACGCCAGTTAAATTGTTTCCGAATGCTGCAAGTGTGTAGTTCTTCTGTTTTTCCACAACGTTGACACGGTAGATGATGAACCATATTTTTTGCACGTCGCGGAATTTTTTGCACCATTTTCTAGTTCCTGAATTATCTCAACTTTCTCGCGAATTGAAAGTGTTTTGCGTTTTATTGAAGTCATTTTTCAACCTCACGTCTTGCTGCAAAAGTAACAACTGACCAGAAACTACCTTGCATTCATTTGTAAAACAGGTACAATGTGTACAATTGGTAAGCCGGAAGGCATAAGCGAATTCTAAGCAGTAGGTAATCTCTTTTAATCTATTTTAAGTCTTTTAAAATGTGGCCGTCTTTTCTGTGAAACGTAATTACGGAAATCCCAAAAATTCTTAACAAATATTTACTTGAAACGGCTTTTAGTATGTATATAAAAACTACTATAAAATTTGAAATTTGCTCGTCTTTACCGTGAAACGTGAACGTAATAAGCGAGAAAAATTAGTACGTAAACTAATACAATTTCAATCGATTTAGATATATATATATATATATATATATATATATATATATATATATAAGGGTGTTACTTAAGTGTATGTACTTATTTTAAGGGGTAATTCCTGAAGCGATTTCGAGCCGGAAGGTTCATATGAATGTATGTCCTCAGAAGCTTCGTTATCGATCTATAGGCTGTTGAAGTTGTTGTGTTTTTTCGATTTTTTCCAAATTTCTCGAAAACCCTTCTAGATATTACATTGAAATTTTACATATTGTATAAGGGCATGAAGGCCCTTATTTCAACTGAAAAGTTCATTTTTAATTTAACCAGTGGCGTAGATACAGCTAGGTCATGACGTAAATTCCACAAAAAAAATGTGTTACGCCACTGTTTTATATGACGCGTTTACACAATATTCATCAGAAATCAATTCCGAACAAAAAAGGTCTCCATACATTTTCACGTAAAACTCACCGTTTAGGAAAAAATAATTAAAAAGTGTCGTGTCGTTATAACGTGCAGTTTATTTACAAGGTAAAGATATGTCACAAAAACACAAGTGAGCTCTGTCCGTTGATAAGGAAACATCGCTATGTATTTCGTTAATAATCCTATCATGTCAGTCTTATTCTTGACAGGCAATAACTAGTTTAAAAATTTGTTCTTTTTGTTGTTTTCCAAGTGTTCTGTCTTCATGAAAGTAAGAGAAATGGTCAATTATGCTATTTCGGAGATGACCGACATGCATTTCGTCTATGGTCTGGCTGACGGCAATGCTAAATAAGCCAGGCGTCTTTACCAAGAAAGATTTCCCAAGCGTGCTGTTCCCGATAGTAGAACATTCACAAACATCCATCTGCGACTGTCTCAATATGGCAGTTTACAAAATGGAAACCGAGAGGGACGACCTCGTACAGTGAGGACGGCGGAAGTAGAGGAGGCTGTTCTCAATGAAATTGAACAGAATCCAGGATCTAGTACACGCAAAATTGGGAGTGCGCTGAATATTTGCCACAAAACTGTATAGGAAATTTTGAGAGAATATTTGCTGTATCCGTATCATCTGCAAAGAGTGTAAGCTCTCCTTCCACGAGATTTTCCAGCACGCAGGAATTTTTTCATGTGATTTCTCCAGAAGGTTACAGAAAATCCTCATTTCGACAGGCAAGTTATCTTCACGGATGAAGCAAATTTCTCCAGAGAAGCAATCAGAAATTTTCGTAATGCTCATTTATGCAGCGAAGAGAACCCTCATGCTATAGTAGAAACAAAATTTCAGCAGCAATTTTCAGTCAACGTGTGGGTTGGTATTATTGGAGATTTTTTAGTTGGACCATTCTTTCTTCTAAGGCGCCTTGACGGCAATACCTATTGTGCGTTTCATCAAAATAATTTGCCTGAATTACTAGAAAATGTCCCTCTTCTAGTACGTCAGCACATGTGGTTCATGCACGACGGTGCCCCGGCCCACTTCAGCATTTTGGTGCGTGAATATTTGAATTCAGTTTACCCAAATCGATGGATAGGTCGTGAGGGGCCTCAGTTCTGGCCACCGAGATCGCCTGATCTGAACAGCTTTGACTTTTATTTCTGGGGGCATCTTAAAACTCTAGTTTATAATACACCAGTTCAGACGTTGGAAGACTTACGCAATAGAATAATTGAGGACTGTGCAACCATACAGAACACACCGGCAATTTTTGAAAGAGTGCGTCGTTCAATGAGGAGAAGAGCAGAAGCCTGTATAGAAGCTGATGGTGGACATTTTCAGCATTTTTTATCCAAAAGTTTTTCCCTTTATTGTTCAGTTTTTGTAAATAGTTTCTATGTTAGGAATAAATGCACGTTATAACGACACGACACTTTTTAATTATTTTTTCCTAAACGGTGTTTTACGTGAAGATGTATGGAGACCTTTTTTGTTCGGAATTGATTTCTGATGAATATCGTGTAAACGCGTCATATAAAACAGTGGCGTAACACATTTTTTTTGTGGAATTTATGTCATGACCTAGCTGTATCTACGCCACTGGTTAAATTAAAAATGAACTTTTCAGTTGAAATAAGGGCCTTCATGCCCTTATACAATATGTAAAATTTCAATGTAATATCTAGACGGGTTTTCGAAAAATTTGGAAAAAAACGAAAAAACACAACAACTTCAACAGCCTGTAGATCGATAACGAAGCTTCTGAGGACATACATTCATATGAACTTTCCGGCTCGAAATCGCCTCAGGAATCACCCTTAAAATAAGTACATACACTTAGTAACACCTGATATATATATATATATATATATATATATATATATATTATATTTTTATATATATATATATTATATTATATATATATATATATATATGTGTGTGTGTGTGTGTGTGTGTGTGTGTGTGTGTGTGTGTGTGTGTGTGTGTGTGTGTGTGTGTGTGTGTGTGTGTGTGTTGTGTGTTGAAAAATCATAGCAAATGAATTCAACTAAAGTGCGAACTCAATCCTTCTCAAGACTAAGCCTGAAACGTCGCGCTACAAAAGCAAACACTGTAGAAATAGGCTAATCAACTCAACTAACTTAATTTCACCTTAGAATTTTTTTCTGCCAAATTACGCGTCATATCCGAAAATTGAAATATGCAGTCATTTCTGAAATATTTTATAAAACCAAAAAAAAAACTGGGCCTATTATACCCCCTCTGCGCCGCAGGATTTTTCCAAAATCTAATCAGCTCCTGGAGAAATGAAGCTTAAATACAAATGTTTAAGCATGCAAGTATTGTGGTTCTGGTGTTATTGTGGGTACTAACATAAAGTTTGATTCAAGTAAAGTTGGGTATGACTTATCGATGTAAAACTCTATAATAAAATTACACATTTTTATCTATCTCTCGACTACATGTATTAGAGAAGGTTGGCCATAAAAATATAAATCTGCTTTACAATTCGTATTAGCGCACTAAAACGTGTGTCGTGATTAAGAAGCGACATCTGCCACTCCTGTCATTTTTTGAAATTATTGTTTATGCGTTTTTGGTTTACTTTTTATAAAAAAACAGTTTTTTTTCAAAACTATCTATAACTTGTACAGGAGGCCAACTAAGAATGCGAGGTACTGTAACGCGAAAGTATTGACAAATATTGACAATTTGAGGATTATGTATGTTTTGTTTAGGTATCTGTTTCCATTGCCTGCTTCTATTAATAGTATTTTTCGTATATATCCATAGTGAATATGTATTTAAACAAACAAAAAATAGGCCTTTCGTATAACTTTTAGCATTGCTTACTTGCCCGTAGTAATTTCAAAAAGGGTGATTTTATTCTGGTGAATAAATTTACAAACATTTAAACTCGCAATTTCTAGGTAACCTGTTCAGAGCCGAAATTGAAGCTGCAGTTTTGTTTACCCATAAGAGGCCTCAGCAATGCACAGAGTGATGGTCAACATTTCGAGCATTTACGGGGACATTAAACCCTTTCTCCTTTAAATCGGTCATTTTTAGGGCCACAACTTAGATAATAGGAACGATTCCAGAAAAATATAGTTAAAAAAAAAAATTTAAGGGATTTTCGTATAAAGTTTTCTTTGGCTGATATTTTAGGTTAGGAACAAGATATCGAGATGCGGTTTTCGCGAGCTTATTTGGGCATCATTTAGCTACTTGTTCATGAAAAAAAGTCATACCAATGCATTTAATTTTTTTGCGAAAATTAACCGTTTCTGTCGGAATGTCGAACAAAGCCCTCTAGCGACGACATGTGAAACTAACAAAACTTCAATTATTTTAACATTTGTAGCCCAAGAAAAGCTCTTTTTAACGCGCCCAAGTTTGTTAAAATCGGATTAGCCGTTTCGAAGATACGGGGGGTGATTTAAGGAAACCTTTGAATACCACCCACCACTTTATTTTTATAGATACGTCAAAAAGTGCCAAACAAAAAACGTACAGATTAGCCTCGACTTCAAAGATCAGTTATTTTTTTATTAGGTTAATATAGCAGAATTTATAGAAACATCACTTTTTTAGATTCAAAATTGCAATTACGCCCCCTAACGGCCATTTCAGAAACATGAAAATATTTTCCAGATTCTTGTATTGGCCGTTTTAGTAAAACTTTTTTTTGCGCAAGCCTCTACGATGGATAGTTTCCCAGATACAGTACCTCTCGTTCTTAGTTGGCCACCCCGTATAATTATCGGTACTTTGGTAACATTTTTACGTAATATATATAAAATTTACAAAATTTTAGATATGCTACGTAATAAGCACCTTAAATCTCGAGCGCAGCTCGTAGTTATGAATGTGCTTAATTATTTTGAATGGGAACGTGACAATCAAAGAGCACTCGTTCCATTTGAATCTGTTATAAAGGTACGTAGTACATTATTGTGTACACTATGATACTTGGAAGGACTACTTTTAGCTCACGTCTGAAGAATTCAGGTTAGTATAAATGCAGTTAGTGCTATAAAAAAAGAGTTACAGAAGCCCAAAAGGAAAACAAACCTTCACAGTCGTCAGCTAAGCGGAGAAAACGTACAAAATGTAAGTACACCGAAGTTAATGACTGTGAAGGATGCTGCAAAGAAAAAAAATTATGAAATGCATTCAAAATGTAAATACAAACATCCAAGACATATCTATACCTGTTTTTGTAGGTATACATGTTACGCTGGCATCATTACAAAAAGAATTAGGCAATAGGCAAGTTTTCGATTTCAGTAGATCAAGATTAATACGTATCTTACCTTCCATTGGCTTTTCATCTAAAGTAGATGATGGTGGGAGAGGTTTACTGGAACAATCACATATTGCTCCCAATCGTGTACGATTCTTAAGAGAATATTACAAAAATAAAGAAGAAAAATTATACAATCCTGTATTCTTAGATGAAACTTGTATTTTCAGTTGAGGGTCGCACAAAAGAAACTGGCATGATAACTCTAAGGAAAGCGTGAAGAAGAAGCGAATGGGTAAAGAAAAAAGGTTTGTTGTAATTTATTATTACATTATAATTCCTAATAAAATAATTGAATTTTTAGATTTATAGTTTTTCATGCAGGTAATGAAGATGGATTTATTTCCGATGCTTCACTTGTTTTCCACAAAGTCACAAAGTGCAGACTATCTTGGAAATATGTGGGCGAAGTTGTTTACAAAATGGTTTGAAAATAATTTAATTGCAAAATTAAAAGAACCATCTTTAATTGTAAAGGACAATGCTAGTTGTCATTCCAAGCTTCTAGAAAGAATTCATCTAAGAAGCGAAAAATATGTAATTTTTTATTAAAGCACAACATAGCTTATGAACTTAGCATGTTTAAAAAAATTACTGCGATTAGTTGCAGATAATGCGATACCAAAAGTGTACGAAATAGATGAAATAGCACATAAGTGTGGACACAGAGTATTACGATTACCACCGTATCACTGTGAATTTAATCGAATTGAACTGGTGTGGGCCAATTGCAAAGAACACTACAACAAAAATATAGGAAGACATAATTCCAAATTAACGATGGCCATGTAAAAGAAATATGGATGGAACCCTTGCAACGAATTGATGGGACATATTGGCAGAAATGCATTAAACATGCGGAAGTGTCTATGTTAGAATGGTGGGAAATTGAAAAACATTTTGAGGTTGTGCAACCATTAATTATACCAGTTAACGATTCCACTTCTGAGAGTGACACTGGTAGTGAATAATTTTGTTTAATTTAAATGTATTAATTCCACTGTAATATAAATATTCTAATTTTTACATAACATATTGATGGCTCTACAATAGGTGGACTGAATACATGTACTGATTTATGTAAATTGCTTTTCATTTAGCAATATGAAATCTATTTAAGCTATGTGCTAAATTCAAACATTAAACATCTATAATTTCGTTGAACTTCGAACTACATTACACTGAACACACTTTCTTCTACAAGAATGAAATAATCACAAATGTATCGATATTTATGTTATCGTAAAGTATCTACAAGAATTCTGTCGATTACAAAGCAACAATTAAGCTTCTAGAAGGGTTGTTATAAATCTTGAGAATAACAAATAATTGCAACATTTATCAATTTTTCCAACTGAAATGATTTAATTTATAATAAACAAAAAAAGTATTTGTTTACTACAAATATATAGGTTATGTATTATGATGGTATGTAATTATAATAAAACCATGTCCTAAATTATAACAATTCACTGTGGCAGCATTTTTGACTCTATTAATAAAATAAGTGGATATAATGGATAATTTTTCTAGTTTAAAATATAAAAACATTCAATAATTTTCAACTTTCTTGGACATTTTATGGAAATTTATGTGGAGACATCTGCCGATAAAAGTATTAACTAAAAATACTTTGCTGATTTAATGAAGACTTACGTCGCCTAAATCTTATTTCGTGTAATTTTAAGAATGAGTCATACCCAACTTTATTTTGAATCAAACTATACATACACACACACATGTCACACTCACACATACTCAAGCTAATTATATAATATTAATGTGAACCTTAAATAATGATTCTTTCTTGTATTGTTATCATATTTCTAATTCTTCTTATTTTAGTTTTGTTACATATTTGTAACCGTAACCAATAATTTTGGGTATGTAAATAGTCTAAAGCTCTTTTCAAATAATTATCATAACTACTTGCTTGATACTCCTTACGCTGTAAATATAAGAAGCTATACCATAAGAAGTCAGTGTTGCTATACAGGGTTCGCCTTTGGGAGCTGATCCTATGAGTATCTGCTAAACCAAACTTACTATAATTTTGAAAATTTGGTGACAGGGTAGTGATGTTAGGGCTAACTCATCTAAAATATTTTCACGTTCGTACCACTTCCGGTTATACCGGAAGTCGGTACTTAGTCGCTTATTTTAAATGGAACACCCCGTATATTAATACATTTTTGGATTCTATGTCGAATTTTAAGGTAAATTTGTTAAATAAACTAGATACGAAATTTCAGTCGTTTTCAAAAAAAAAAAACCATTTTTCTAAAAAAATTGACAGATGCGGTCTTAGTAATAACTCGTTAATTGTTCTGTTCCTCTCAAACAATTTGAATAAAACTTTGAGGTGTTGTAGGCAAATGTTTATTGCAACAGTCTGCAAAATGACATTTGTATTTTTCATAAAAATAAAATTATGAACGTCTTAACTTGACTATCAATAAATGCAAGTTACCCAAAAAAATCAAATGGAAACCCCTATTTTTTATTACTCGGATCGATTTAACGTCAAAAATTAAAGTAAGTTTGTTTAAAACTTTATTTGCCTAAACGTAACAGTTTCATACTTATTATCAAAAAAGTCCCAATTTTAAAATTTGTGATAAAAATGAGCTACATACTTAAATCTAGTATTCCTTGTTCGTGGTCACCATGGAAACCAAATAATTGAGAATTGAAATAAAGAAAAATATTTGAATAAGTTACTGCAAAAATTATAAAATTGATAATTTTGTGATTCAAAAGTCATTTTTGCCAAATAGAAATTTTCTAAGTCATTTTTTTCAAATTCGATATACAACATAAGTGTAAAAATTTAATACTTTATGAGTAAATCGAAAAAAACTACTTTTTACTGCGGAGGTAGTAACTACGTAGTTATCAGTGCATTCTTACACGATAAAGTCGCTTATTTAGTATTTCTTGCTCGTGATCAAATGTAAATTAATTTACAATAAATGTTCAAAATGTTGCCCGTTAGACAAGACATTGTTGAACCCGTCTTATAACGGCTTCATTTGTAGTCCTTTGAATTTCTTGTGTAGAAAGAGAATTGGAGGCATTTTGCACTCTTGCAATGCAATCTGTTTTGGTCGTTAGTGGTGTAGCATAAACAATATTTTTAATTCGACCTCAAAGATAAAAATCCATTGGCGTAAGATCAGGTGACCTAGGTTGCCATGGAAAGGGACCATTATTGGCAAACCAACGATCTTATAAAATTTCATAAAGTTTCATGGAAACAGCGTTGGTGTTGTGAGGAGGCGTACCGTCTTGTTGGTACCATAAATTTTCCCTTTTTAAATTTAATCGGGGTTGAATTCGAGTGTTTAATATCTCAAGATAATTTTCTCCTAGAAATTAAATTTGTAATCATAAATCGCAACAATCAACTATTTTAAACCTCTCAAATTTTCGTCGTAAAAATACACGTCAAAGATTTCGTTATTCCGAATAGCACAAAATACGTTAAAATTCCAAATTTCCTGAAAATGGCATTCGCGAATTGGATTGCTATGTTCGTTATTCCAGTGATGCGAGTTTCGGCGATTAAATATGCCTCTTTTCGTAAATTTAAATTCGTCCGTCCATATGATATTAGTCAAAAAATTAGGAATTTCTTGTATTTTGAGCAAAATTGTTTCACAAAATTCGATACGTTTCAAGAAATCCGCTTCTTTCAAATGTTGAACTAATTGTAAACAGTATGGTCTAAACTGGTATAAGGACAAATGGACGCAGAAATTTGGACGCGCGACAAAAGGACGCGGACATTTGGACGCAGCGATATTTGGTCGCAACGTCATTTGGTCGCAACGTCATTTGGTCGCAACGTCATTTGGTCGCAACGTCATTTGGACGCAGACCATTACGTACACCGAATAGATACGTAAACGTCCCTTCGAACTTTTTCCAGGCTTAGGACTGGCAGTACTAGTACTGACGTGTTTAAAAGTTTTTTTTTGTGTATTTTGTTTTATTTAAATTATTTCCATGTTGCAAAACATTCGGTCATTTTACTTCTAATTTTTTATATTTTATTTTAATTTTTTTGGTGGAGGTTTTAAATTTTAAATACTCCTTAATGATGCTTATCAAATTTCTAATTATCTATAGAAAGGTAATTTGTATTTAACTACCTACCAGATTTGATTTAAAGCGCTTCAATTACTGGATACCACATTTCTATTCAATTTAATTACCTAAGTGTAGGCGATTATTATTAATTTGGAATGACTTGTATTACTGTCCACATCTTGCTACACGAAAACCATTAATTTTTTATTAAATAAACAATACCCCAATACATTAAATCTACGTCCGATGTGTCTGCGTCCAAATGTCGCCGCGTCCAAATGACGTTGCGACCAAATATCGCTGCGTCCAAATGTCCGCGTCCTTTCATCGCGCGTCCTAATTTCCGCGTCCATTTGTCGTGGATTCGTCTAAACTTATGTTTCTTACGAATTCTTCTGATAGTTGTTGGTGTTAAGCCAATATCTGTTTTCGCGTTGTTTATAGAATTACAAGGATAGGCACGGAAATATCCTAAAGTTATAACTTCATTCTGTTCGTTATCAATAGCAGTTTTTTTGCGAGGCGCAGAGTGTTTAAATGTGCCAAACTCTTCCAAATTTTGAACCACACGTCTTATTGTATCTGTTGATGGTCGGGGGCGCTCAGGATAGCGTTCGATAAATGTTCTTACTTGTTCGTTTTACAACTCTATGACATTCTCCGTGAATTAAAATTAAATTCAAATAATCTGTATTGGAATATTCAAGTCGAGCCATTTCATCAAGAAAAACACAAACTGTCAACAATTTTATTAAATTATTGACTACAAAAGAAAAACAAAATAAATAAGCATCTTTATCGTGTAATGATGCGCTGATAAGTATGTATTACCTCCGCAGTAAAAGTAGTTTTTTTCGATTTACTCATAAAGTATTAAATTTTTACACTTATGTTGTATATCGAATTTTTATTTGGAAAAAATGACTTTTGAATAACAAAATTATCAATTTTTATAATTTTTTGCAGTACTTATTCAAATATTTTTCTTTATTTCAATTCTCAATTATTTGGTTTCCATGGTGACCACGAACAAGGAATACTAGATTTAAGTATGTAGCTCATTCTTATCACAAATTTTAAAATTGGGACTTTTTTGATAATAAGTATGAAACGGTTACGTTTAGGCAAATAAAGTTTTAAACAAACTTACCTTAATTTTTGACGTTAAATCGATCTGAGTAATAAAAAATAAGGGTTTCCATTTGATTTTTTTGAGTAACTTGCATTTTTTGATAGTCAAGTTAAGACATTCATAATTTTATTTTCATGAAAAATACAAATGTCATTTTTTGCAGACTGTTGCAATAAACCTTTGCCTACAACACCTCAAAGTTTTATTCAAATTGTTTGACAGGAACAGAATAATTAACGAGTTATTACTAAGACCGCATCTGTCAATTTTTTTAGAAAAATGTTTTTTTTTAAACGACTGAAATTTCGTATCTAGTTTATTTAACAAACTTACGTTAAAATTCGACATAGAATCCAAAAATGTATTAATATACGGGGTGTTCCGTTTAAAATAAGCGACTAAGTACCGACTTCCGGTATAACCGGAAGTGGTACGAACGTGAAAATATTTTAGATGAGTTAGCCCTAACATCATTACCCTGTCACCAAATTTTCAAAATTATAGTAAGTTTGGTTTAGCAGATACTCATAGGATCAGCTCCCAAAGGCGGACCCTGTATAGTTTATAAGGGGTTAGGATGCCATTCCACACATTAATATTGCATATTGTAAAAACAATCAACTTGCAATGAACATTTTCCGAATTGAAAGGAAAGTGTATTTAAACTGTCAAAACTAACGGTGCACTAAATACATATTTTGGAATCCTTGCATAATTACCGTTATTGTAAAATATTCAGATACACTCACCGCAGTTATTATATTACAGAGGTTCAACGTGCTTTAAGAAAATGTTCAAATCTTAAAAGTGCCTTATTTTACAATGTTAAAGCTAATATTAAAGATGCCGCAACAAAATTTGACTGTTTCTTTTATAAAACTAGTAAACCATTTTAAAAGTGCAATACACAACCATCCACCTAGTAAATACATTTATTGCAGGACCGCAATAAATAAATAAACCCATAATTTGTTCGATGACCCTAGTTTAGCCATAATACCCCCTTAAGGTTATTGACCGTTCTCTATAGATTTTTACAAAATAAACCACAGTTTTGGTCAATTTTCTTGACTGACTATTTAAATGACCACAACATAACAAATTGATTTGTTACGGAAACTTGTTTCGGTTTAAATAACATGTAGTGAATATATGGAACAAACATTGCAAACTTGTCTTAAATGCTGTCAATATTGATATTTATCTTTGAAAACCTTTAGATTTCTTTTCTTAGAAGTTATTTTGTTAAGTTGTAGTAGGATCATTTAGTGAGTTCGTACTGAATTCTGTTATTCAACTAAAAGAGTTTGCGTATGCCACACATTTTTTAAAACATTTACTTCAGATAGAATATTCGTACGATGTAATTGGTTAAATTGAACTGTATAATTACATACAAAAAACACAAATCCTACAAAAACTACAGATTTCTATGCGTGAACGCACCAAAGGCTATCCAGCATATCAATTTTACGGGTTTTCTACAGTTCTCACTTTCATTTCTAATATTAATTAATGTTAGAAAATGTGTTAGAGTATGCACACTTTATTTGCAATACAAGTTATTTTAGGTGATAAAGAAGACCCGTTGCGCAGTTAATGGAATCATGGACATATTTTCTATACTTTTGACATCCACAGGTGTTTATAACTTTACAACGCTACGTAATCAGAACAATGAAACATCACAATAGCAGTTTAACAAAGAATGTGGATGTTGAATATCAAAGACAATCCCTTTTTTATTTCATGAATGCCTATTTTATTATCACATTTTACTGGAAATAAATTTTTTTATTTGGGTAGCAATAATGTATTTTTACTAAAATTAACTAATTTCAAGCTCTCAATTTGTATGAAACTGTTTATTTCAAAGAAAATTAGGAAACAGCTTACTGAATTGTATAAAACGTGTATTAAAATCGTTCTAATTTATTTTGATAGCGCATAAAAAATTTCCATGTAACATTTTAAAAATATCTGGCGTGGTACAATACACTACTTTCCAAATACCTAGTCCAAATCAAAGGAAACGAAATATTTTTTTAGGATAAATATGCAACCTTTATTGCACCGTTTATAATAAAAACAAGTAACATTGTAAAAACAATAGTAATAATTAATGTCAGATGAACCTTCATGTTCAGATTGTAGATTTAACATCCATAGAGATCCTATCTTGAAAAAAAAACTATAAAACCACCCTCTGCTATAAACATATGGACAGTACAGTAAGATTTTCAATCTTATTTAATTAGTTTTAGAGTAATTTGGCGCACACACATACGCACGCACACACACACACACACACACACACACACGCGCGCGAACGCACGGACGCACGCACGCACGCACACACGCACACACGCACGGACGCACGCACGCAAGCACGCACGCACGCACGCACGCACACACACACACACACACCCACACACGCACACACACGCGTGCGCGCCCACGTACGCACGCACGTACGCACACACACACACACACACACACACACACACACACACACACACACACACACACACACACACACACACACACACACACACACACACACACACACACACACACAGTGAAAAATAATCTAATAAGTCGATTCAGTGATAGTGAAATAATTTTCCATTGTATCACCTTCTATACCTATATATGTTATGCAGGTTGGAAGGTAAAAGGACTATTATTGTAGGTAACTCCACGTGTCCTGAAAATCTATTTTTTTCACGCTAACTATTTTTTGGTAAACCCTCGAAAACAACTTGAATGGTGAATTTTCAAGTCCGTGAAGAACAGTGATTTAATCCGATTCGGATTGAGTGATTTTACCAAATAAAAGGTTTGAATAAACAGTCGCTTCAATTTTGACAAGATTAATTTCTGAACCACTCTCTAACCTAATGTTCAGTGAAAATATTTGTGTTTTTCATATTCAAAAAACATTTTAATAAACAATAGGTGTTTTTTTTTAGCTATAAAACAAGTCTATGCTAAATTATCAGTATAATACCCATTCATTGTTTAGAATTCTATACCGGGATTGGTTAGATTTACAAAAAAGTAAAATTTTGATATGTGAACAAAATTATTATTATTATAAGTCTTTATTATTATTGATATTTTTTACAGAAAAATAAATGAGTTGAAAAAAAAAATTAAGTATCCCAAGGCGAAGTTCAGCTTACTCCTCAACAGAGCTCGCTGTTCTACCAATTAACTTTGAAAGAAATAATACTAACCTACGGTGATGCTGGTACCTGTACAGACTATTGCAACATTTTAATTTAAAATTAAGCATCATAACAGAATAAATCAAAAAAACCAGAAAAAAATCGAAAGCATCACTGAACATTAAACATATTTGTTGACGGTTCTGTAATAATCTTTTACATTGGGCTCTAAAAAGATTTAAAGGCAATGCTTTAAGCAGCTCAGGAACTGGGTTATAGACAAAAGTAATCTGATACGAATAGCCCTTTTTATAAAGTTCTTTACGATGAACTGAGTTAAGTGTGCCTTATCTTACATTAATAGTATGCACATCAGATCTGAATTTGATTTTGTTGTAGAGATAAGGTGGTTTTTGCGTGTGCATAATATTATGGTAAAAAATATTGCTCATATTTAACCATCTCAATTAAATTAGTTTGTGAGAGAAAGATTGGTATTTGCGAATTCCCAATATAAGTCGCATACAAAAATTTTGAATTTTTTGGTATCTTTCGTTTATTAACGGAATCAAGAAAGGAGGCGTACATAACACTACCACGGTTAAAATGTGACAATACCAAAGCCTCGCAGACATTTTTCTTTACCGTTTTGATAAAGTACTGCCGATTACTGTATGTAGTTTTTAATGAAGAGTATGCTTTTTCTAGGCATTTGTTGACATGGTTATTGAATTTTAATTTCGTATCCAGGATAACTCAGTTAACACAGTTAACAGAGTCTTCTAAAACTAGCTCTTTATAGTCAATCACTATATGTAGATTTAATTTAAAAAATTGTTCCTTTAAGTTTTTCGGTCCAAAAAGCATCATTTTTGATTTAGAGGGGTTGATTTCTAAGCAGTGTTTGGACGAAAATTGATATAAATATTTAAATCAGTGTTCGACTGAACGCAAGCATCATGAGCTGTTTCTATGGAAATTGAAATGTAAAGTTGCATATCGTCAGCGTAGAAATGATATGACCAATATTTAACAACAGAATTGAATTGGGATGTATAAATAAAATATAATAATGGGCCTAATATTGAACCTTATGGTACGCCTGAATGGAGATCTATAGCATCAGATAAGTAATTATTTAAGTTAAACCTTTGGGATCTACCTTTGAGGTAATCAGAAAAAAGGCTTAGTAGTTAATGCAGTTTCAGTACTATAGCCCTTTCGAAACCCTGATTGCCTTGTAGGAAGTATTTCATTTACTTCCACCAACTCGCGCAACTGCTTGTCAATTATTTTTTCTAACAAGTTTGAACACGCGCATAATGTACTGATAGGTCGTATGTCTTTCAAGTCTAACGGCAGAAATTTTCGGTAATGGATGCACAATAGCTTGTTTCTATAAAGCTGAATAACACCGTCCAGCAAGCAAGTGTTGACAATATTAACCAGAAATGGAATAATGTAAGGACTAAGTAAATTAAATAAATTTTTTTAAAGCTTGGTTACACCGAATTCAATGTAAAAAAAAAAGAATAATCACAGTTCGCAGTAATTGATTTAACGTAACACTGACCATAGACAAAAACAAAAATAGATGATAATCTGCAGTAAGGTACATTTGAACATTGTTTATAGTTTCTTCCAAACACCAGAGGTGACGTTACAGACAATGTGACGTTTGACGTTTTTTCTGTTCCAATTAATTTAATTGTTTTGTTGTGTTGGTAGTTAGTGTTTTACAAACTTTTGTGTATGTATTTGTTCCAAAACGGATATCCTAAATTGTTTTAAGGTAAGAATTTATTAACATTATACTATTTTTTTAACTAATAATAAACCCTTTTAAGGAATTTACAAGATAACGTACACTTAACATGCGTATTTGAATGTAGTTATTTTAAAAAAGATTATAAAAATAAATATATTTAACATAATCAAACAAATCAATAACATATTAAATTTAAAAGTATCAGAAAATAACCATTTGAAGCACCGAGGTTATTCCACAAGGCAAGGGTAGTAGAATTACAGAAATATTCATTAAATATTAATATCAATTGCATAATTATTTTTATTTACTGTACATTTTTATATATTTAAATATAATATTACTATAATATATAATATTTTTTTTATTTGCCCCCTTGATTTGGGGTGTTTTATTATTACACCAAAAGTATACTGGTATTAGACGGTTCTCACAGACCTCAAATCTGATTATATGTCAACATTAATTTAACAGTTGCCTCATTTAATTGAAATGAGTAGTAACCACGGTTCACTGTATAATAATAGAACGAGCCTATTTAATTTAGAGTATAACTTACCCATAAATTTATTTTGGAGTGTCTTTCAGTTGAAATAAAAAATGTTCATTAAATTTCACAAAATTATGGAAACGGATATTTAAAAAATCTTCATTTTTAATACTTAAAAAAAGGCAGCATATACCAATCATGTGAAAATAAATTATTCAAATTTGACGTTAGTGAAACATTTTATACCAAGTATGTAAAAATAACTCCCCAATCTTGGGGGCAAATAAAAAAAAAATAGTTTATGGTTTTTCATAATTCGTGAATAAGCATATTCCTAAATAATTTAGTTATTTTAAAAATGCCTCCGTTTATATCGGCCAATCACACTTAACCCCTAACAACCACTCGCGTGGTCTCAAACCTTTCTTCTAAAATGAAAGAGGGCGCTGTTTCGGCCAATTTTACATTATTGCAGATAACCATTTATTTTGTTTTTTGTCTAGGGCAGTAACATTATTTAAACAAAAAAGTGTTAAGAAGAATAGAAGAAAGCAGAAATTTGATAATAATAATAGAAAATAGAAAAAGGAACTGGATTGGACTGAAAGATACATTAGAAGGAATGGTAATGGGTAATAGAGGAAGAGGAAGAAGAAGGCATTAGATAATATACAACATCAAAGAAGACAGTGACTACGAGGGAATGAAGAGAACTTGTGATGCAAGACTTGGCCTAGGTCACATTTCTATTGATTACAACTCTGGGAGGTCCCAAATTTGTAACAATGACCACCATTTCCAACATCAGGGCGCCCTAACAAGTAAGGTCATCCTATGGCATAATTAGAAGTTAAACCTGAAGGGTTAACCTGTGTTATGATTAGGAGTTAGCATACAGTTTACAGCACCATCTTGCGGTATACGTTAGAAGTTATGATATAGTTTGCAATGTCATCATGTGTTATGATTAGAAATTAGCACACAGTTAACTCCCTAAGCACCTTTTACTGTTTGGTTCAGAAATATTTTCTAGGTTACAAACAACTCTCACGTGATATGTGTACAAAATCGCTGTATTTTACAAAGTTCACATTAAAGAGACATGAAGCTATGGCTGAAGATAACTAGACAAATAGACGAATTACTACTGTTAAAGATAAAGAAACTAAAATGGGATCTGCAAATTGTGGGTGTTCATATAAGGTTTCAAAAAATAGACCTGAATAAGCGCAGTCAGGTAAATCCAGAGATTGGTGTAATTAATAAAATGTGTATAAATTCTGCAAGAACTATAAATAAATAAATAATAGTGTCATGCTCCCAAAAACGAAATAAATTATCCAAACAAGAAAGAAAGCATACCAATCCAACTAAAACGTGCAAGAAATGTAGTTGTCGACAAACAAGTACGCAAGCACCCAAACATGTAAACCCCACAGATATGCAACCCTGCAAATAATGAAACTATCAATCAAATAAGCGCCCTAACATGTAAACCCCGAAAACACAAACATACAAGTAAACATGCAATCACGCAAACTAGCCAACGTGCAACTGCAAATATCGAAACACCCCAAACGAGAAAGAAGATAAAACATGCATTAAGAAACAGCTCAAACGTCCAAATCAGAGAAACTAAACAAGCCTTTTAACTTACAAATATGTACATAAATACCTAGCCACAACCATACAAATTCATACGAAAACATACAAACACGTAACACCCGAAAAACGGTAAAACCGGCAAATACACAAAACAGAAGGGCACTTTGGTCAGTCTTCTTTACAGGCCATTGCGATTGGTGGCCTCGCTTAAGTTTCCGCTGTTCCGTTTAATCTGTGCATTTTTTACTTTACACCTAGCAGGCCACTCAAACTTGTCATCTGGATTAATCACTGCGTCCACCACCACCAAGAGGTGTGTAGTAGGTGGGTAGAGGATTGGTGCACCGCTATTCGACGTTCAGAAGCTGCATTTATTAATACGAACTCTCATCACTGAGTATTCAACTGTGTATATATTGACTGCTTATGATTGTTACTATATTTTTGTGTATGTATTAAATGTGTGCAAACATGCTTATTGCATATTTATTTACGATTAGTGACGGACGTTATTTAGACTTTAAGTATGTTACATAGAGGACTGCTTATTTCTATTGTTTATTGTATATATTGGTGTACAGACAGGACTGTTGTATTTATTATTTCATTTTGTGTAAATTGAGTCTTGTGGGCGGGGAAAGCACAGTGGCGTAAAGTACACCCCCGCAGACCTCGTACCGAAGGGGGGGGCTCAGCCAATATGGGGACCTAAATAACAAAAATGCACGTATTATTTAAAAAAAACTGAGATAGTTACAATTCTAATTGTTCAACATTTTTAGTAGGTACGTGCGTAACATAAGTCACGGATCTACGCAATGTGAATTATGTCATTGTAATAAATGTGTATGAATATGACTGAATAATAAAGAAGGCTTCTCTCACAGTGGATGAGTGTTCGTACGAATAGCCCGATCGTGCGAAAACGTCCGAATACAGGTCGTCCGTAATCGCCCGACGTGGTTCTCACATAATCTGCCACTAATACGTACGAAAATAGTTACTATTTACTAAGTAGTGATGTATAATGGCATCTCGCGAATTGTATTTTCTAGAAAATTCTTTCTGAAGAAGACTATTGCATCGCAGAAGAAGAATATGGGAAACTGATCTTTTAACAAGACGAAACGATTTAGGAGAATTCCGGCATATTTGGGAAGATTTGAGAAATGACAAACAACAGTGTTTCAGTTATTTTCGGATGGAGGAAGAAACATTTAATTATATACTGGGCAACATACGACAGAGGATAGCTAGATACTGTAATTTTCGACAGCCAATTCCTCCTGAAGAACCTTTAGCTTTAACTCTAAGGTACGTGCATGGAAATACTTTAGTCATTTACGTAAATGTTATTTATTAAGTCAGAAAAGAAAATGATTAACAGTTATTAAATAGTATTCGACGTATAATAGCTTTCAAAATAACTTGGTAGCGTACAGTCATCCTCAGAAGAACTTTGTAAGTCTGGTCGGATAGGTATAGATCCAAAAGATCCAAAAGCATAGGTCGTATCTTTTCGTAGGATGGTGTGGTAGGTCTGGTAGGCGAGTGTGTAGTATAGTGTAGTGTGTGAAAGAGAGAGGGTGGGACTAGCGTGCGAGGGAGGGAGGGAGCTAGTAAGCGAGCGAGGGAGGGAGAGAGCTAGCAAGCGAGGGGGGGGAGAGAGGGGGGAGGAAGACAGGGATGGTGAGAGAGAGGGAGACAGTTAGAGAGAAGGGGGAGGGAGAGAGGGAGGGAGAGAGGGGGGGAGAGGGAGAGAGAGAGAGAGACATTGCTTGGAGGCAAGTTGTTAGTTGATTAATACATACTTGTTGTAATTGCAATCGTACAATCAAGTTTTCTTGATTTGGAAACATCTTTTAAGAAAGGCAATTAACTCATTAAAAATTATTGATAATCGTCAAGTGCATTTTCTTCAAAATATTTCACTTTCTCTTCCTCAATTTCTAGTAATTTCGATTAGATGTCGATGTTACGTTGTTTACTATTCTTCTGTTGTGGAATTTTAAATGATTTCAGCGACATTTGTTTTCTTGTTGACAGGCATCCCTGTTCATTGGGTGGTACCTTTTCCGAAGATATATTATCCTGTCGAGTTGGCAGCTCATCGTTATCATCCATTTCAGTTTCTGAAGCGCCCGTAAAAACTTCTGGAGCGTTTCCTGACATTTCCCCTGAGACCATAGTATCCTTTAAAAACAACATTTGAAAGCATTGCTATTTAGAAGCAATTTTTGCGTCGGCACCATCACCAGACCTATTTTGTACTGACCTTTTGAATTCTTTGCGTAACGTATATCGTATATATTTTTTCTTCAAATCCTCAACTACAAAAAATAATAAAATTATTTTTTATTTTAGGTACCTATCCATTGGTTCATCATTCAAAACATTAGAATTCTCATTTAGAATTAGAGACAATACGATTCGACAAATTGTGCATAATATATGCCAAATAATTTGGGAATGTTTTCAGGAGACCCATATGCCTTTTCCATCAAATGAAGAGGCCACTTTGATAGCCAGCATGTTTCTAAAAAAGTGGAAAGTTCCTAGTTGCATAGAGTGCATTGATAGAAAATACATACAAATCAATTCGGATAGTGTCTACCGTAATTGAAAACATTTTTTCAATTGTTTTGCAAGCAGTACTCGGGCCCGATTTCAAATTTATTTGTATATATATCGGAGCTTACGGAAAAGAGAGTGATAGTAGAATGTTCAGTAATTCTAACTTCTGTAGACAACTTTAAATGTAAAATCAAACATACTGTTACTAGAACAGATATACCTTTACCCTGTGTTATTCTGGGAGATGGAGCATATCCATTAAAAACATATTTAATGCGACCTTATCCACAGAGAAATTTAGGGCCCGAAGAAGAACAATGCAATATGTGCCTATCAAGAGCAAGGCAGAACGTAGAATTTGCCATCGTATAATCAGTTTAAACACGCACTTGCCAAGCTTGGCGTTTTAACGGCCAAACCCTTAAAACAAACGCTCTACCCCACACTCTCACATCGATTCGTCGGTCCGTCCCAAGGATTCTGGGGGAGACAAAAATTCGTCAATACCAAAATCAAAACTAAGAAGAGTTGTTGCACGTCCAAACCGCACTAGGCGTCGTGTATGCTTACTAATGTAAGCGGGTTGCCAAGCCAGCTAACAGGGAGATGGGCGTGGTCGAAATAATAAGTAAAATGAATGATTAATACGCTCAAACACCTTACACCGATATTCAAACAGCTCAGTCCGGGAAAATATGTCTCCAGGCGCCACCACAATCGAAACTTTGGTAAAATAATTGTCTTAAGCTGGGTGTTAATTAACCCTACTTGATTGTGGAAAGTAAGATTGTGCTTACTCAGTAAACTCTCACACGAGGGTTCTAAAACAAACACTCGTCCCAAACAATTCAACTCAAACTCAAATATATTTAGTACTACCCAGGTTATTAGACACTTTTTGAATACACCTCGTATACCAAAATTTCCAAAACAAAATTTATCACTCAAATTTAACTGCCTTCACGTAACCAACAGTTATAAAAAAAAAACTGAAACACACGGGTCGTCACAAATTTCCTGATTGTACCCTGTACATCCAGAATACCAAAGTTATAACACGTTAACTGAATATTTTCTACGTATCCCTCGTATACATATAAAGTTAAATTTCTACTTATTAATGAATAAAATAGTTCTTCATTCAATGATCGATAATTAATTTTTAAAATTCCTAACCAAAAGAAAGGCAATGTCATCGGCTTAATAATTGTTCCTTCTATGATACCTCTGAATCGTATGAGACATTCGTAAATATGTAAGTTCTCAAAACTCCATCTCTTAGTTATACTTAATGAAATTTTTAAATCAACAGCTGATCCGTCATTAGTGTATTGCGTTAAACGAAACTAACATGAAAATCTTCTTTTTAAAATTAACCTGGCAAATATAACCTTTCAGGTTGTTCGTTAATCTTAAAACCAAAATATGCAAAGTCTACATTTAAATTGTCAAAAACTAGGTCACCAATTAAGTAAACCTCACAAATGTATCTCATAACTGGCTAAATAAACAACAGAATAAAAGTTAACGATAAATATATATTGTCCTGCACAAAATAATAAACAAATGTTTACATACACTAAACCAGCGTGGTTGAAAAACCACTGTCAATACAAATTTGCGTTTCTGTAAAAATTCTTACTACTAAAACAGCCAATACAACATAACTCGAGATCGATTACCTTTTTCCTTCAACACTAATTAATTAAATAAAAATTACACAACAATACGCAAATAAAACTAACCAAAGAAAAGATAATCGTGCTCAACTGAATTTTCACCGTTCTTAAATGTAATTCTTACTTAAAGACTGTCCATTCATCCTACGCTTTTCTTTCTTCTCTCTTCCCGTAAACCAATTATTTGTAGTCCATTTGTATCCTTAGATTGCCTGAAGGCACATAACAAGTACTTCACAATTCCACAAACACTTATTCCTTTCGGTAATCGCGATTAGTCCAACTATACGAGGTTATTACTCCAATAACCCGTAATACTCTGTACACATTTGGGTTGCCTCTTTAAAGTTTCTCGCAACCTTTAGGACAATTAAGCCCTTCCTTACACAAATAAACTTTTAATGTCATATAAAATTACCTTAACATTGGCTCAATTTACTACGAATATTTCGTTCACTTAAAGGTGGTCCCATAAATAATTTATACTAAGGATCATTACAAGCACACGCGTCGCACTCAACACTATAACGTAACAACTGTTATCTTTTTTATAAATCTACATTCGCACTTTTTCTTGAAGAAAAATAAACTGATTTTATCTTCAATCTCAATTTTATTAATTGTTTTATTTATGAATGTCTTATACGATTCATCCCCTTTCGGGTTACGCAGTTGTTTAAACAATGACTGCCTTCAATATTATTCACAAATATAACTCCAACTCAACCCATTCTGATTTCACACTTCACCTCGCGCGCGCGTCTTCCACCAAGCTCTCACCAAAAAGCAAAAAGCAAAAAAGCCCCCGTCAATCTCTGACTTTCCTATTTATACCTCAAGCCATCCATCTTTAAACATGTCTGACTTCCTCGCTATATTCACCAATGGTATTCACTCAAACTTTCTTAGTGCCGACTGATGCTACCCTCTGTACAAACACGCTTGTAATTACAATACATCGCCATGTTTGTTTTTACCTGCAAATTTTACAATTACTTTATGGAGAAGCCATTTCTCGTCATCACATTCATTCAGTGGCCACTCTGGACCATTACACAACTTTCAACGTTTATCTCTCACATGCGCTCATCCTCCTTCCGCAACATTTGCAAAAATAAGTACAGTCTAAGGTCTCAAATCCCATATACGTACACGTATTCTCAAAACTGATTGCACAACATTACGAGAACTTTCTATAATCAACAATTAACCATACCAAATCTTTCTCTACATATTTCCTAAAACATTCTACACTTATACATTCACATCTTCTGGCAAAGATTACTCCTCTATCCACCAACATTCTATTACTTATTAAGTAGTCAACAGTAGCAAACATTATCGTCCCATGACAAATTTCTCTTCACATTTACATTCATCAGAATCTATTTATTCCAACACCAATGTCTCTATAACATTCAAATACACGTATCTGCATACTGAATAATATTTCTCCTAAATGGCCAATGGCGTATCATCCACCCACATACATTATGCATATACACAAAAAATTGTTTTTTCGATCAAACTCAATACATCCGTACTCAAAACACGTAATACACGTCATTATAACATCTTACATACAGGGTGCGTCAACACAACCTTACAGAGTAAGATCTGCCAGGAATAAAATCTGCCCCATTCGGATGCCCGGGAGGGCAGGACTCAAGCGACCTTGGTCATCGAATGTACCAACATCCGGATTCATTACTGCAACATCCGTGGTATCAGGTCGAATCTTAATACTGTTCACTAACTCCTTGAACAAGTGCAACCGGACATTCTGTTTCTACCAGAAACAGAAGTCTCCCCTGGAAGTACTGATTCGCCTGACCTGCAATTTCCCAGATACGACGACCACTCAATTTTCGCCTTAAGAGGATGTCCACTTTGGAAAAGAACAAGTTTGACGCCATTTGGTTCAAATATTCAGGGCCCCAATTTGTGAAATTCTACTGTTGTTTGTATGTCTCCCAATGATAACAACTTCTATGATCTTTTTGATTACCTTACTCTGAAAATAGACTACCTATTATCACAGTTTCCATCTTACGATATTTCAATTATGGGGGATTTAATGCACACAATTCCAATTGGCTTCATTTTTCATCTACTACTAATCTCGCAGGTCATAGTGCAGAAGCATTTGCTGTATCCTGTGATCTCACACAAATCATTTCCGAACCAACCAGAATCCCTGACAACCCTAACCATACTCCACATCTCCTAGACCTATTCCTTACAACCAACCCACTTGTCTATAAAACAAGAGTCCTTTCTCCATTTGGTCAATCAGACCACTGCCTAATCGAAAAAACTTCCTTTGTACCCAATCCCACTGTTACTCGAAAAACAGATAGAACTATGTGGTATTTTAAATCAGCTAATTGGAGCGAACTGCGAGATTTCTTTGCAACCTTCCCCTGGCGTGAGTATTGCTTTAAATGGTCCTTCTCTTCAATCATTGCTCTTTCAATAACCGAAGTTATCTTGATGGGTATGGAGTTATGCATTCCCAAAAAACATAATCGTATAGGTCATGTCCGTTCCCAACCCTGGTTTAATAGGGCTTGCACTGATGCATTATCGCAAAAGCATAAACTTTATACCAAATGTAATAGGTAATAGGTAATCTAGCAAAAAAAAACCGTTGCACGTCATTAATTTAGATAAGTAATTCCAAAGTTCTAGATTGTTTCTATCTTTTTTTAAGTTATGTTGACATACGAAATAGTAACATGAATAATCAGCTGGAACTAGCGAAATAAATGTATGACATGCATCGGTTTTATCGCTGAATTAGCTGTCTAATTTTACTTGCGAGTTCGAATAAAAATCCGAATAAAACGGGATTGAACGAATGAGTCGGCGTTACTATGGGATGGTGTACCTAAAACAAACTGTGGGGATTATTCGTGCGTAAACGTGCGAATTTCAATTCGTGCGAACACGTATCCACCGTGAGAGAATTTTTGTTTAAAAGGTTACACCGATAATGGGTACCTATTTATCATGCGTAACCCGACACTACTATACATTCAATATTATTTTAAGACGCAAAAAAATACTGGCGCCTGACAGTTCTAACAACTTAACCAAAAACACACACTCTTCATTGATTGTTGTTAAGTGCAAGCATTTAATTTCTCAGATTAAGCAGTTCGTAATACATAACTTAGCGGAGCCCAAAAACGAAAGCTTAAAAGAGAAAAAGACGAGTCTCTACAAAAACATAAAAGTTACTAGTTTTTTTCGCGTACCGGAATCAGATAATGTAAGTAGTGGTGTAAGTGTACGTGAAAATGCGGATGTTGCTTTATTGGAGAATGAACCTTGCATTACAACTTTACCTAGTCCAGAAATAAAAACCGAAACCGAGACAGAAAATGTTCTGAAAGGACATACCTCCGAAACTGTTAGAGACGAGATTTTTAGTTCCGATGTGGGATTGTACGGTAATAGTGTGCTTGATGCGGGTCTTAAAAAACATTTTTGAAAATTGGTCCGTGTAAACCACAAAAAAATTTTGAGTAAGACGCCAAAGATATGGTCGGGCCGGCGAGAGGTGTCTTATGACTCATCTTTTAGTAAAGCATGGTTTAAAATTTTAAAAACGTACGTCGTTATTGGTTCATATAGTTAGTAATTTTGAATACCAATAAAACATCGTAAATGTTTATAGGTTATTTTCAAATTTAAGCCACAATGTCAAATTTAAATAGTGAAAATTATTAGCGTACCTGGATAATAGAAGTTAAAGGTAAACTTGGCCCCCCGTTATCGCGTTCCATCTCGAAATAATGAAGTATATTCATTAACATTACTTGAGTTTGGCTTTTAAAAACATCATTATTTGCTGTAAAATAAATAAATGCATTCAATCAATTGGAAATACATTTTGCATTATAAACTTACCTCGTAATAGTGAATATTAATAATAATAGTTTTGAAAAAAAACTGTTGTTTACAAATGCAATGGAAACTAATAAATTACGAAGCGAAGGATACATTATTACAACTACAAAACACGATGCGATTATACGAAACGAAATACGAAGAATAATTTGAGGTTAAATAGCCAAGAAGACATCTGACAGTGTCATACGCTTTGACTTTAGAGTCGACACTAGAAGGGAGGCTCCATGCGCCATCTTGGATTTTGACGTCACGTGGGAGCCCCTATTTTCCACCCTTATTTTTTATGGTTTCTTTTCGGAGGCCTTTTTCAACCCCTTGATTTTCACCCCTATGGTTTCTTTTAGGGGGCCTTTTTCAACCCCTTGATGATATTTGCATTAAGGCCTTTTTTGTTTTTACTCGCTTACTTGAGGGGGCGTATTTTTTACCCTTATTTTATGGTTTCTTTTCGGTGGCCTTTTTCAACCCATGACGGGAATTTCAACCCTGATTATTTTTGTTTGTATTAAGAGCCCTTTTGGTGGGGAGCCCCTGGAGGTTAGGGAATTGTGCGTATTTTTTAAATCCCTATGTACAGATTGTAACCTTACGAAATTTTATTTATACATCAGGGTTGTATTCTAATAAGGAGGTCTAATGCTATCTTGTAAGGCAGATATAGGGCTTCGCAACTTACTGCTGGGACTTAGCCCCGTGACCCTTGAAGTAAAATTTGAATTTGTATTCTAATAAGGAGGCCCTATTGCTATCTTGTAAGACAGGTGTATGAACTTGTGTTAGGGTTTGATCTTTCGGGGGAATTTGAATGACAGTAAAATTTAATTATAGAACACTTATTTTTATTGTAAATATCATAATTAAGAAAGCCTCAGTGAGTTATAAAAAAAAATTACCGACATTCAGATTATTCTCTAATGAAACAAAAATTTTTTATTAAGTTAATTAATTACATAACAGTTATTACAATATTGTTTTCTAAACGAATATTAAAACTGATTGTTTTATCTGAATTGATTGCATTGAAATATGTTTAATATCCATCCGCTCGTTAAATTGTTGCATATTGTACACCTTAATATTTTTAAAGAAACTTGTTGTTACGTATAACTTAGATGTGTTTTATAACTGTAATTAAAAATCTGTACAAGTAAACAAAATAAATAAAAGGTTAACAGCACACTTACCAGCTCTGTATTGAAAGAACAATTTTGGGTGACTGATTCACGAGTGATAGTCACTGCTTTGTGTTACTCGTCTAATCAAACTAAAGCACTTTCTATGTTTTGCGTTTATGAATAGTTGATGTAAAACTAGCTATTGATTTCCCCATAATTAATTTTTAGAGTGTAAATATACAAACAACCTAATTATCTTTATCACACTTACTGCAACTCGTATTTACCTTTCCCTTAAAGTAATTAATAACAAAGCGGCTTGAACAAAATATTATACGTTGTCCATACATACATACACACGCAAATTGTTTTTAATAAAAACCGCATTAAAAGTTTGGAATGAGGAGAAAAGACCTCAGCCATAAAAACGGAGTTTAGATTTATAAACATGCCCCTAGGGAAGATGTTAGAGTGTGGTTATGTCAATACTTCAAACTTCCCCCGAAGATAACCGATTCTACCCGAACATTGACGAGCACACAAGACACAAGGCTAGCACCATTCTCGTTTCTCGTGCATTTTGCTCTTTAAAGTGTAACTGTCATCGAGTGAGTATTATTATAATGTATTCTTCTGTTTATGAGACAACATCAGCGGACATTAGAGATTTTGCTGACTTGTTAATAAACTATTACAACATAACCGTTCAAGATGATGATGGAAACGATGACGTGGATGAGCCGAATGTATCTCTAATCCAAGGTGATGGTGATGATTCACAGAAGAAGAGCGATGAGGTAGAGGAGAAAGACGAATCTGAAACCATGATGACGATCGCGACGAATCACGGTTCAAGAAGAAGAAGACCGATAAATGATCTGGTTAAATAAAAATGATGTATTGTTGTTTATAATAATAACAATATATTTTCAAACGCTAGGCTTTCCTTCAATTTTGTTAATAAACTTGTTTTTCCTAACGGTGTTTGAACCTACACTAACAATGCTGCAGTTAATGCGAAAGTGCGGTTAGATGGGTAGCTACCATGAGTGTGAGATTGACTTTCTTTTGCACTCTGTGCGTTCAATCATACTGCTATTTTTTGAATTGTGAGTTGATTTTGTGTGACTAAGTTAAATCAGTTTGGTATTTAATTTAATTGATTTGATTTGAATAATTGATTTGTATGTTTGAGAAAGAGACGAGGGAGAGACGAACACGATCAACTCCTATTACAGAAAACATTCATTAGCCTTTACACCACTATATTGCACCACAAACAACCCTAATTAGTCCTAAAAATATACCGCTAGGTGGCGCTGCCTCTATTACAGAAAACATTCGCTAGTTTAAAAATATACCACTAGATGGTGCCACAAATAAAACCCTGATTAGTCCTAGAAATATAACGCTAGATGGTGCCACCTTTATTACAGAAAATATTCATTAGACCATACACAACTAGATGACGATACAAATTCAAATTTCCCAACAAGCGCCACGATAGGAGGGTGCAAGCCCTAACACAGGTTCCTATGTTTTGTCTTATAAGCTAGCAATAGGTCCCTTATTAGAATACAAGTTCAAATTTATCGCAATAAGTAATCAGAATGTAAACAAATGTATACAAATCGAAATTCAAATATCCTGCCAAGGGGCTAAGACCCGAAAGTATGTAAGTTGCGAAGCCCTACGTCTGTTTTATAAGTTAGCATTAGGCCTCCTTATTAATATAATACAAGTTCAGATTTCCTCTCATAGATGGCGTCACAAACAAATTCAAACTTTTGGTCGAGGAGCGAGGGCCTGAAAGTAAGTTGCTAAGCCCTATATCTGTCTTACAAGTTAGCATTATACCCCTTATTATAATACAGATTCACATTTCCAGCCATAACCTGCAGAGACTTAAATACAAATACAAATTCAAATTTTCCGCCATTGGGGCCACGACAAGAGACAGAGCCCCGAGAGCAAGTTGCGCAGCCCTAAACCTGTCTTACAAGTTAGTATTAGGCTCCTGATTATTATAATAGAAATGCAAATTTTCTGGTAAGGGTATCACGACAATACACGAAGGCCTACAAACAAGTAGCGATCACAAGGGGCAAAGACCCGAGAACAAGTTGCGACACTCTACACCTGTCTTACAATCTCGATTATGCTCGGGGAGGGTTGGAGTGGGCTCGCCGAAACAACCTTCGCCGAAATCCTCGCGTCGCGAAATTTTACGTATATGATACATGTTAGCTTAAAAAAAATCTAAGGCCGATCGCTTCTATAAAATAAAAATAATCTTGGCACATGTTAACAGGTTAAATTAATTAAATAAAATCTTTTATTATAAAACACTTTTCATTATCTTTAAATGTCTTTGTCCTTTATTAGAATACAATTTAGTACAAGGTAGAGGAAGAGAGAGGTGTGCATTATCAGCTTCAGAAAATGTTCATAAGTCTATACACCACTAGATGGCGCTAAAATCTATTTTTTACTCGAAGGGGCTAGGGCGCTGACCCTGATGCAAGTCCTGCCTTACAAGAACCTCCTTATTAGAATACAATTTTGTATGACGGATCGAAGGCCTACAGCTGTAAGCTTAAGTTAGAACAACATACAATTGCATCAAGGGGGAACCTCCTTATTAGAAATACGTTTTCTCGTATAGGTAAAAGATCATCCGATAGCATTTTGATCATTTTAAAGCAATAGGACCGATAATTTTAATAATATCTTATTAATTATGCAATTTCCAACATTGTATGCGTGTGCATTTGCCTAACCGCCATGGGGCACTGTTCTTAATATAGCCAGAAGGACCTTAATACCATCAAAAATAACCCTAAGACCAACCCCAAGTCCAAGTCCAGGTCCAGCCCCCAGCATCAAGACCAGTCCCAGCCCCTCACGTGAGCATGTGCAAAAAAGGCTCTAATTAAGGTTGACATCGAAAAGAAACCATAAGGGTTGAAAATACGCGTCCTATACGTGAGCTGTTATAAAATAGGGGTGAAAAACACGTCCTACACGTGGGTGTGTACAAAAATAGGGGTGAAAATACACGTCCTAACACGTAAGCGAGTAAAAATAATTAGGGTTGAAAAGGACCTCCGAAAAGAAAGGGTTGAAAATGCGGTCTCACACGTGGATGTATGTAAAAAATAATTAGGGATGAAAGGGTTGAAAATACGGTCTCACACGTGTGTGTGTAAAAAATAGGCGTGAAAAAATACGTCCTACACGTAAGCGAGTAAAAATAAGGGTGGAAAATGCGGTCTCCCACGTCGGCGTGTAAAACCGGAAGTGACGTCAAAATCCAAGATGGCGTCTAGTGCCCCCGTACTACTCGCAGTCCAGATCACAACTTGGCCATGCGCCCAATAAATCTAAAACGTTTTATTTAGTATATGTTCCACAGGTAATCCACTTACTAGTCGTCTAAGAGAGTGAAATTCGCACATAAAGTATAAAAAAATTAATATAAATATGACGCAGTCAAGATCACAACTTTAACATGTGTCCAATAAATCTAAAACGTTTTATTTAGTATATCTTCCACAGGTAAACCGCTTACTAGTCGTCTAAGGGGGTGAAATTCGCACATAAAGTATAAAAAAATTAATGTAAATATGACGCAGTCCAGATCACAATCTGAAAATGCGCCCAATAGATCTAAAACTTTTTATTTAGTATGTGTTCCACAGGTAAACCAATTACCAGTCGTTTAAGAAGGTGAAATTCGCACATAAAGTATAAAAAAATTAATATAAATATGACGCAGTCCAGATCACAGCCTGAAAATGCGCCCAATAAATCTAAAACGTTTTATTCGGTATATCTTGCACAGGTAAACCACTTACAGTGGTCTAAGGGGGTGAAATTCGTACATAAAATATAAAAAAATTAATATAAATATGACGCCGTCCAGATCACAATCTGAAAATGCGGCTAATAAATCTAAAACGTTTTATTTAGTATATGATCCACAGGTAAACCACTTACCAGTCCTCTAAGGGGGTTAAATTCGCACATAAAGTATAAAACACCTGTGGAAGATATAGTAATAAAATATTTTAGATTTACCGAGCGCATTTTCAGATTGTGATCTGGACTGCGTCGTATTATATTAATTTTTTTATACATTATGTGCTAGTTTCACTATCTTGGACTGGAGCATAAAAGAAATAAAACGTTGTAGATTTTTTCTACGTTTTATCAAATCATAATCTGGTCTACACCATACCAATTTATTTTTTGTAATTTATAAAATAATTTCACCTCCTCACTTCAGAAGGTATATCACGTAGAAATAAATTTACATTAATAGGTGTTTAACGGTGTAATCTCCAACGAAAAGGCGATACTTTGATAATGCGAAGTTGCCCGCCACTGTTTGTGGAACTTGGGTCTTTTCGGAAAAATTTACTGTTAAAACTTACTGCTAAGTTCACGGAGATGTTAGCACTCTCATAGTGAACATCATATAATTATAGTTATTGATTATCAAAATATCTAATTAACTTACAGATATAAACAAAATCACGCACGGAAAATTCTCGAAAGTTTGTAATTGGTATTATTGCTGATATTCCGTTATTATAGTAAGTCATAGCAACGATTATTGTAATTTTGGTTACAAAAATATAACATTTGAAAGTCTAGGGTGCCAGCTAACGGATACATGTTCTCTGAAAGAATTACCATAAAAGATTGTATCATGTTTAATATTACCCTTGTATTTTCTAACAAAAGATTAAACTAAATACAAAATAGTTTTAAGAAGTATTTATTTAGGAGGATTACACACAGTGTATTTACTTAACAACACTATTTTTATCTACTTATAAATATGAATATTATAATTACCCTGCACAGTTAATTATATTGCTTGTACAAGTCATACTAACTTGTCCCTTCACGTGTAAAATGAAGAGATTTTCATCTGAAAAGCTTTCATTTCGTTTATAGTCTTGCCGAAAGCAACGGGATGTCCTCTTTTATAATTGCCGGGGCTATAAACGTTTTAAAATGGCACGTTTGAGCTTTAACTATTTGCTTAGTAACTATAACGTTTATTGCAGTAAATAGTTACGGTAGCTGAAACATATTATTTACGGGTAAAAGTTTATTACTTTTAAAATTTTAAAAGTATCTCGGTCCCCTTTTATATATTATTCTTGACCTTGGCAAAGATTATGTTGAAACTTTATGAGCATATTTATTACTTATTACTCTACTTTAGTTTTCCAAAAGAAAATATATATATATATATATATATATATATATATATATATATATCATAGTTGTGTAAATTATTGCGAATTATTACTACTAAATCAATAACAATGAAAAAAAATTACATATCGCTCTTATCATTGGTAAATCATCAAAATAAATTAGAAAAATCTAGATACACGCAATAAAGGGGTAATTTTTCAAAAATTCTAGTAATATATTTGTATATATTTCAAGAGGAGAGCTTTGGACCAAAGATGCATCAAATGATCATCTGTCTTAATCCAGTATGCAGAGCGCAAAGGGTTATAATATGTAGTCTTTTTACTATTTTCTAAAGATAGAATTTATTATACAAGTGCCATATTTAGCATGCTAGCCGAATTTAAATGTCTTGGGAATAAGCGTTGATTTTCCTCCCCCGTTCAAGGGAATAAATCAACTGCTTGTGTCCTTGATTGCCTTAGGAAAGAGTATATCGGGTAAGAGAGAGTAATAAAAGTATATTCTTAAGTCTTATTGCTTTCTTAGGTCCAACTAGGTAAACAATTGCAAAAAGCATAAGTGAGCATAAATTAAACATAATGTAAAACATCAAATTTTTATTTTTATCAACATAAATTAACTAAAAGTCGTGATTTATGATATTAACAATTGTATGTGGTATTAATGTTTATATGAAATATTGTATAAATAAAAGGAAAAGCTTTAGACAGTTAAAACAAGTTTCAACACTACTTGCGTTATTGTACGTAACCTAATTTATATTAAAACATAGTTATCATAGAGTTATACTTGTTTTTTTTTAAAAACATTAGTGAAAATAAAAAAGGAAAAGGCCACGTATTTTATTCCCTCGCCAAGGGGTAGGCGGGTTGCTCGAGGTTTCCGAGCTCCTTCAGCCACAATCACGGATTCCCAACATACATACATACATTACATATATATGCATGGTGGGATTATGGATGGGTGTGGTCAGGATAAGATCGGACGGAACGGAGTTAGGGTTCTGAGGGGGAAAATACTACCCCAGCATTCATCTAAGTAGCCGCACATGGTGTGCATATACGCAGTGACCATGCCGCTACATGTGTATGAGGAACATTAGTGAAAGAAATAGAGCATATAAATGTTGCTTATTACATGCAATCAATCTGTTGGACTTCATAAATATATTAGGAATATGATTTTCTGGAAACCAAAAAGTAGGCGTTTCAAGATCTTAAAGTTACTACTTCTATAGAAGAGAAGACAAGGCGTATTTCTCTTTACCAATGATTGCCAAAAGTAGAACCATTAACGATTCAGTTGCACATACAATTTCGCATTGTCTGTAAATTGTACCCTTAAGTAATTTATAAGGGTGATGGACGACATAAAGAGCCCAACCACAGGTTTTCAACTCGTAAAGAGCTGTAAACCACTATTATTATTAGGTC
>JARFJB010001233.1:285000-312500 GCA_036346205.1 Vesta saturnalis | reverse complement strand
AGAATGTAAATATCTTGTTTCTGTTTATTTGGAATTTACAATTTACAAATTTATTATTGATTATGAAAAGAATCCACCTTGTTAGAGGTTTTAATCTATATGAAACCAGGACTATGTATATGAATAAATACTCTGAATAGATATAACAGATTATGGAAATTATACCGTTTCTCCTGTAATCTTAAATACGGAGATTGACCTTCAATCTCAATTTGTAAGGAATAGGTCATGTATTGAGGTTAGTGAAATACATATTCGGAATTTCCAGGAAATATCTTTTTCAGTGAGTCTTTTATTGCCATTGAAAATTTTGTTGGCGTTGACCTTTCACTCAGTCGGGGTGATGACGAAAAGTGCATTCCAATCACACCTGTGTTGTCATAGGTTGTCTATTACAACTTGTCTAAAAGTGCTTTGTCTCCCAAAAAAGTACCACTTTTCGGTTTGAAGTTAATAGTTTTTTAGATAGTAAGAAAAAGGTAAGGTAATTTACTGTCCTCTATAATTTGATAGCATTGAGATATTTTGATAGTATCTTTAAATATAGTTCTTTCTGCTAACGCGCATTATCCACAGAATAACTCAGTAACTGTTCAGTATAGGCAAATAGTTGAAATAAACTTTTTTTATATTATGATGATTCCTAAAGTGGGTAGTTGTGGCCAAGTTTCAGATTATTTAAAATTTGGATTTATTCAAGTATAGATTTTGGAAGTACTAATTTGGTTACCAATATTACTTTATTTGGTTTCTAAATCACGATTAGGTTCCACGCATTGACAATTAATTGTATATTAGTAAAAGGAATTTTATATGGGAGTTTAATATGTTTTTGTAAATAATGGGTATTCCTATTTTTTTAAGTAATCATTAATTGTAGTGTAGTTTGAGTTAAAATTACGTCATTGAAAGTTGTTACCTTGTAATTAAAATTACTTCAGGAAGCTTAGCTTTGCAGATTTAAAACATTGGTGACGGTATGTCGGTAGTCACGTTGATAAATTTATTTGAAGAAGATAAAGATTGAGGTTTTTATAATACGTCGATTGTTCAAAGTTTTTTGGCGACGAAAACAGATCATATTTCATGATGTTTTTCTCGAGGTAGATTGATTCTAGTGATGTAATTTTTTGGCTTGGATCGCAAAATATCGTTTTTACAGCGCTCACAATTTGAAAAATGGTTTTCTAGGATTGATTATTTGACGTGAGATGCATTGTGGCGGAAACTGTTAGATTCGTAAAGGAGTCCCAGTCAAGATGTAGAAGCTGGTTGGAGCGCCAGGGCGCGCGGGTGATCTAAGTGAGCAGTGAACTTAATTATTTTCTACCGGGGTTATTTGAAGTTTTCGTAGAGAGTTTTTTCCCGTTCATCCTTTTGGGGATATTAAAGAGTATTCAGCCACCCCGGGGACATTATTGTGGTGTACCGACTGTCGGAAGTGACATTTTTACGGGTCCATCGAAAAGAAAGTAGTTAGAATTGGTGCAATACTTCATTTTTGGGCTATAATCGCGTTTTTTGCGGATTTTTTATAATATAAGTTCAGCATAATCACTATGTACATTCGTACGCATAGCGACTTCAATAAATAAAATAAATTGCTATAAATACAAACTTTCGCTTTAATAAAATTTGTGTATACAAAGAGCAAAGAACGTTTTGTAAATAAATGAATGTGTAGATGTATTAAACCAATTAACTCAGTTATTTAATCGGCTGGTGTTGGCTTAAATAGTTACGTCACTAAATTTGCGTTAATATAATTCAAAAATAGAGAAAAGTATCACGTCTCATTTTTTAGTAAAAGCAAAAAAGCCAGTTCAACGTGTGTGTTTAAGATTATTTGAAAGAATGTGATCATTCGAGCTTTCATTAAATTTGTGTTGTGACCCTTATAATGAATGGTTATCAGCTGATAGTAATGGAATTTGGGCCAGATAAATGGAAAGTGCGGAAGTGCGAAAAGATGCTGGTTACGTCGTTTTCTTTGTGGTATGACTTGCTTTGTATATTAACGTTTGTTTATAACAATGTTTGGTGCAATTAAAAGTTTAATTATTCAACGTTGCAGTGGAAATTCCGATGTAATTGTGGTTTTAACGTTTTAATTTTCAGAAAGCTTTTTTGTTTGTTATAGTTCCTTTTTTGGTTTTTGTATATATTCTTTTAATGCTGTCTTTTAATTGTATTATAGGTATTTGTAGTGCAAATTTTTGTTGGACACCACATTAAAAGTACGTTGAGTTTATTTTGACAAATTTTAAAAGTTGCCGAAATTAAAGCTTTTAGCATTCAGTAATGTATTGTAAGTTTTGATGCTTTATTTTGATGAATTTTAAGTGACGTTTATTAAATTGTAGGAACTTTTGAACATTCGATCGTGTTTTCTTATTTTTGTTGTGGATGAATATATATTAGATACAGTTGGTGATGGTTCTTTCACCACTTTTACGAAATGTGATCATTTCATATTTATTGAGATGTGTACTACCAGGGTTTATGTTTTATTTTATATGCGATTTATTTTTATCGCTTCAGAATTTCTACGTTATAGTAATACGTATAAATTAATGGAATGTAATTATTTCTTCAGGAAGCGGGTTTTAAAACTCTATGTGATTTCTTATTATCGCTTAATGGAAAATTATATAAAAAGGGGTTCTCTTTTGAGAAATTAAATTGGGGTTTCTGCTTTATAGAAATTTAGTTTAATTTTTAAAGAATTTGTTTATTCTTTCAGGAAGCGGGTTGTAATACTTTAATAAGTATTTTGGATACGAACACAGAGTGTTTATATTAATAATGGGTAGACCGCAGGTTTTAGTGGGTTTCCAGTTCGGTCGTGTATGTTTTTAGGTACTTTTGTATTAGAAAATGATTAATTGACCAAACGGGCGTACGCTCCATTGGTTAATTAGAAGGATACTAGACTAAACAGGCGTACGCCTTCCAGAAAAGCACAAGTAAGGAAATACCTACACTGCCATACGCCTTGGAGGAAATTTCCTGCTTAAAAGCAAAGAGGAGGGTTTTGTGTAATAGGATATGTTTGTTTACGCTTGACATACGGCCGAGTAAGTGTTAGTGTACAGGAATTGCGGTGTTTTGCAGATGGGATCGGTTAATAATCTGCCAAGGCAGAAAGAAATCTTTATAACGGAAAACTGGTTTGGTAAATATGATGGGAAATTTATGACACCCCAGAATGGGTCGGCAGGTAGAAATAACGGATTCTACTAGATCGGAATAGAAATCAGTAACGAAAGCAGGAGGACTACGGCAAAGAAGTAAGATGTTTACTTCAGGACAGAAGTAAAAAGATAATTCGGCGGATAAGTAGGTCGGTGAATACCTCAGGACGGAAGTAATAAGATAATTAATCACGCTTTGCGATTCCGCTTATATAGTCCACGGTCTAACGTGATTGGATGAGATTATCTAGGTGTCGCTTTGGAGGTGTTCTTGCGTCGAAATCTAAAACGATTTCTTAACTACGGAAGAAGGGGAAATAATAAATTATTGAAATGCACCAGAGCATTTTTCTGCAACACAACGGATAAATTAGTAATTAATTTGAGGATTTTTGTGAAAATTTCTGGGTTTTTACAATAACCCTCGTCAAAAACAGATTGGAATGGATTATAAATAAAAACTCTTGTTTAGTTTTCATTGTAGTTTGGTTTAATTTATGGATCTGAAATCAGCTTGCGTCAGTTTGCGTCCAATTAGTGACATTTGTATAGACTATAGTGTGGCAAATCATCATGGATAAACTCACGCTTTAACAACACTCTCGTGAATTTTACGGCGCACATAACCGTCCATCTGAGCAGCCATCCGTCGTACTGTAAATTTCATACCACACACTCTCTAAAGGATGCAAGAACATCAACACGTCGGAGGAATGTGCGTGCTAAAGGAAATATCGCCGCTGTAAACGAAAGTGTGCAAGAAAATCCAAAATTATCGATTCGTCGTCGGTCGCAGCAGTTGAGGCTTTTCCCGTCCACTATGTGGAAAATTTTGTACAAATATCTCGGCCCATACGAATAAAAGATCCAGCTGATGCAGGAATTAAAGCCACAAGATCATCGCTTGCGTCGTTTTGTCGCAGATTGGGCTTTAGAGCAGTTGCAAGCCGACCTATTGTGTTGTGTTCAGCGGTGCGGCTCATTTTTGGTTTAACACGTTAAGGGCAGTCTGACTCGAAGTGTTAAGTTTATGCACGATATCTGAAAAACTATAAAATGTAACAACTTCAATTTTTTTTTATTTTGAAGGTTGGCTCATTACCTAGTTCCGTATGGAGGGTTTCAAAATAAAATAAAAATAATGTATTTTAAAATTTTGTTTAAAAGTACTTACTATTTTAATGAAAAAGAATTATTACAAAATATTTTCTCAGCCTGGAATGTAAATTTTGTAAAACCCTTCCGTACGAAACTAGTAACTGTTGTCAAAAATATATACAAAAAAATTTGGTAATGATATCTTCATTAGTATTGGCTACATCTTAACATCAAAATTGTCAAAAAGCAAATTTTCAGAAAACGAAGAAAACAGTGAGAGCTGAACAAAAAGTTAGCATACTTACGAGTAATGCCCAGAACTGTAGGATGGGTTGTCCTGGTCCTCCTCGTCCTCATGTAAGTCTTTTAACTTTCTTTTTCCCAAACTTCTGGCCTGTCGGATTTTTTTTTCAAGGTCCAACGCAGCTTTTTCCGCCTTGCGAACACGGGCTATATCAAGTCTTTTCATAGCTTTGCAAAGGCAAATATATTTTTTTATTATTAGTGTTATATATGGTTGTAAAGACGATATTTCAGAGAATAATAATCAATTAAAACCCAAAAATTAAAAAAAAAAATCCCGGTTGGACTGCCCTTAATAAGCAGAATTACCGGATATGGAGTGATACCAATCCAGAAAAGATCCTACAGACCCCCTTATATTCAGAAAATGCACAGTTTGGTGTGGTTTATACGCTGATGGCATCATTGGCCCTTATTTCTTTAGAAATAAAACTGGAGTTAACGTTACGGTCAATGGGGAACGTTACCGGACCATGATCAATGAATAGTATGGATGACATTCATCCGCATGAGGTATGGAACCAACAGGACGGGACTACGTGCCGTACGGCGAACTAAACTATCGAATTATTGCAAATAAGGTTTGGTGATAAGTTGATTTCAACAAATGGACCTGTCAACTGGCCACGTAGGTCTTGCGATTTGATGCCTCTTGATTATTTCCTATGGGAGTACGTGAAGTCATTGGTTTATGCTAAAAAAACCGGCAACACTGGACGCCTTGGAAGCCAACATTGTTGATGTGATTAACCCATTAGTTCCCAACGTTGCGTAAACACAACATTTTGCAAATATATGTATATATTTTTCATTACCATAGTAAAATAGTTTTGAACCAGTCTATGCTTCAAAGGACATAATCTTTTATATCTTGATGAGAACTTTTATTTGATTACATATCGAAAACCTACTTTTTGCTCAGTCGTATTATAACTAAATATGCTATTTAGTGATATACAATTTGACAACCCAAAAAAAATTATGTAAACAATACAAAATGCCCTTCAAACTTATTGAAACAACTTTACATAGTACTCATTTCTAATCGAATATTTTCCTAATAGCAAAAGTTTTATTAGTTTTCACAAAATACAAGGCTCAAAATAATGTTGCGTTTACGCAACATTGGGATTACACGGTATAATAATATTCAAAAGTTTCGAGCCACATGCTGGGCGCGCGCGCGTGTCTGAACATGTCTGTACCCCTGATGTTGTCAGTTTGGTTAGTTCATTTGTGAAGTTATAAGGATAAGTTGTGTTTCTTAGAAACATTTGTGTTGGATTTTCACAGTAATTGGTAAATGAAGTCAAATTTCAAGAATGGGGATTCCTGTAAGTATTTATGAGTATTATGACAAGTTATAATAGAGATAGGAAAATTTAATGCCATACAGAGACATTGTTTATGTATTTTGTAAACATATGGAGGTGCTTGAGGCGCAAGCCGAGTATACCAAATGCAGTATGATAATCCAGTGGCGCATCCATAAAAAATTATTTGGGATATAACCTGAAATATCATTGAACCGTCATGAAAACCATGCTTTACTGCAGCATCAACTTTCCTAACTCCAGTTATAATAAATGCACATATGTTTTGATGCTAATTGGAAATATAGTTTTTAGATATGTCTTGGGAATATAAAAGATCATTGTCAAGTGCGGAGCTAGTAGCATTATTAGAAGAGGATGATGATTTACAGCAAGCTGTAAATATTGATGCGGTATATATACCACCACTGGTCGACGAACTTACGGATGAAGAAGAAATTGATGATGGTATAAGTGAAAATCAAAACGTTTTACTGGGCATAGCTGGAACATATGAGATTCATGCAACTGCTCCAGATGAAATTGTGGATGAACAGCTCCCAAGTCAATCAAATTCCAAGAAGGTGAACACTACTACTAAAACGGCTAGTAAAAGTAAAGCTGAAAAAATTCCCAAGTGGAAAAAAGCTAACCCAACGTATAAAAATTTGCCACAAAATGAAGAACATATTATGAGAGAAGAACTTGAAAACAAAATTAGTGGAAAATCTCCATACGAAGTTTTTTGTTTATATTTTAGTGATGATGTTTGGAAAAAAATTGTTGACTTCTCAAACAAATATGCACAGGATCATAATCGGCACTCCTTTCGGCTAAATATAACAAATCTGAAACGCTTTTGTGGTATATTGATCTTTTCTGGTTACCATACGTTACCAGCTACAAAGCTGGTACTGGTCGAAAGACGAAGACAAGGGTATACCTCTCGTAAGAAACTGTATGAGCAGAAATAAATTTGATTGCATCAAACGAAATATACACTTATCAGATAATGACCAATTAGATAAAGGAGACAAATTCTCGAAACTGAGACCTATATTTGATGTAATAAATGAGAAAAATATGCAGTTTGGGATTTTTTCTCATAATTTATCGATAGATGAGGAAATGGTTCCCTATTTTGGTCGACATAGTTGTAAAATGTTTATAAAAGGTAAACCGGTACGCTTCGGTTTTAAATTATGGTGTTTATGTAGCTCAGATGGATGCGTATATAAATTTATTCCATGTGCTAGAAAACAAACAGATAAGGACGTAAATGACTTAGGATTAGGAGAACAGGTTGTCGTGAACCTTTTGTCCGTTATACAGAATCCATATAAACACCGCGTGCTTTATGATAACTTTTTTTCTTCGCATAAGTTGTTTTGTCTACTGCAGAACTAAGGCTTTTACGCCACGGGTACAATCCGAGAAAACCGAACGTGCAATGATACACTGGGAAGAGCAGAACGCCTACAAAAAAGAGAAAGAGGTTCATATGGGTAGTACTGAGGTACCTCAACTTTCACTTTTTGACGTCATTTGACCTTGGGACTCCCCACGGTCGCCCACGTGGGGGACCGCATTTTCCACCCTTATTTTTACTCGCTTACGTGTAGGACGTATTTTTTCACCCCTATTTTTTTACACATCCACGTGTGAGACCGTATTTTCAACCCCTGCTGGAATTTTCATCCCTAATTATTTTTTACATACACCCACGTGTGAGACCGTATTTTCAACCCTTTCTTTTCGAAGACCCTTTTCAACCCTAATTATTTTTACTCGCTTACGTATAGGAGTGTATTTTCACCCCTATTTTTTACACACCCACGTGTAGGACGTGTTTTTTCAGCCCTATTTTATGACAGCTCACGTATAGGACGCGTATTTTCAACCCTTCTGGTTTCTTTTCGAGGTCAACCCTAATTAGAGCCTTTTTTGGCACATGCTCACGCGAGGGGCTGGGGCTGGTCTTGGTGCTGGAGGGCTGGACCTGGACCTAGGTCTTAGACTTGGAGTTGGTCTTAGGGTTACTTTTGATTGTCATCTAATTAAGGTCCTTCTAGCTATACTAAGAACAGTGCCCCTGGAGGTTGCACACGCATACAATATTGTTTTATAGTGGTCAAATGCTATTGGATGATGTTTTACCTATACGTATTTTCTAATAATGATGTAAAATAGCAGCTGTGTTAAGGATTAATCTTGCGTGGGGGAATTTGAATGACAGTAAAATTTAATTATAGAGCACTTATTTATTGTAAATGTCATAATTAAAAAATCCTCAGTGAACTATAAAAAATTACTGACATTCCTAACGAAACAAATTTTTATTAAGTTAATTAATTACATAACAGCAATATTATCTTCTAAAAACGAATATTAAAACATAGTTTACCTGCATTGAAATATGCTTAATATCAATCCGACCGTTAAAATGTTGTACGCCTTAATGCTTAGATGTGTTTATAACTGTAATTAAAAATCTGTAAATAAATAGAAGGGTTAACACCACACTTACCAGCTCTGTACTTAAAGAACGTTTTCGAGGGACAGCTTCACGAGTGATAGACACTGCTTTGTGTGCTTGTGTAATTAAACTTTCTAGGTTGTGTAAAAACCATCTATTGGTTTCCCCATAGTGTAAAATATACAAATAACCTTATTATCTTTATCGAACTTACTGCAAATCGTATCTACCTTTCTCTTAAAAATAAAATCGGTTTGAAAAATATTCATATTGTACATACGGACACACAAATTGTTTTATAAAAAACCATATTAAGAGTTTCGGAAAGTTACATGTTTTAAATTCCACAACAATATGTAGTAAGAAATTACTGTTAATGTTTACTTTAGCTAATTACCGTGTAATTATATAACTTTGTTAAATTTAATAGTCTAAAATTGATTACCAATATAATATAAATAATTTCTTTTTAAAAAACACTAAATCATAAATTTTATAACACGATTCCTAAAAACACACATGCTGAATTAAAAGAAAAAAAACAATGGGGTTATTTTTTTACAGGGCTCTTGATTAAAACAATTAAACCTGATTATCTCATCATTTAGAATTAAACATGTACTAAAATAGTTTTTTACAAAATCAAACATAGGTAAATTATGTAATCTAAAATATAGAAACATTATGGTATAACGTCCACATACATCCGAATGATAGTCTTGTAGTATTGTTTTATTGTATACGAAGCATCGGGAATTCTTCTCTAGGAAGCGTAAATGATATCCTAGCGGTGCTCGTCCAAAGGAATCAAAATACTCTCCATTACCATTCTCGTCAATGTAGATAGTGGTCCAATGCTGACCTGGTTTGTTTGCAGGATCCGTGTTTACGATAATTGCACACGCTTCAAATCTTTCAGCTCGAACGCAGAAGTTGTACCGTATTCACTTCCTTCAGTTTTTATCTGCATCTTGTTTCGAGGCTGTAGTACGTTTTCTAATACATAAACAGAATCTTCAATACTGTGATACGTGTAGTAGCAAAACACATTAGCTAGTTAGTTTCACCTCTATATTACTTTACATGCAAGCCTGATCTTATCATAAATAAATGCATCTGTCAAAAAAGTTAATTAAACATAACTCCACGGCCTGGGTATAGCAAGCAACGCTTCCAATTATAGCTTTTAGTCAACACAGTATCCTACAACTACAAACGCACGCACTGCACGCAAGCTCGCACATCACAGTACGCACGCCACGCTGCCGTACTACGCCGATCGCACGCACGACGTTACGCAACGCTGCAGTACCACGATCGCACGTACGCACGCTCGCACGTACCCACGCACGCACGACGTATGCTCGCACGCACGCACGACGTACGCACACACACACGCACACGACACACCACACACACCACACACACCACGACACGCACGAGCGCGAAACACGCAAACGCGAAAACACGACGAGCGCGAAACACGCAAACGCGAAACACACACACAATCGCAAACTACGCTAACACAAAAACACAAACGAAAACGCTACTACGAAAACACACTAACACAAAATACGCAAACGCAAAGACATACAAATGCGAAAAAAAACAACGAAAACACGCAAACGAAAACGCAACACAAAAACACGCAAAACGAAAACACGCTAAAGCGAAAAAACTTGTAAACTTGCAAACATGAATCAAGACAGTGGAGCACCGTTAGGAAAAAAACAGGTTTATTAACAAAATTGAATGAAAGCTTAACGTTTGAAAATATATTATTATTATTATAAACAACAATACATCATTATTATTTAATAACATGCTTTATCGGTTTTCTTCTTCTTCTTGAACCGTGATTCGTCGTCATCATCATCATGATTTTGAGATTTGCCCTCCCCCCCCTACCTCATCGCTCTTCTTTCTCTTCTGTGAACCATCACCATCATCTTGGATGTGAGATACAGTCAGCTCAACCACGTCATCGCTTTCATCATTATCTTGAACGGTTATGTTGTAATAGTTTATTAACAAGTCAGTAAAATCTCTAATGTCCGCTGATCTTGGCTCATAAACAGGAGAATACATTATAGTAATGCTCACTCGATGACAGTTACACTTTAAAGAGTGGAAACACACGAGAAACGAGTACGCAGCTAGCCTTGGGTCTTGTACGCAAGCGTGCTCGTCAATGTTCGGGTAGAATCGGTTATCTTAGGGGGATGTCTGAAGTATTGACCTATCCACACTCTAACATAGCCCCTAGGGGCACGTTTTTATAAATCTAAACGCCTCTTTTATGGTCGAGGTATTTTCTACTAAGACGGCCGTTAATAAACTATTACAACATAACGTTCAACATAATGATGAAAGCGATGACGTGGTTGAGCTGAATGTATCTCACATCCAAGATGATGGTGATGGTTCACAGAAGAGAAAGAAGAGCGATGAGGTAGGGGGGGAGGGCAAATCTCAAAATCATGATGATGATGACGACGAATCACTGTTCAAGAAGAAGAAGAAAACCGATAAAGCATTTTATTAAATAATAATGATGTATTGTTGTTTATAATAATAATATATTTTCAAACGTTAAGCTTTCCTTCAATTTTGTTAATAAACCTGTTTTTTTCCTAACGGTGCTCCACTGTCTTGATTCATGTTTGCAAGTTTACAAGTTTTTTCGCTTTAGCGTGTTTCCGTTTTGCGTGTTTTTTGTGTTGGCGTGTTTTCGTTTGTGTGTTTTCGTATTTGCGTGTTTTCGTTTTTACTTATTTTTGCATTTGTATGTCTTTGCGTTTGCGTATTTTGTGTTAGCGTGTTCTCGTAGTAGCGTTTTTCGTTTGTGTGTTTTTGTGTTAGCGTGTTTGCGTGTTTTTTTGTGTTAGTGTGTTTTTCGCGTTTGCGTGTTTTCGCGCTCTCGTGTGTTTTTCGCGTTTGCGTGTTTTCGCGCTCTCGTGTGTTTTTCGTGTTTGCGTGTTTTCGTGCTCTCGTGTGTTTTTCGCGTTTGCGTGTTTTCGCGCTCTCGTGTGTTTTTCGCGTTTGCGTGTTTTCGCGCTCTCGTGTGTGTGCGCGCGTGTGTGTGTGCGTACGTGCGTGCGTACGTGCGTGCGTATGTGCGAGCGTGCGTACGTTCGTGCGTGCGTGCGTATGTGCGAGCGTACGTACAAGCGTGCGTGCGAGTGTGCGTGCGAGCGTGTGTGCTTACACGCGTGCGTACGTGCGAGCGTGCGTGCAAGCCTACGCGCGTGCGAGCGTGTGTGCTTACGCGCGTGCGTACGTGCGAGCGAGCAAGCGTGCGTGCGAGCTTGCGTGCGTGCGAGCGTGTGTGCTTACGTGCGTGCGTACGTGCGAGCGTGCGTGCGTGCGTGCGTGTGTACGTGCGTGCGTGCATGCGTGTCTTTCGTTTGATCCTCGTGTTAAAGCAGTGCTAGTCGATTGTATGTAGTTGTAGGAACTACTGTGTTGACTAAAAGCTATAATTGGAAGCGTTGCTTGCTATACCCAGGCCGTGGAGTTATGTTTAATTAGCTTTTTTGACAGATGTATTTATTTATGATAAGATCAGGCTTGCATGTAAAGTAATATAGAGGTGAAACTAACTAGCTAATGTGTTTTGCTGCTACACGTATCACAGTATTGAAGATTCTGTTTATGTATTAGAAAACGTACTACAGCCTCGAAACAGAATGCAGATAAAAACTGAAGGAAGTGAATACGGTACAACTTCTGCGTACGAGCTGAAAGATTTGAAGCGTGTGCAATTATCGTAAACACGGATCCTGCAAACAAACCAGGTCAGCATTGGACCACTATCTACATTGACGAGAATGGTAATGGAGTGTATTTTGATTCCTTTGGACGAGCACCGCTAGGATATCATTTACGCTTCCTAGAGAAGAATTCCCGATGCTTCGTATACAATAAAACAATACTACAAGACTATCATTCGGATGTATGTGGACGTTATACCTTAATGTTTCTATATTTTAGATTACATAATTTACCTATGTTTGATTTTGTAAAAAACTATTTTAGTACATGTTTAATTCTAAATGATGAGATAATCAGGTTTAATTGTTTTAATCAAGAGCCCTGTAAAAAAAATAATAACCCCATTGTTTTTTTCTCTTAATTCAGCATGTGTGTTTTTAAAAATCGTGTTATAAAATTTATGATTTAGTGTTTTTTAAAAAGAAATTATTTATATTATATTGGTAATCAATTTTAGACTATTAAATTTAACAAAGTTATATAATTGCACGGTAATTAGCTAAAGTAAACATGAACAGTAATTTCTTACTATATATTTTTGTGGAATTTAAAACATGTAACTTCCAAAACTCTTAATATGGTTTTTTATAAAACAATTTGTGTGTCCGTATGTACAGTATGAATATTTTTCAAACCGATTTTATTTTTAAGAGAAAGGTAAATACGATTTGCAGTAATTCGATAAAGATAATAAGGTTATTTGTATATTTTACACTATGGGGAAACCAATAGATGGTTTTTACACAACCTAGAAAGTTTAATTACACAAGCACACAAAGCAGTGTCTATCACTCGTGAAGCCGTCCCTCGAAAACGTTCTTTAAGTACAGAGATGGTAAGTGTGGTGTTAACCCTTCTATTTATTTACAGATTTTTAATTACAGTTATAAAACACATCTAAGAATTAAGACGTACAACATTTTAACGGTCGGATGGATATTAAGCATATTTCAATGCAGGTAAACTATGTTTTAATATTCGTTTTTAGAAGATAATATTGCTGTTATGTAATTAATTAACTTAATAAAAATTTGTTTCGTTAGTAATGTCAGTAATTTTTTATAGTTCACTGAGGATTTTTTAATTATGACATTTACAATAAATAAGTGTTCTATAATTAAATTTTACTGTCCTTCAAATTCCCCCTCGCAAGATTAATCCTTAACACAGCTGCTATTTTACATCATTATTAGAAAATACGTATAGGTAAAACATCATCCAATAGCATTTGACCATTATAAAACAATATTGTATGCGTGTGCAACCTCCAGGGGCACTGTTCTTAATATAGCTAGAAGGACCTTAATTAGATGACAATTAAAAGTAACCCTACAACCAACTCCAAGTCTAAGACCTAGGTCCAGGTTCAGCCCTCCAGCACCAAGACCAGCCCCAGCCCCTCGCGTGAGCATGTGCCAAAAAAGGTTCTAATTAGGGTTGACCTCGAAAAGAAACCATTAGGGTTGAAAATACGCGTCCTATACGTGAGCTGTCATAAAATAGGGGTGAAAAAACACGTCCTACACGTGGGTGTGTAAAAAATAGGGGTGAAAATACACGCCCTATACGTAAGCGAGTAAAAATAATTAGGGTTGAAAAGGGTCTTCGAAAAGAAAGGGTTGAAAATACGGTCTCACACGTGGGTGTATGTAAAAAATAATTAGGGTTGAAAAGGGTCTTCGAAAAGAAAGGGTTGAAAATACGGTCTCACACGTGGGTGTGTAAAAAAATAGGGGTGAAAAAATACGTCCTACACGTAAGCGAGTAAAAATAAGGGTGGAAAATGCGGTCCCCCACGTGGGCGACCGTGGGGAATCCCAAGGTCAAATGACGTCAAAAAGTAAAAGTTGAGGTGCCTCAGTACTACTCATATGATTTGCGTTTTGATGATGAAAATGACGTTTAGTTAGTAAAATGGAATGATAATTCTGTTGTCACTATTGCCACAAATAGCTGTAGCATCGAACCTTTGATAACTGCTAAACGATATAGCAGAAAAGAAAGAAAGGTGGTCACTATCCCACAACCAAAAGTAATTGGCGATTACAATAGCTACATGGGAGGAGTAGATCTTCATGATAACGGGATCACCAACTATCGAATTCAAGTAAGAGGCAAGAAATGGTGATGGCCACTTTTTATGAACTTACTAGACAGTGTCATAGTAAATGCTTGGAAAGTATATAATACCGCGAATAAGCAAAAAATGTCACAGATAGAATTCAAGTCGTATATAGCAGTTACTCTTATTAAAGCAGAGGACACCTGCACTCAAGAAAATGAGGAGGTAGCAGGATCTACTGAGTCAAAAGTTCCTACAAATTCAAGTTATGGACGACAGTCTAAGAACGCATTGCCAGCGGAATTGAGATTCGACAATATTGGTCACGTGATAGTCGGACAGGAAAATAAAGCAAGGAGAAGATGTAGACCGTGTAAGAACAATACAATCTACATGTGTAAAAAGTGTCAGGTACATCTACATATAGACTGCTTCAAAAACTTTCACACACCCTAATCAGTTATGTACCCCAGAAATCCCAAAGTTTCGTATACGCAACATTTTACTATGGCCGTCACGGCAATCTATTGTCATTTTTCTTGTTATAACTACTCACGTATATGTATTTTTGTATAGAATAAAGAATTACACCTTGAAAATGCTATGTTTACTACTGTTGGGAATTAATGGGTTAATATGACATACGACCACTACTGCTCGAAAAAGTAACCCAAAATTGGACGGATAGAATGCGCTTCGTCAGGAACTCCACAGTGACCATATACCTTAAATAATTTTTAATTGTTAATGCCATGTATTGGTCTGTAAAATACAAACAGATTATCAAAAGTTAATTTTTGTGGTTTTATTCATGTTTAAAGTTCTATCGAGCTTAAAAAAACACCTCTTATATCAGTTACTTTTAAATAATCGTGCTTACATTTTAGTCGGTTCAAGCTAAAATTGAAACTAAACAAGCAACCCATCGTAAATTAATATTAGATTAAGCAAAGTACACGAAAAGAACGTGCTGATTGGTAATACTCGTAGATATTTATTGGGATACCGGTCGTATAAAAGAACAGAAACGAAAACTTCAAATAAAACGTAATAAAACCGTAAATCGCTCTCAGATGTGAAATAATTGACGTATGTAATGGTCACCTGGATAAGAAATAGTGATTTTTGCTTTGAGTTGGAACGTGTAGACTATAGAGAATCACTTGCGCTGATCAAAAATGAATAATTTATATATTAAGAACATATTATTGTAACAATTATCTTTTTAATTATTTATTATGATTATTAATTTCATACAACGAAGACTATAACAATTATTAATATAATTTCAATTATTTATTTATATACAACAAACAATCGTAAATTCAAATTGTTCCTATAATCAGTTGTTTACAGAATGTAAAAATTGTTTATAAATAAATCAAGCAAAACGTACAGTACAACTGTACAAAACTGTGACACAGTGCAAAAGTGTTTTTAAATCAATCTTTATTTAGCCTTAGGGAAATCAGGGTTAGCGTGACACCGTGCAAGCCTTAGAGATCGTGCCCTTTTTACCTTATAATAAGATTACACATATTTTTAATGATATCAAGTTTGAATTGTCTTTTTACGGTGATCATGAAATGTGTTTCTTTTTTAATTTTCATTTTTTGTACCTAATATTGCTTGATGTTCATCTTGAACACTTACGCAAAAAAAATAGTGTCACTCAAACATTCGATGTTAAATAAACTAAACGAATCGTTGAGTATTGTTGAAAACTTGAGAGATGATTTTCTGAAAACATTACCATAACTCAGTAACTACAATATGCTCATATTTACAAATACTTATCTTATTTAGGTATTTCGTGTAAATTAAGATAAATTATCCAACATTTATACGTCCCGAAACGTACATAGGTATTTTGTAAAATTTATCTCAGAATACACGATTTAAAACCTAAAAAAGTATTTGTAAAGTTCAAATTTTTATATAAAAGGTTTAAGCTGACGATTATTTACTTTAATGATGAATTTTTACTATAATTAGAACAAAACTTAAAATTGCGGATTTATAGATCTTTATATTTTAAATATTCCTATCAAAAATGTAATACCATCGTTGTGGCAATCCAGTTGTATACCTACTATTCACAAAGGGACAAATTCTTTCAAAGACGTGGAATAAAGCTCATAACCTTCTCCTTACGTTTGTATACTTGAATTAAAAAACATTTTTTAATTAGAAAAGTAAGCTGTTACACATTTCTTGACTTGAAACCTTAAAGTAGAAAATTTAGGAAGTAAAATTTAAATGAAGTTAACTCATAGGACAAGTGTTGTGTGTGGCCCTGTCACGAGTATTGCGAAACTACACCTAGGCCTAGGCGACACCCAAAAACAGCGTCACATCTGCGTTAAATGTCATGAACTGCTATTCGTATCCTTTGGAGCACGCCCCACCCACCTACCGAAATTGGTCGAGATCGGTTAAGCCATCTCGAAGATGTGTCTCTGTCTCTTCCAGGCGTCGCTTGAACCGCGAGGCGTCAAAAACCATACACTTCGAAACCTCGTCATGTATATCGAATGCAAAACTCAGATCTTAAAAAAATTGAGATTGCATTCTGCTGCACTACCTAATAACTCTGTGGATTTAGCAGAACAGTAACTCCAATTGTTGCTAACTCTAACCATTACATTGTGTTGTAAAGATTTATATAACAAACAGGTGGAAATAAGTCGACAGAATTATAATAGAAGAATCATTGACCATTTCTTAAACGGTAAAAATTTATAAAATCAAATAATTACAAATAAAACATCGTTTTTCCTAAAATATTTAAGTAAAGCGTTATTAATCCATTAACGCCCAAATTATTATTTTTTGTTTTTTTTTAATTAAGATTCCAAAATGTTATTCCTATTACTGTTATCTTTTTTTTGATCCTGCTTATAGTTGCTTCAAAAAGCACTGATCTATAAATAGTTCTCTAGGCGGTCCCCTAAAAAAATTAAATAAGAAATAATACGCTTTTTATTAAGAAATATTTTATCTTAAATGTAAAAAATGGTTACAAAACTAAAATAAGCAACAATTATGGTGTATGATATAAGGGAAAACAAGCAGTGCACAGTGTGGTCATGCATTTCGAACAATACAGGATGTGGCGCGAAGAGTTTTGATTAAAAGTAATGGCGGATACAGTTATGTTAAAAATCTGAAATTACGAAGCTGTAGGTTTTGGATGACGCTGAGTTCAAATATAATATTGTCCTGAATGTGGCACGTCCGGTTATACTGGAAGTAGACGTCAACTTTGTTATTTTAAATGGAACCTAACATTTTTTATTTTATTTTCGAATTCTACATGAAATTCTAGATAAAATTTGTGCACAATGTCCTATACCAAAATGAAGTATTTTCGAGATATTTCGATTTCTTTTTAAATTTTGAAAAAATCCTAATCCACATTGAATAATGATATCTCCATTAATAACAAAGCTAGTGTCGTGAAATTGTAACCAATAAACAACAAGCGCTTGCCCGTTAACTTCATATATCCATCTCATTGATATTTCATACACGGTATTTTAAACTTAGCCGCCAACGTGCACAATTTAAATCATTTATAAGTTGCTTACTTTAAATAGAACACCCTGTATTTTATTACATTTTCCGCTGTATTTTTTTAAGCCAATTCGTTTGGTATCAGTATTCCCTATACCTGAATCCAACCACTTTTGAGATATTTCATTATCTTAGTTAAAACATAACAACACTTAATTATTTCAACATTAGTAAAGGGTAGGCCATGATTTCCATTATTTAAGGTGATATTTTGTTATTTTTTCATAAGTTATTAATTCTGAAAAGTAACCAATAGCCTGAAAGGATTAATAATTGTGGATATCATTAAAAACGTTGACTAGGTATTTTGTATTAATTTTATTAGATAACTTACAAACAAACTAAATGTACCTAATATTAAACAAATAAATTTTTATAATTAGTGTTCAAAATTAGCACCATCTACTTCTAAACATTTATGAATCCTTTTCATTAAGTTATGTCTTGTAATTCTGGAAATATGGTCGCGTGACCAAAATCTAGAGGCGTCAAATCAGGAGAGCGAGCTGGCCAACGAAACGGATCCTGATTGGCAATCCATGTATCATCAAACATATCGTAAAGATGCTGAGCAACAGGCCCAAAGTCATGAGGAGGTGCTCCATCTTGCTGATACTATGCTGAAGCCGCCCCTCCATTTCTTAAAGTATGTAACGCCGGTCGTATGGCTTCTTCTAAAATGTGGCAATATCTTGTACCATTTAAATTTTCATAATAAAATTTTAATGCTAAAATTGTATCGTCTTTTATTGCACAACAAACATTAAAACTCCAACTATCTTGGAAATAACGTTCTCTACTAACATGTGGATTTTCATTAGACCAAAAATGGGAATTATGTCGATTAAATAATCCATTTTTTGCTAAACTTTGCTTCATCACACCATATAACTTTTTTTATGAAGTTTTCATCCTCTTGGGTCTTCATTAAAAACCATTCACAGAATTCTACCCTTCGAGGAAGATCACCTAATTGTAAGTGTTGCACCAAATGATATGAAAATGGTTTCCATTCGTGTTTTTTTAAAATGCGATGAGTTATTCTCGTCGACAAAGTAAGATCTCTCTCACAATCTCTAATGGAGGCATTTGGAGAGGCCGTAAAATAACCCAAAACATTAATTTCGTTTATGTCACTATCCACTAGTGGTTTATTTTTTATTAATTTTTGTCTTAAATTGACCAAACTGACGGCAGTTTTTAAGCAATCTTCTTACAATATCACCAGTTGAATTTGGTCGATTTGGATATCTTTCTGCAAAAACACGGCAAGTCCGTTCAACAATTCTATTACACTCACCATAAATAATAATAAGATTTAAAAAATCATCATTAGTAAATCCTACATCTGCCATTATTTACTATGAAATATTAACTGGTAAAGAAAACTGTCAAAACAACATAAACAATTAACGTTCTAACTATCAAATCTTTGACAGCCATGGCCTACCCTTTACTAATGTTGAAATAATTAAGTGTTGTTATGTTTTAACTAAAATAATGAAATATCTCAAAAGTGGTTGGATTTAGGTATAGGGAATACTGATACCAAACGAATTGGTTTAAAAAAATACAGCGGAAAATGTAATAAAATACAGGGTGTTCTATTTAAAGTAAGCAACTTATAAATGATTTAAATTGTGCATGTTGGCGGCTAAGTTTAAAATACCGTGTATGAAATATCAATGAGATGGATAAATGAAGTTAACGGGCAAGCGCTTGTTGTTTATTGGTTACAATTTCACGTCACTAGCTTTGTTATTAATGGAGATATCATTATTCAATGTGGACTAGGATTTTTTCAAAATTTAAAAAAAAATCGAAATATCTCGAAAATACTTCATTTTTGGCATAGGACATTGTGCACAAATTTTATCTAGAATTTCATGTAGAATTCGAAAATAAAATAAAAAATGTTAGGTTCCATTTAAAATAACAAAGTTGACGTCTACTTCCGGTATAACCGGAAGTGCCACACTCACGATAATATTATATTTGAACTCAGCGTCATCCAAAACCTACAGCTTCTTAATTTCAGATTTTTAACATAACTGTATCCGCCATTACTTTTAATCAAAACTCTTCGCGCCACACCCTGTATATCAGTGGTCTTCCTGTACAGTTTGAATATAGGGCTGTTTTTCTCGTGTGACTTGCGCATTGGTGGGTACAGTTTTTACGCGTGATCGGTCTGCCTGTTATCAATTTCTGTTAATCTAAACCAGAAACTTAATATACATTAGAAGTGATTAGATGTTTTATGGCCTAAATAATATTAAGGTAAGTTTAATTACACTTTAGAAGATATTTCGCTAGATAAACAGATTGTTAAATCGCAAATAGATTTAAGATTAATAGACGTTTTTTTCTATATTTTGAACTACTTATTATTTTGTTAACAATTATTCTACAATTACCAGGACTACTTGAATTCTCAACGCAGACATTCATCTAATTTTTTATCAGAAATATGTCTTCCTCATTATCTGTAACAACAAGTACAACTGCTGGATTCAGATGTACCAGGTGCGTCCTTTTCCTTTAAACGATGAATTTTTTCTTATTTTCGGCACTAATTTTCACAAATCTTAACACTAATACGACTTTTGAAGTGATTTCTCAAAAAATAAGCTTAACAAATTATAAAAATTTGACTTTCAACTGACAGTTGTGTTTGGCATTCTGTACCCGCTTCTGATCATGCGCCATTGAAATTCGCCGAGAAAAACACTGCTATTGGCAGCGCCTCTGTTGCGTTAGTTTTGTGATAATATGATTTCTTCCATTATACCTTACATTTGTTAACACATGGGTCCTAGAAGGTGATATGTTGGAAGTAGGTCTACCTTTTGTAACCCTTGCAATGGCCCTGCCAAATTATTTTATTGAAAGGGGTTCTCGCTCAACTTTTCGGAACAACAGACAAGTATTCACAATTACCCAGTCAATCATTCTTGTGAGAAGGCACCAATACCATTTTTCCCTCCCATGCTGTGGAATGGGCGTCTTTGCTTTTTGACTCCTATTCCATCTTCGTACTGACGCCATTGGTTCAATAGAATTGAAATTTGTGGCCATGGCAACGGACTTATTGCCATTCCATCTCACCAAGGTATTTTGTTCTCTTTGTCAAAGGCAGAGTCGTAAACGCCCCGATCGCATTCTTCTATTTCTTTTGCAGACACCAGTGGAGCGTTTGCAGTTCTGTTATTTCGCAAAGTCCCCGTTGTCCTATATTCCCTTTTTCTCAAATCCGCCAATAATTGTATACTCATGTGAGGTAGGCCTTTCTACAACTGACAACATCGTGTTCACCACGCGTGTTCCTAGAGGATCTAACGGTTGATTTTCACTTGCCCCTCTTACAAAATATGAACTAAACTTGGAGCAGTAACCATCATTGCCACACATAGCCCACAGTTTATACCCGAACGTATAGATTTGGAACGGATAAATTGTTTTATGTGATGGTGTCCATAGTAATGAACAATCACCTCGTCTATGGATAAACGTTGGTGAAAAATTCCCCACCGTTGAAACTTGACATTTATCGTATCCAGTAGAGGTCGAATTTTAAAGGATTTGTCATGACGATTATTCTGGGCTTGGTTTTGTCTTGAAGATGAAGTACTGATTTTATTCTTAAATAAGTTTTGCGGGTCATTGCATTTTTTACCAAAGGTACTCCTAAATCTTCGGCCTCTGACCAAAAATCGCGTTCGCTGATCAAAGTGTGGTAGCCGGCAAAAACTAACATTTCAATAAAAGTTTTGATTTCATCGCTAGATGTAGTAAACGACTGTCTACTTTTCACTTCCCTTGTAAAACGAATTGTTCAGATCATACACTTGGACATTGAGAAACTGTTCAAAATACTCTAAAGGTGTTTTTCCTTTTATATTCCGTTCAACATTCTTTACGTTGGCTGCATAAGCGGTATAGCATTGTAAAAGATTATTTGGGGGTGGTAAATTTTTCTGCCTATTCGATTTAGTTTCTGCGGTTTCCTTTTTCTTTTGGAAGTGGAAGTCAATGGTCCAGGTTGTACCAATTCTTCATCACTAAGATCGTCTTGGTCAACTTGATCAACAATTTCCACAGTGCCAGGAACATCAATGACGTGAGTATGTACAAGGCGATAGCAATTCTAAATAATTAGATTTGCACATGCCTAGAATCAGAATCTGATGTGGTGATTGCTCTTCTATAAAATAGCCAAAAATCTCTACATGAGGAGACACTCTAGTAAAACATTCCATCAGAGTGGGAGCCTTCAAGCTTGGTGATTTCTGTTAAACGACCCTACCAAACGGAGTTTACATGTTTTGACAATATCCCCAAAACGATGTAAGATGTTTGATTCTGTAAAGGATCTTATTTGCTGGGATAATTTCGAGAATCTGTTAAAAGACTTTAAAGTAAGGTCAATTTCAAGTAACAACACTAAAAAGGTCCCTTATTTGAAGATGTCGGGATAAGAATCTGTTAAATAAGGCATTTTTATCAGAATAACGAATTTTGCATACCACCGGTTGTTCACATTCTTCGCAATAAGTCTTTTATCAAAATAACAACTATTGTGTACCACCGGTTCACAAATATACAGCTATTTGTATATTTGTATATTTATATGTGTTTTTTACTTGAATGTCGTTGAGTAACATATTTGTTTCTTTGATTTGTTAATTGAGTAATTTGTTTCCTAGTTTCTGGGCTGCTTTAGCCAGCTTATAAATTAATTTGCATGCGTCCGCTTTTAAATTGTAGGTACCACTAAGTGATTTTTTAGCCAAACAAAATGATGTATATTTTGCAACTGCTGCTGTAAAAATGCTGCATCAACTCGTTGTGAATAAACGTTTCTCTAACGAAACGTAATGCAAACCCCGTTATATTCTCAAAATAGCGATTTATGAATTTTGCATTAAATATAAACCCTTTTTGCTATATATATATATATATATATATATATATATATATTTTTTTTTAACGAAACGTAATCCACATGCAATGCTATATTTAGGCTTATATAACGACGCCTGGTTGTTCCAGGGGAAAGTTTGATAAGGACAGAATGCTGGCATGCTCACACAGTGGTGTGTGAGTTTTTCTAGGTGACAGTTCATTAATGATTCAAAAGTGAAATGCAATTTTAATATTTCTTTAAGCTTAATTTGAGAGTATTACGTAATGCAACGATCAATCATCAGAGCTGAGTTTCAACTGAGCTGAGCTTCAAATGATACAAGAAAATGGCGAGAGAGGGACAGTGGGAGAGAGAGGGAGAGAGAGAGAGGGAGGGAGAGAGGTAGAGAGGGAGAGAGGGAGAGTTGGAGAGAGAGAGAGAAGGGGGAGGAGCGGGGAGGGGCGGACTGACGGGCCTACGGACGGAGCGAGAGAGGGTGAGGTAGAGAGAGAGAGAGATTGTAACCTGTTTCAAGATGTAGGAACAAAGATTAAGGATCAATTCTACCAAGATGAGCTTATCCAAGATGCTGAAACTAGATTCAAGATGTAGCAATAGAGATCCAGGACCAAATATGTCAAAAACCCTTATTTTAAGATTGCAACTCACTTCTGCCAAAAGCACAGAATCAAGATAGCGGAAAGCTAAAAAAGCACACGGAAACGAGATGGCCAAAACATTATGGCGGAAACAAGATAGAGTACAAGGACCAAAAGAGTCGAACCTCACTGTTCTACTGTGATTTTTTCCTCCTTGAGCGATAATGGCGTACCTCCCACCAAGAAGCGAAAATCTTTTTCTGCTGATACGTACGAATTCTTGCAAAAAATGGTTTAGTACAAAATTAAAGCATGTAAAATTATTACGAGGCGAAGTGGAGTGAGGTAACTACTCGAGAGCAATAATGTCAATTTTTTCTCGTGGTACATACATTTTTTTTTACATTCACTTAATAAAATGGAACTATTTCTATATCATTAACTTTGTTAAAACTATTTTTAACAAATAGAACAGTTGACTAAAGCAGTAATTCTTGATTTTTGTGGCTAGCATATTTACCTATTTGTAGGCGCTGGTAAAATGTTTTCTGTTTCAATTTTTATTAATATCGTCATCTACTAGCCTTCTGCAACTGTGGAACATTTCCATCTCCGGTGTCGCCTTAATTGTGTGATATCACCTCCTTCATTTACCAGCAAAGTGGCCGATGATCGGCGGAAGCTGTGTAAATGGCAGTTTGGTAGGTTTAAATATTCAGCAATTGCGCTCAGTATATGCGCAATAGTATGCATTCCCACAACTTGATTAAAACATTTAGCTTTATTATATTTGAATAATAATCGTGGCGGCGTATTTTCATTTGTAGGTCTTAAGGAAGCGTATTTTATATAAAATGATAAATAACCAATAGAATTTTTTTGGGTATTGTTTGTGACAGTGAAAATTCGAGCCCTTCTTGTCTTGTCTCAATCAGGAATAGTAACTGTTAAAAGAGATTTTTAGTCCTCAATATCTGTTACAGTCGGTTTTACTAATTCCCCATGTTTACAGGCATGTAAAATTTACGTAGCATTAATAAGTGTATTTTGACAAATAAAAATCTGAAAATTGCGCTCTGTAACAAGGTTTTTTGACATTTTGGGTTTGTATCTAATCACTTGTTCTTATAGAAATGCAGTCAACTTTTTGTACTTACAATATCAGTCTTTGTTCCTTTAGCATCCAGTAAATCGACCAGTGCTAATGATTTCAATGTCTTGATTTTCTCGTTTTCCGAATATGCAAATTTTCTTCGCATTGCACCATATTGGGCAGAAGTTATTTTGCTTCTCGTACAATGTCATTGATTTCTCTGGCAAAGAATATACAGTTACAGCTTACGCAGCACTTCTGATTTCAGGAGGTGTACTCGAGAATATCACTGTCACAATTTTCCGTATATTTTTACCTTCCGACCTACATACTTTTGGTCATCTTTTGACCAAGTTTAACCAAGATCGGCGCGCGCGTGTTTGAGTGCGTGTTTTTGTGTTTGTGTGTGTGTGTGCGTGCGTGCGTGTGTGTGTGTGCGTGTGTGTGTGTGTGTACGGGTGTGTGTGTGTGTGTGTGCGTGCGCGCGCGCGTGCGTGCGTCCGTGCGTGCGTTTGTGCGTGCGTGCGTGCGTGCGTGCGTGTGTGTGTATGTTTGTGTGTACGTGTGTGTGGCGTGTGTGTATGTATGTTAGTATCTCTCCAGAACGAAAATACCTACGTTCATTTGGCTTAGAGCTGATTAAATTTTGGGAGAAATCCAATAACGGCGTGGGGGGGCTATTAGGGGCAGTTTTTTTGTTTTTATCAAACATTACTAAAACAACTGCAAATTTCAAAGATATAAAAATAACTAGATGTGTAGACCTTAAACATATCGATTAATTTGTTCTATGCAATTTTTTGATATGGCGCGTAATTTAGCGGCAAAAAGGTAGAATTTAGGTGTTAGTTCAAATTTTTCCATTATCTGAATTTCTTAATAACGATCAATTTTATGGGAGAAGGTGTAGACGTAATTTTAAAGAAAATTTAATTTTACATACATTTTGTTTATAAAGTTTTTTGATATAAAGTGAAATAAATGTAAAAATTAAATAAATATGATTGAATTTGGAATTTTTACGTACATGTATTTATATCTAAGCATCTCTATCTGACATGAAGTTTTAAACGTCATTCTAATACTGCTGAAATTAAAATTGTTTCACTTCTTTTAATTTAATTTTAATCTAGATGTCTATTAACCCCTGACTGTCATGAAGTTTTAAACGTCTGTTTGACATAGATTATTGTTTTTACAAGGTTGCCTATTTTCATACTGAACTTCTTGTAAAAGAGGTTGCATAATTATCCTAAAAAAAATGTTATAATTAAGGTATCAAGTTGTTACGGGTATAATAATACCCCGAGGTCAACAGTGTACTGAGCCCGAGGGATTCACGTTGACCAAGGGCATTATTCATGTAACACCCGTGGTGCCTTCTACATTCAATGTCCATTTAGTATTAAAAAAAGATAGTAAATTTTATTTTTTACTTTTATTGTCATGCATATTTTTAGTAATAAACAAAGTGGGTTTGACTTTTACTTTAGCAAAAAATATAATCGAGCTTGTTCAGTCACCTTGGTTTCGTAACTATTTTGTAATGCCCTAGGGCATTGTATGGCTTCTAACGTATTTAAAAATAGGTGCATTATTGGAAAATAACACACTATAAGGACATTAAAATTATTTCAATTCTTTTAATTTCCATTTTGTAGGTTGGAAGGTCGTGTGGTGTTCCACACCAGATATTTCTTTAAGTATAACTGAGTCAAAGGCGTAAATTGCGAGAATATTTAATTCTTGCACAAATTTTCGGCCAACTTCAAAAAGTTGTTTAATTAATTCGTCTGGATGTCTGTGTGTTGCACGATGTTACAGGGTTTATAAAGCTGGAAGTGGTATCAAACAATTCTTTGCTGATTCCAAATCTCTGCTAGATTTTTCGATATGATCATCTGTTCGCGGTAGGGAGGCCGTTAAAATCAAAATTTCGATATTAAGATATAAGGAGTCATTTTTATGATAATTTTTTTAGCTAATTTAAGATATAATAATAATGAAAATAGAGAATCGCTATGTTATAGTTTTGAAGTTGGTTGAAATTAGAATTCTACAAGAATTCGCATCGTTTGAACTTAATTAATCTGTGAATTTAAATGTGTATTAACTGGTTGCTAGTGGTCACGTGCTTTTTTTAAATTGTATGGCGCTAAAGCGACGAAGCCCTCAAGAAATGTCAACCTTTAGTTGTCAATGACGAGAAATAAGCTGTCTTTATTAAGTGAAAACGAGTTATGCGAATTTTTCTAAGGTTTGATATCTATTTCGACTAGGTTTACTATTTTAATATAAATGATTTATAAACCGTCGCCTAACTATCCTTTACAGGTACCTATATCTAGAGTAGTTCAGGCTCTGTGCGCCTATTCGTACTTTTTTTATCATAAATCTCAGTTGGGTCGGTTTACTCGCTTTCAACATCGTTAACGTTCACGTCAAGATTTTGGGAGTTCAATTACACCAATATAACAATTTCTGCATTTTAAACAAATTTGAAAAAGAAACTATTGTGTAGCGGGATCTCGGTATAATGTATATGTAATGGTGCTAGGAAAAAAATGATGAGAAGAAACGTTTCCCTTTCTAGAGAGTACTTTTGTTACTCCACCACATTTGAACTTTCTGATGTGTTGAACGTTATTGCTTTGCTAGGTGGCAGTGATGATAAATTAATACTACTCCTGCTTCAACATAGTAAGAATCTTTTCATTTTTAAAAATTGTTACGATTTCGTACGTAGTTGGCAGAATCATTTATCAAAATTTGAAATGAAAGTCGACTTGTCTATATTTTATGTAATTTCAAGGTCTGTTTGCGTTTCAACTAATTAGGTAATTACTGGGTTTTTCCAAGTACCTCAGAGGCATTTGAATAGTGAAAGGATGTTATTGAGGTTACATAACTGGGGAAATTCAGAAAATAATTGCTTTATATTAATGATTGGGGAAAACCGTTAAGTACTTTATCTTGAATTTATTTCTATATTACTTTAGGAGTTAAAGTTGAGTTGTAATTAAAAATCTGTTGGCACGGTCAATCAGATAGTCCTCTAGAACTGGACTACCAAAAAAAGCTCTTGATACTGGCAAAAGGGTCCTAA
>JARFJB010001233.1:0-280000 GCA_036346205.1 Vesta saturnalis | reverse complement strand
GAATTTAATTCTCCTGATGTAATTTTTCTGCAAGAGTCTAACCTTGCTGAGATACCATCTATACTACAAAATAGCTTGTATGTGTTCTTTGTGAATCCATGTAGGACAAATTACAGCGGCACTTTAATTGGCGTTAAGCGAAGTTTAAATGCGCTAGTAAAAAAACACGAACTTTTACTAGAGTCATACCTTCAAAAATTAACACTAACGATCAATAAGCATGATTGGACCTTTATTAACGTGTACTTTCCTCATAATACCCACCTAGCTGAATTGGCATTATCAGCCTTAACAACATTCCTAGAGTCCCAACAAAATCGCAGAAATCTAGTGTTAGGGGGAGATTTTAATTGCACTGAAGACCCAGAAATAGATCGAAGCGGTTCAAGTGAGAGAGATGTGACATTTTCAAACAATTTAGCCGGCACTTTAAAAATGGAAACCTCGCAGATTGTTGGCGCCTTTATAATAAAGGAAAATCAGGATTCACCTACTATACACATACTAATCCTATTTCTTCATCTCGTTTGGATAGAATTTATTGTTGTAAATCTTTAATTCCATCTATAAAAACAACGCTTCTTCACGGTTCCTTCTCAGACCACCTAGCTGTATCAGTTACCATTAGAATAACTAGGGTCATCAATCATCCACCATACTGGAAATTTGATAACCGTCTATTGGAAGACAAAAGCTTCATTGAAATAATGAACACTTTTTTGTCATCAAACTATCAACACCAGAATTATGACAACCAGGACGAGACCTTAGTATCATGGGAACGCCTCAAGTTAAACACTAAAGATGTCGTGATCTTATACCAAAGGCAGAACAGACAGAAAAAGTTCATTGATACCTGCTACTTACAAAAACAATTAAAAACCCTCATTTGTAGTGGATCTAACATTGAAAAAGACAATCCCCGTGTACTACTAAACACCATTAAGGATGCGTACAGAAGGATAAGTGAACATCAACCAACATCCACAAATTATGACAAACTTATACACTCTGACCGCCCAACAACAGATAAAAAAATTAACAGCTTTTTCAAACCTTTGTCCATCCTAAGGCATAACAATGGAACAATTGAGGACCCACAAACTCTTTGTGAAGTAGTGGGGAATCACTTTCGCCAGGTGCACAAAAAAAATCAATTACGAATTTTTCTTCCAGTCCATTATATGAATCTCTCGCAACTTTATCGGACGCTGAGAAGAAACTGTTAGAGGAACCAATTACAGTTGAGGAGTTGACAGCAGCACTCCAGTTATTAAATAAAAATAGTGCCCCTGGAATTGATGGCCTAACGGTGCAATTTTATGTCGCCTTCTGGAATCATATAAAACATAAAGTTTTCCAGACTATACAAGCAGCAATTAAAAGAAACTCGTTACCCGATTCCATGCGCAAAGCCGTTATTACTTTAATGCCAAAAAAAGGTGATTTGCTAGAATTAAAAAACTGGCGTCCAATCTCACTACTATGCACCGATTATAAGATTTTAGCAAAATTATTGTCGTTAAGGCTCACAAGAGTAATCAACAAAATAATACATCCAAATCAAAGCTACTCTATACCAAATCGATCTATGTACGACTCAATCCATGTACACCGAGAATTAATAAGACAAGCTAATCATCAAAACGTTCCGATTGCAATCATTAGCTTAGACCAAAAAGCAGCCTTTGACAAAATTTCACACAGTTATTTATTCCATGTGCTAAGAAAGATGAACTTTGGAGATCGGTTTATCAAAGCAGTAAAACTACTGTACGTAAACTCGTTAAGTCACGTTAGGCTGGGATCACTGCTTACCAGCGCCATACATTTTGAAACTGGAATCAGACAAGGGTGTCCTCTTTCAGGTCCTTTATTCTCCATCGCTATTGAGCCGTTTTTATCTCTATCCAGAAAACTCCTGAAAGGTTTTCCAATCTCCCAAGTCCCTAAAAGTGATAACATAACCCTGAGCGCGTATGCGGATGACGTATCGGTGTTTATATCCGATAAAACTGACTTTAAAACACTCAAAAAGTGCTACCAAATGTATGCGGATTGCTCTGGCGCAGAGCTTAACTGGGAAAAGTGTACTGGATTCTGGGGAGGACTTTGGAAAGGAGAAACAGAGACACCCCTCAAGATACAATGGGTAAACAGAATTAAAGTGCTAGGAGTGAGTCTGTCAAACGACGAGGAACAGGATTCGATGCAAGCTTTTGCAGCACTAAATAAATCTCTGGATACCTCGTTGGCAAAATGGAGACGGTCACTACCATCCTTATCAATTGTAGGCCGGAAAAACGCTCTAAATCAATACGTGACTCCAAAACTTTGGCATATATTACAGTGCATTCCAATCACACTCCAACAGCAGCTATCTTTGCAGGGAAAAATCGTAGAATTTATGTGGAGAGGCAAGCATTGGACCAACCAATAACATCTATGTTTACCAATAAACCAGGGAGGGCTGAATCTAGTGCATATTCCCTCAAAAATTAAATGTTTCCGAATATGGCTAGTTAAAAATTAATCGACAACACAGAAGCACAACCATGGAAAACAGTTATCAAAAACGCTTTAGAACGAGCTGATTCGCTTAATTTAACGTGGCAATGGTTTTCCTGAAGAAAAGATACCCGCAACAGCACCAATTATCGACATTAATTCTCGAAGCAATGCACATTTCACAAAGCACGGAGCTAGCATTAGAACGCTTTGATTTACTAAAGATTCCAACGTTAGATTCCACCTTAATATCGCGTGTTATCCTCCCATTTTTCCACCTACTGGGAACAAATGGGGTTTATCACCCTTAATGATTTCTACCAGAATGACTTATGGTTAGACGAAAACGACTTGAGAGCTCAATTGCCAACAAAGTCAGAAATGTTAAAGAATGAACTGATACGCCACTACTCAAGAATAAAAGCTCATTTTAATAAAACAATGTCAGAGCGAGAGATTGGGGCAATGCACAGGCGAAGCATGTCATTTAAGTATCGTGGTAGAGAATACGAAGTTAAGACCACCACGCGGAAAAATTGCAGCACGCGCACACGCGCACACGCGCACACGCGCACACGCGCAACGCGCACACGCGCACACGCGCAACACGCGCACACGCGCCACGCGCACACGCGCACACGCGCACACGCGCACACGCGCACACGCGCACACGCGCAACGCGCACACGCACGCGCACACGCGCACACGCGCACACGCGCACACGCGCACAGCGCACACGCGCACACGCGCACACGCGCACACGGCACACGCGCAAACGCGCACACGCGCACACGCGCACGCGCACACGCGCACACGCGCACACGCGCACACGCGCACACGCGCACACGCGCACACGCGCCACGCGCTCACGCGCTCACGCGCTCACGCGCGCACACGCGCACACGCGCACACGCGCACACGCGCACACCGCACACACGCACACACGCACACACGCACACACGCACACAACGCACACACGCACACGCACACACGCACACACGCACAGCACACACGCACACACGCACACACGCACACACGCACACACGCACACACGCACACACACACACACACACAATATTTGAAAAAAATTTGTAGAAACTAGCACATGTATCACTAAAAATAAAAAAATAGAAGTGTCTTAAACTATATGTGGAGTAATCTATATATGTATACTTATTATAATAGTGCAGTTCTCTCTGAAGAACCATCAATTCAAATCTATTAAGATGTGCTTTTTTGATCCGCCTGTTGAGCATGTTATGCCATCATTTCATGCAATATCTATAACACAGTTATGGTTTTTCTCACTTAAGATGTTTTATTTTCTCCATCAGTAACAATCGCCCCTGGGTATGCAAATACATCGAAGAGTTTCTGTTCTTTGCTTTTAAGTTGAACTTGTATCCAGAATAAAGGATAAGGGGTTGTCCACATTTTGATTTTATCACTTCAGTTACAAATGTTCTAATCGTAGACACGTAACAAAAAATACACAAATGTTTTTTAATAACTTTGTTGAGCTTGTAAGATTCTCAAAGAACTAATGATGGAGTGGTAAATACATATTTACATTTAATTGAACTATGAGTATGGTACTTTTGTAATCATACCTACAATAAACAATTGATAGTATATTATCTTATGTACAATGCTTGATAGAGGTGTGATTGGCCGTGAATTTATGTTGGTATCATATTTATTTTAATGTAAAAAAAATTAATTAAAAATGTACTTGGTAGCGGCTGTATTTTATTATGGTTATTTGTATCAGTTTTTATGGAATTTAAGGCAACTAGAACTTTGTACATTTATTTGAACAATGATATAGGCATAAATACTGTGCTTAGAAATTTAACGCACGAAATGGGATTTAAAAATACTTTCTGAACGCATGAAATGGGAAAACGTCCACTAGTGGTATGTTCGTTGAATTAACTAAATGTCAATTATTCAACGTTGTTTGTTTTCATTGAGCATAAAAAGTAAAACCCAATTATTCACTAGTCACAATGTTACAAATTATGTACGAAACATGTCAGCGTAGTTTTAAATTTTTATTAATTCAATAAACTTTATGGAGACGACTATCAGGTATCGTTTTTCCAATCACAACATGGATGGATGAAGCTTTTTAATTATACGAATTGACTACTTTTCTTAATACCACCACAAGTGGAAGTCCTTGTATTTAATTTGTAAATATTAATACATAGATATAATGAAAACTATTACAAGCGATAAAAGTTGAAATGAAGCGGATAGTAGCAAAACAAGCAACTATTTGGTAAAAATTAATGATATCAAGACTGATTACAAAATGCTTGAAAAATGCGTGTCGAAGTCACATTGTTAAAATACGCTTTAGTCACTCGGCGAAGGCGACAGCTTTATTACTTGTTTTCAATATAGACGCGATTCTAAACAAGGTCACTAAACTACAATAGTCTTAGAGCATTGATTAACCCGATGTTGTATGTGATCTTTTAAAAAATTATTGCTAGGGATTTAGACAAATTCAATAGTCTGGAGATCAAATGTAACATCGGATTCAGTACTTTTGTGTAACTGGCTACATTCTTATTTTATGTAATTATTAAATCGGCATTAAAAACATCAAAATTGTTATTAAAATAGTCAGTGAAGTGATTTATTTTTTATCGAGTTTTAATTGAAGGTTTGCTGAGACTGACAAATGTCAGTTTGAATTGTTTCATTGAAAACTAAGTGCAACAATTTGATTCAACACTGTCTCTATTTAAGGATTCTTCTACATACATACACTGTCTGATGGAATTAATTCCATGTCATCTGACTTGAACGAAAGACCAAATGATACGGTGGCACATATGATGTCAAGAAATTTAACAGCGCACGAGTTTCAAAAAGATGTTTTGCAATCGTTTACATAAAGTTGAACAAATTTATTAAAATTGTAATTTTTTACAAATTTAATGGCAAACGTCAACTGTAATACGTGATGGAAAAGTTTATATACAGGGTGGCCAAACGAGGAGGGGGTAGAAGATTTTATAAAGACCAAATAAGTTAGAGAAATGATTTTTGGACCAGGGGTAGATGTTAATAGGCACTACATTTTAAAAATATTTTTGATCATACAGGGTGTTTTATGTTATTGGAGCAAACTAAACTTATACTTTTTTAAATGGAACACCCCATATATTATTACACTTTTGGAAAGCTTTCATTTAATACCAAATTGTAGGGTCTGTCTCCTTTGGTTTAAGGGACATTCAATTGTTTTTCAAAAAAATATCCCACTTGCGGCTGCCGCCACTGATTTGTTAGGCGACTTTTGATTATTTTAAAATCGCAGAAAATCGTTTGTGGTCCTGTAGTATTTTATTATACAAGGCGTGTCTCTGTTTGTAAATACAACTTTTTTTTAATTTTTTTAAATGGCAACCCCCCCCCCCCTCCCACATACTGTTCATCTCATGTGATGCCTCGTTTGATATTCTTTCTTTTTCATCAATCACGCCTTATACGTAAAATAAATAACTATCAAAATATGTTCATTTGTTTATTTGTGAAATTGCGAAATAGACTGAATACAGAGGTATTAAGTTGGCCATGGGATTGTAGTTTCTTACTAAAACAATTTTCAAATAAAAACAAAAGTTAATATAACAATTACAAATTGATTTAATGAATTATTGTAAATTTAACAGATGTTTTGAACAAAATTAGTGCATAAAACACTCTTGCTTCTAGGCAAATCTAAATCAGTCAGTAAAATTTCTGAAGTACTCAATTTTATTATGTTCAGATCAACGTAAAGATGGTCATGGAATTGTAGTTTCATGCTAAAAAAAATTTTAATCAAGTTGTATTAATTTATAAAAGAAACTTTGGCGTTCTTTTTCATGCTAAAAAATTTTTCCAAGTAAAAACAAGAGTTAACATAACAGCTACAAATTGACTGAATTAAATTATTCTAAATTTAACAGAATTTTTTGACAAAATTGCTGCATACTCTTACACAAGTCATTCTTTCGTTCAAGGCAAATTTAAATCAATCCTTAATGCAATTTCTAAATTTAAACCAGTCCTTAGTAAAATTTCTGAAGTACTCAATTTGATTATGTTCAAATCAACTTTTCCATTTTCTACGTCTTTTTGTAGATTTAAATTGGTTACTGATCAAATAACAAAAATTAATTGAACTCTCAATTAAAAAACAAGAGTGCCATGACAATGTTGCGCTGAAAAAAGAAAAATTGTTTTAACAATTGGTTCTACTCAGTTTAAACCTAATTAGTGTTTTAATTCATTCAAAGTGTTGAAAATGACTAAATATTCAGGAAATGGTTTTAATGATTTTTATTCTTGGAGAAAAATTGCTTACTGACAAGTAGAAAAAAGCCTCGACCTGTGGCGTTTCAAGATCTTTTACAAAAATTTGTAGAAACAGGTAGTATTTAATTTAAAAAACGGAAAGTAATCAATAAAGCAGTGATTAATGATGAAAACCAACTTACAGTTTTACTTGCAATCCAAGAAAATCCTCATTTAAGTAAATATCCCACATAACTGATATAAAAAAATCTAGCGCGAAAAGTATATTAAATGCCCATACATTCCTTAGATATCATATAGAACTTCATCAACTATATGGTCAGGATTTTGAACGAAGAATTAGTTTTTGCAAAAAATTGGAGAATTTCCTAATTTTCTCAATTTTATATTATTTAGTGACGAAGCTACGTTCAAAAGTAATGATTTAGTGAACAGACATAAAATTATTATAGCACTAAAAATCCTCATTGGATCAGGCATGTTGACCAACAAATTCGGTGGTCACTAAATGCGTGGGGGGGAATTATTGGGTCCCATGTTATAGGTCCTTATTTTTTTGAAAATACTCTAACCGGCGAAGTGTATTTAAATTTTTTAAGAAATGTGCTACCTAACCTTCTTCAAAATATGAATGAAGCATTTTATGGAAATATGTGGTTCCAGCATGATGGTGCACCCGCCCATTACCATCGAGACGTACGAACATTTTTAAACCACTGGAAAGAAAATCAGTTGATAAGTCGAGGAGGACCCATTTCTTGGTCACTGAAGTCACCTGGGGGATTACGTATAAAGTATGTATAAAGAAACTGCAACCACGGCAGAAAATATGATGGGAAGAATCAGAAATGCTTTTCAAAATATCACATGGCCAACATTAGAGTTAATTTTGTGCGACGTGTTAAGGAATGTATTGAGGTCGAAGGAAGAAAATTCCAGCATTTAATGAGAAATTGATTTTTGATTTTTTTGTCTTTTTCATTTTATTATTCTTGTTTTGTTGCAATTTGTATTTGTTAATTTTATTACACAGTATTGCATTTAAAAATAATACATATTTACAGTTATTTTCACCAGCCTAATTTACTGAAAACAATGCATAGTTAATTTACAATATTAAGACAAATTTGGTAATGTCAATAGACAAAAAAAAAATTAATTAAAAATACTTTGGAAGATTCGAATTTTTACAGTAGAATTGAGACAGATATTTAAGAACACCAAAGTTTCTTTTATAAATTTATACAACTTCAATAAAAAATTCTTTAGCATAAAACTACAATTCCATGACCATCTTTATAGGTTTACATTTACAAAAAGACGTAACAAATGAAATCGTTGATCTAAACATAATCAAATTGAGTACTTCAAAAATTTTACTAAGGACCGATTTAAATTTGCCTAGAAGTAAGACTGTGTTATTCATTAGTTTTGTTCAAAGATGTCTGTTAAATTTAAAATAATTTATTAAATCAATTTGTAATTGTTATATTAACTCATGTTTTTATTTTTTAGTAAGAAACTACTATCTCATGGCCAACTTAATAACTCTATTTTCAGTCGTTTTGTATTACAATCGCAATTTCACAAATAAACTGCAATATTTTGAAAATTATTTATTTTAGGTATAAAAAGGATAAAAAAGAACGAATATTAAACAAAGCATCAAATGACACGAACATTCGGGGGGGGCGCCGTTTAAAAAAAGTTGTTTTTACAAACAGTGACACGCCCTGTACATTATTAAAAAAATCTGAAAATTAAGATATTTCAAAATACTACAAGACCATCAAAAAATTTTATGTCATTTGAAAATAAACAAAAGTCGCCTAACAAATCAGTGGTGGCGACCGCAAGTGGGATAATTTTTTCTAAAAACAGTTGAATATCTCTAAAACCCATATAATTTGGTATCAAATGAAAGCGTATTTTATGGGCTTTCCAAAATGTATTAATATACAGGGTATTTCATTTAAAAAATTTTAGTTACTCCTACAACATGAATATGATCACAAATATTTTTAAAATGTAGTACCTATTGATATCTACCCGTGGTCCAAAAATCATTTCTCTAACTTACTTCGTCTTTGTACAATCTTCCACCCTGTATACTTGCATTCTTTTTAACACTCATACGGTTTATTCGCCTTGGCCTTAAGGGACCTAAAAAGTTTAACTTCACTGCCTAGGACCATAAATAACTACTTCAGTATTTAATATTTATAGAAATTGACAATGTATTAGCTAATCGTATCTTGATATCTTTAATAAATTGTTTGAGTTCACTGATTTAACAGCTTTTGTTAGATATGTTTACCCAAACCGTATACAATGGTAAGAGAAATTAAACAAACTGAATTTTTTTGTATAATATTTGTATTATTTACAACATAAATGACATGTTTGACAATCAGGCCTCTCTTATCATACAATAGGTAATTTACTGCACATCATCATAGAGCTTAAAATTACTGTACAAAAAAGAAACTTACTTATAAATAAAACTAACCTACAACTATAAAACAATAATAATTTAGAAAATTCAACAAATTTTAACACGTAGATCGCTAAAAACCGTACAAAAACAATAAAATCATTTTTAAGTTTCTGATTTATACGGTTTAAACAATTTAGGTTTTTCAGGTATAGATAGACTTGTATGATGATCCTTATTAGCGGGAATAAGCAATCCTTCAGGTGCTGGAGGGCTAAGACTAATATCTGAATGTACGGGTGATACTCTTGGAGATAGCTTTGTATGTCCATCAAGTTTCATTGGGTACGAAAAATCCAATCCTAAATTAAGGTTCAGTCCATGTGGTATAGCATGTTGAGGTATCGATTGTGGTATATTTTGAGGCACGGATGTATTAAGATTAATATTCTGATTTATGTTTAAAGCGGGATTAGTTAGTTGCATTCCAGTTTGAGGAAGTCCAAATCCTTGACTCCATGGATTGTAACGAGGGTAATGATGAGGATAAACTGGTGGTGGTGGCGGATAATGTAGAGGTAAAGTTGACGCCGCTGCTTGTAATAGTGAAGCAGCAAAAGCAGGATCTGTGTATACTGCTGCGTAAGGCCATGCGATCGCCATTCGTTGTCTTTTATCTTTCATGCGTCGATTTTGAAACCATACCTTTAAAGATAAGAAAAATATTATAGTGTTAAATTAATCTCGTTAAGTAGGTACTAACATAATTGTGGGGAAGCTTGTGTAATTGTAAAATAAAAAAGTTACATTAATCTAAATTGATTATATGTTCAGCAGCATCAGAGTAAATTTAATGCATGCCAGAAAATAAAGAAAAAACAAAAGTTTTATTCAATTGTAAAAATGTTAATTTCATGAATGCTTAAATACCGCCTTGATCTTAAGTAGTTAGCACTTCATAAAACATATGATTCGAACTTATCTGTGCATTAGGCTACTGCTTTATAATAAACTCTTACGCTGTACCAAAATAGAAGCTAAAGTGGCGATTCCATCTTTTATACTTGAACACTGCGGTTCCTTTGATGTGTTAAAAGCTATATTAATGTCTTATTTGGCCTGTAATGTGTTAATTGTCTATAGCGGTCATTTTAAATATTTAATGACTAAAGAAATTCGTATAGAAAAAGTTTATTGTATAACTATATATTTTCAATTAAATATAAATATTATTGTGTAATAAATAGCAGATGATCAAAAACAACATTACATCATAATAAATTTATTTAGTTTGTAATATAAAAATGTTAATATTATAAAAATTGGAAGTTTGTAAACTATGCTATTAATTGTCAATTTAAATATTTTCATTGTATACGTAGGTAGGTACATATTTATAAATGCACAGAGATTGCTATAATTAGAGTGCAACACCGATACGTATAGCTAATAGATACAGTTAATTTCTGTTAAAGCAAAAATATTTTAAATTTGTCATGTTCAGAACAAATGTCTGTAGCTTTATTTAAAAAAAAAAATGATTTGAAATAGTTTTGATCGATATTTAAATTTAAATTTTTCTATTTGCGTTTGTAACACTTTTTCGATATAAAATTTGGAAAATAGAAAAAAATTCGTTTTACACTGTTACGAGTTGTATTTTTTTAAACGCAAAACAGCAACTCTCAACCGATTTTAATTGCAACTTTTAACTAATGCGCGGTTACACATTTATTGAAGCAAGTCTACTTTTTTAAAAGAGATACAGAGCACCAAACATTTGACAGGACACGATTTACGAACAAACATTTTATGGTTTACTTAAACATGTAAAAAGTATGGGATCAAAATAAATTTTGGCCTATCTTTTGATGAATAAACGTATATTAGGTGGAATTTGCATTTGATCGTTTAAAGCATCCAGAACGTTATCATAAACTACCATCATGTATATACCACAATCCAACACAAATTCGACAAAATTCATTTAAGGTATTTCATACACATTTTTATATTTATAAATTTCAACACCCTCTAAAAAACATCTAAATTTGTTTTGGCTATTAGAAAAGTGTGATAACTTTACATTATTAATATTTGGATTTATTGGTGGTCTTTGTTCAATTAAGTGTTTAGCTTAATTTGACTTCCTTATCTAAATACAATAACGAATGGTTTTGTATCTGATGTCAAAATTTATGATCGTATAACCTATGTACTTATGTCGAGTTACAAGACTTAAAAATATTGTTTTGCTTTCGTTCTGTAATAGGGAAATATACAGACCGCAAATGCGTCCGGAAACTATGCGTTTTCCGGCCTAAACCGGCAAAAATAATAAATTACAGTTGGTATTCCTTGTAGTGACAGAACTGATAGAATACTCGACATAATCGAAATAACACAAAGCCTAATCGCGTTACCGGTGTACTCTTCCGTTATTATGCCCGTATTAGTTCCTTATAAACTACAACAATTATTATAAAGTCAACAAATCGGTAAGGTACCTACAAAATTCAAGTAATGGATACTTTCGCAATTGTATTTTTTAGGTTATATTGGTTACTGTCAGTTGTCAGTATTGCCAACTTAATTTCAACAGATATGAAATTTTCAAAAGTACAACAATTTTGTTCATTGATTTTGCAAACAATTGTTGACGTCGGCACAAAAAATCTTGAGTATCACTCTGCCATAAAATAGTTTGGGTGTACTAATAAATTTGCAGGCCTCCACTTCGTCTGGGCCCGCAAAGTTTACTCGTGCTACCAAACATCCATTTTCTGGCCTTGTAATACAAATAACTATTTTATGCTTCCGTCCAGCAACACTGGTTTTTTAATCCTCACAATCGTCCAGAAACTCATTATTTCTGGCCTAAGCCGACACAACGTAGAATTGTTTTGAATTGGCGTCACTGACTTTTTATACATGAACATTTGCTGACAGTTGCCATACATATTATCTATACTGTTTGACACGCAGGTGTTCAATGCTGCCAACATAACCTAAAATATGTTGGCATCACAAAACAAATTTTTGAAATATTTTTAATGAATTAATAGCGTCATCACAAAAGATTGTGTCACACGTCTACAAAACTATTTTTGCGAGTATTCGATCGTTTCTGGCCTAGTGATACAAATAACTATTGTTTTGTCTGTGTTCAAAACGTTGAAATATTAAATGATTTTTTTAATAACTAGATGAATTATGCCTTTCTAAGAAAGCTCTAAAACGAGAAATAGTAATAAAATAAAAGAACGCGCAATAAAAAATTTTTTGTATTTCGATGTTAGGTACAATAAGAATTTAGTTTTTCAGTTTTTATTAAAAACTGTTACAATGAAAGATTTTGTAACACCGATAATGGCAACTATGATGCGCTGTAGTTGGCAATATCTGCTGCCCTAATGCAGAATTTAGGTTTAGTATAGGTGAGGAGATAAAGCATCAAGAAAAGAAATGGTATCGTCTCCACTATATTGGTATGAAGAATCTGTCCAGTGGTATCAGTAAACGTCAGTCGTTCGTTAAGTACGATTTATTTACTAAAGTATTAACAACTAATGTTTACATTTAAATTTTCCACTCTATATTTAAAAAAGTAGAAGCGATGTGGATAAAAAATAAACAGGCGTAACATTTCAAAAGTTAAATCTTTGAACTGGCATGTTGTTCACATGTATTCTACGTGGATTTGTCATAATACATTATATTATTAATACTGTTAGATTAATTTCTATGCAAGGGATTACTTATAAAATTTCAGTACGTGTTATTTCAAAAAGTATTTTTAAACTAATGGAACATAATTTTGATCAATCACTTGATTAATTAAGAATACTGTCCCTAACAGTTATTTAACCACCAAGTGTATTAATGAATGGGATTAAAGATGAGACGCGTTAAAAAAGTCGAGACGTTAATCGCACTTTAATACACGAATTGGTTCCAATATTTTTCAAAGAGTAACTTTCTACATTCCAGTTTTTTCAAAGTGAAAATTTATCTCGTAATAAAAGTACCGAACGCCTGACCATTCTCATTCCTTGACGCAACACATTAATTGTTAGATATTTCATACAAATCAATGCAGCGCCGCCTATCAACTTGATTTAAATCGTTTATTAATAGACCCTGTTAATTCGTGATTTGGAGTTGCTTAATAATTCCCATTAACAAATGATTCTCTAAAAAAATATTTTTCAGAGAATCGCCATCATTAATACACTTGAAGTTTAAATAACTATTAAGGTAATGTAATACTAGGTTATATTGTTATACAAAACTAAAAGAGGGCATTAATCTATATTGGTATAAAGGTGGATTTTTTAATACCACCAAATTCATCATGAATGACGAACACCGCACCGTTGCAAAAAAAATCTGTCCCGGCATTAGGGCCGTGATACTAGTCGACCTAAAGGGCAGACTGTTAACAGCATTTTCCGATAGGCTTTTCCACTACGCTAAGGGCGAATTAGAACAAACTGTGGATTGGTAGCAAAATGGATGGATTGTGCAATAAAACACGCATGCACCCACTCACATCCACATACAACCACACACACACACCACCCAACCATACACATTTACATACACACACGCACGGGCGTACGCACACACGTACACCCCGCCTCCAACAGGCACACACCTACACACACACACACACACACGCGCGCACCACACACACACACACTCGCACCAACACCCACACACACAATTTTTCAAAAACCACCTTTTTGGAATCAGGGGCCTCAAAATTGATATTTTCAGTCTCAGTTTATTTAACATTTTTGGACCGATGACAAATTTACCTTTAGGTGGAAACGAACCATCAAACGCTGGTACAACATTTTCTACTTTGGGATAGATTTGGCAATTGTTAATATTCAGCTTATTGCAGGCTTTACTATAACAAAAAGACGAAATCAAATCGTAAATTATTTGGCTGGATCTGAGGAAATTGGTCTTGCTTTTGTAGGGCAGAATTTTCTCCAAACAATGCAAATAAGTGAAGGTGCCGTGTATGTAGCTACAATAAAATAGAAAAAAAAACATCTTTTACATCATCGACCTATAAAGTCCATATTTATATCTACTCTTGTTTCCTAAAGTTACATCAACATTAATGTATATTTTTCCCTTATTTTCGTTGTTTCCCTAATTAAAATTTATATTTTAGTAACAGAAATATTGGTATTCAACGTATAAACTGTTCCACCGTTTCTGGATCTCGGCATCCATAAAGGAACTGACCAGCACAAATGTGACTTTATACAGGGTGTTCCAGTTTTTTGTAGCAGGACTTTAATAGTCGATAGAGCTCTCAAAATTAAGACAAAAAGTTCATATAAACATAGGTTGCCAAACGCTTAGTTTTGGAGATACAGGGTAACAAAGTTTTAATTTTTTTTCAGTTCTTTTAATTTATCTTCAAAACTATTTAAAATAATAAATACAAATTTAGTATACATATTACACTTCTTAAACTCAATATTAGTTTAACGTTTATCAATATCTACAGGGTAGTACATTTTCTGGGGTGGTACACCCTTTATCCCCCCCCCCCCGAACTTTTTCATGTGACGCCTCTAACTCTTAAAAATCGGAACTTTTTTGTCTTCTGCTTTTTTTTCGAAAAATGCATAGTATTTGAGATAAATTAGCTGTAATCCATGAATAGCTTCCAAACGGTAAGTAAAGAACGTCTGACGCTCCCGCAAAAAATAGTGTACCATGAAAAGAACAATAAAAAAAAAGAATCAAATTATGTCAATTCTCACGTTTTTTTTGTCTCTTAATAAAAAGTAGTACTCCACTGATTTTTTTCCTAACTTTTCAGTTGAATTAAATAAAGGTAAATAAAAGTAAAATAAAATAAATGTTAAAAAAATACGTATTTATTGGAAAAAATTGGAAAGAATTTCTATTTAAGATTTTAACAAGAACGAAACGAACGAAATAAATAAATTAAACAAATAAACTTAATCTATAACAACAAAAAAAAAACGCCATCGTAATAATAAATAAATTTAAAGAAGCTTTTTAAAATGTGAACCATTTTGTTGAATACATAATTCACACCGACGAATAATTGCATGTGGAATATTAACTAAAAATTGTCTTATTTCATTACACGCATCCCTAATCCTATTAATGAGTTCATCTCTTGTTGTCACAGGAGTTGCATACACCCTTTCTTTTAAATACCCCCACACAAAAAAATCTAAGGGATTTAGGTCTGGAGACCTTGGCGGCCAGGGAACTGGGCCTGCACGACCGATCCATCTTTCTGGATAATGGTTGTCCAGCCAGTTTCTAACGATTCTGCTATAATGAGCTGGACAACCATCAAGCTGGAACCAAGCCGCTCTTCGTAAATTTAAGGAAATATGTTCCCACATATTCCCATGTTCATTCTCTAAGAATTCCAAGAAAGCCGAGGTGGTAAAAAGTAGGACCCAAAAAAGTGATTATTGTAAATACCTATCCAGACGTTCACACTAAATTCTTGTTGGAAATGTCTCGGGCGAACTACATGTGGATTTTCATTTGCCCAAACGTGCTGGTTGTGAAAATTTACTACACCACGGCGAGTGAAGCAGGATTCATCGGTCCATAAAACATTATTTAAAAAAACCTGAATTGTTATTATTTTCAGCAGGAATCCATCGACAATACGCAACTCTACGTTCTGCATCACCTGATTGTAGTCATTGATAGTAGATAGTAAGGATATCGGTGATCCCGTCTTAATGTTCGGTGAATAGTAGTATTTGAGACTCCACCTAAAGCTACGGATACTCTTCTAATGCTAGTTGTGGGATCTCTGTCGAATTCACGTAAAATTCGTCGTGCAATATTTCTTTGCTGCCTATGATTATTATTTTGACGACCATGCACATTATTTAACACCTGACTTATAATTTGTTGGTGAACTCCTACAAATACTGAAGGACGCGGAGCTCTTCTAAAAGGAAATCTTCGCCTATATTAACGGGCTGCTGCTGCTGAACTTCCATTTACAAAGCCATAAATAAAATGGATATCCACTATTTCTTGATTAGAAAACAAAAATGGCATTTTAAAAGATCACTTTTGCAATAAAAATTAACACAATAAAATATGTAAATAAATTACATTCTTTCTTATGCACAAGTCGTATTTAAAATAAAACGTGAGATTTGACATAATTTGATTCTTTTTTTTATTGTTCTTTTCATGGCACACTATTTTTTGCGGGAGCATCAGACGTTCTTTACTTACCATTTGGAAGCTGTTCATGGATTTTTCGAAAAAAAAGCAGAAGACAAAAAAGTTCATAAATCAAATGGCAATCTAAATTTTTGGTTTTTAAGAGTTAGAGGCGTCGCATGAAAAAGTTCGGGGGGGATAAAGAGTGTACCACCCCAGAAAATGTACTACCCTGTAGATATTGATAAACGTTAAACTACTCTTAATATTGAGTTTAAGGAGTGTAATATGTGTACTAAATTTGGATTTATTATTTTAAATAGTTTTGAAGATAGATTAAAAGAACTGAAAAAAAATTAAAACTTTGAAACCCTGTATCTCCAAAACTAAGCGTTTGGCAACCTATATTTATATGAACTTTTTGTCGTAATTTTGAAAGCTATCGACTATTAAAGTCCTGCTACAAAAAATTGGAACACCCTGTATTGTAATTCGACACTTGAAAATTTCTCAACATTATTCACACTTGTAAGTTGGTATCCCTCTTTGGAACGTTGCACTGTGTCTCATTGCAAATTTGTATGCTGTTTGGTACTCATCAAGGTCAGAGGCGCCGTTCCACAGTGATTATTCCGTTTACTTTTCATTTCGTGCTTAAAAAAAACATATCTCGGTTGACCCAGATCAACAAACAATTATATTTTTGTGTCGTTCGTTAGAAATATTAATAATACTATAATGGATTTTTTTTTTCAGAAAAATAAATTTGTGTTATAAACTTTTTTTGATCACTTTTAAGATCTGCATTTAAATACACGATTTTTTTACTCAAAGGATATAAGTATTTTTACTTATATTTCGTATATAATTAAAATACTTATATCCTGAAAAATGCATAGGTACATATAAAGTATAATTATTTTTAGTATTTGTTTTTATTTTTCATGTTGAAAGCTATGCATCTACCATTCATCAACATTACTTATCTAACATTTCTTTGCAATAATATCTTAATTTAAAAAAAAAAAACCTAAATGTGCATTTATATTGTTGAGATCTCAAGCTCCGAAAAAGGTTTAGATAAACAATTTTTTTTTGCATAATAAAATACTTATCTTTTTGGGTTTGTTAATGGTGTATTTTAAATTATACAATCTAAAGGTTTCGATAACACTTATAGTTATCTTCGTCAGTAGTAATATCTATTAATATAACAGTTTGAGAAACGTATAAAGCAAATTAGAAATGTTTGATAATTTCAAAAATATTTAAAAAATAGATTCAGAGAAGTGCAAATTACGAAATAATAAACTAAATAGATTTTTTATTAACTTTACGTTTGTTCACATTTTACCTTCCAAGCGGCGGGGGGTATTTGGAACAGTTTTTGGTTTTTATCAAATATTTCTGAAACAGCTACATATTTCAAAAATATAAATACCCAGCATGTAAACCTTAAACATATAGATTAATTATGCTCTATGCAATTTTTTGAAAGGACGCGTAATTTAGCGGTAAAAATTCCTAAAGTAGAATTTAAGTGTTCAAATTTTTTCATTATCTGAATACCGATTAATTTTATAAGAAGAAGTGTAGACATATTTCTTAAAGAAAATCTAATTTCACATAAATTTTCTTTATAAAGTTTGCTTAATATAAAGTCTAAAAATTAATTAAATACGATTGCTTAAACTGTACTATTCATATTTTACAGAAACGACGGCGTTGGAATTTTTTTAAGTTAGCATCTTTATGTCTATCAACCTCAATCTGATATGAAGTTTTAAATGTCTATTTGACATAGAGTATTGTTTTTGATTTTACAATCTTGCTTACTTTCGTTAGGAACGTATTAAAAAAGAAGTTGCATAATTATTCTAAAAAATTATTATTAAAATAATTTCTCATTTATTTTAATTTTCTTTTTCTAGGGTTGGAAGCTCGTGTATTGTTTCACACTAAATATTTCTACTTGTTTAGATTTTATTATTTACTCTTTTAAACACTCAATAGTTATTTATGTTGATTAAATGATACTAAAGTAGAGTAGCAGAGTATGAGCAACCTTAAATATGGGAAGGAACTTAGGATAATAATTATTGAGAAGTACAAGTATGTTTCTGGATTGTAAGACCTTAATTTTCATGAAATATAGTTCAAAATGAAAATACTGTCCAAATACATTCATTATTCTTCATATATTTATTTTAGTAGATAGAATAGATGAAAATTATAAACATTTCAGGCATATTAACATTTGTTAAAATGTGTTATAAATTGGCACGGAATGTCTTAATATATTCCGTTGATGAAGAAAATATGAATCTAAAGTATCATAAATTTAGTAGAACTTCACGTTTGTTTTATGTGATATTTTAAATTTATAGATGTTATAAAATCTATGTTTACAGAAAAATGTTAAAAAAACACTTACCTTAATGGTACTTTCTGGTAAATTAAGCTGAGCAGCTAATTCACATCTGCGCGGTCTAGATACATAATTTTCTTTATAAAATTCTTTCTCTAATCTTCCTAATTGCTCTCTTGTAAAGGCCGTTCGATATCTTCGTATATTTGGATCAGTTTGAACTGGGCTTGTAGACGATGTATTTAGTTTAGTTTCTGATGATAATGGACTGTTACACTCTGAAATAACGAAAGAGACACTAGTTTAAAAAACGAACTTGTAACAAAAAAAGGTATAATCTGTAGTAATGCTAAAGGATCTGTTAAAACAACCCCTATTTAAAAACAGGATTACGGAAGCAAAAACTTAAACTGTTCTGGTGTGTTCCGTATAGTCTAGACATTACAAGTGGTTACAGACCACTGGTTAACCCCCAAAAAACCATTTACCTCTACAGGAACTGCATTTAAAGGAACTAAAACTTAAGTGATTTGGCGACACATTTCCGTTTTCAATTGTTGTTTTATACTTTCTTAGGATAACTTAGCAATTGCCTTCTTGTAAGTGTTAAATACATAGATTTTAAACAGTAATGACAAATATTAATACTTTTTGTATAACAATTGTGTTTTATAACATAAATGTACATTTTAGAATGATAATTTAATGATCAGATTTATTGGATACATACGCGACGGCATCTGCTATAGGATATGGTATTTTGTTTAATCCTAATTGAAAAAACAAGTTACGTTTATAAATACTACTTATAATTTCTGGAACAGTTAATAAATCAATATTCAATATTTTCCCCGTAAATTAATATAGAAAAAAAAATAAAATTCATAGTAACAAACAACAAATACCTTTTTTATAGTGTTGCGTGCTATTTGGTGATTGCGGCGGACTTGGTTGATTATGGTGTTGATGTACATTATAATGCGGTGGAATAACATCTAAAACGACTGGTGCATTTTTATTTGGTTCTTGTTGATGATACATCCTGAATGAGTTCTGCATGTGCTTCAAGTAACACGTCACTAACACTTAAAATTAAAATAACGCCACCCGAAATTACCGAGATGTATATTAAGTTACCACCAAAAAGGGTAGAAAGGAAATAATTGTGTGTTGAGTGATAGTCTTTCCAAGTCTTCTAAGTTTGGGGCTATTTTAGGCGGAGTCCGTATACGCCCTGGTTGGCTGCGGTGTGACGTTTCCTGATTGGTTATTCCGCCTCTACGGACTTATTTTTACTTGAATTTAGATTCATTTTCCAAGAAAACAGTCCTTATGGCCTCTTAGTACATGTCGGAGCGTATTAAACAGATATATGGACCATTTTCGGCCTTAATAACAAAGATTGTGCACTGCGAAGCTTAGCTTATTCCATATTGATTATATTTTTATTACTTCTATAAAGATGTTTTAGTACTTTAATTTTATGTTGAGTTTAGATGTAATTTTGTTTAAATTTGCAAGATACGTAACTTTATACTTCATTTAATTTTTTTTATATTAATTTAATCTTTCTAATTCATATCTGCAACATTGATGATATTTGTTTAAATTTACATTTGTACTTCTAATTATAAAATAATGTAATAAGTAGTAACTTGTATGGTTATATTTACTTCAATATTACAACATTCACGTGAAGAAATATTGATTTCAAATGTGCGATACTACGATTACAGACCTGTATATGATATTACGCAATATTGAAATCTTTTAAAACCTTTTTATTTTAAATATTTCGCCGTACAAAATTCTTTATTTCAACCTTTCTATAACAAATATTTATTAAAAGTGTGGAATAACCTAATTTTTTACTTTTTGGTAGGACTAAGCATAAAACACGATTAGACCCATAAAACACTCATTAACTTTTAATTACCAAAATAAAACAATTATAAATTGAAAAACACTAATTTTTAGGAGGTATTTAAATGTAAGTGCATACTGCCGTCTTGAAATAAATCAGCATCTTTCACAAAAAAAAATTACATTAAACGAGAGTAAGCTATATTTAAAAATTCAACAAAACGGCATTTTATTAATAAAAAATTTGGTTGCTAAAGATGTTCTTTAATACCTATATTAGGTACGTACACATTGTATATGTTTATAGAGACCCATATGTACAGTTTGGAGGAATACCGTTGCTCATAATGACCATGATAAGCAGACATGAAACAGGAAATCGACAAATTTTAATACTGAATTAAAATTAATTATTTCATTTAAGCAGGAAATACTTAGAAAGAGTTGTGATTAAGCGATAATTAAGCTAATAGTTTAATTATCATTGATCTAGAATAAATAATTATACAATAGATCATTAACACATTATTGAAGTGTATTTTTAAATTTTATAAAGGGTTACGAGTGTTCATTATTTAGAAAAGGTGAATAGAAATAGACACACAAATGTTTGTAGGTGTTTCTTTAAAATTGATTTCGGATAAATATAATTTGTACCCATAAGCAAAAAAAGTCCTTGTCTTTCCAGGTAATCCACTAAAAAAATAGCTAATTGAATGGTGTTTTCCCGCTTCGTGCGTTCCCCTTTCGAGCGTTCAAAAATTTCTTCAATTAATTATCATGTACAGTGATGTTTTAGATATTCGCATGTGATTGAGTTATTATTTTGAATCGATTTTACCTTCAGTAAAAAAACAATTGAATTGAACTCGTTGTTGACAATATCGCCGACTTCATTGTGTGACAATATCGCCAGTGGCGATTTTGCCACACTTCGTTTTATTAAATTGGACTTTGACGGAAATCCGTGTTAATTGACAAACAACGCATAAAAAATTGATATTTTTCCATTTAACCCAGATATCTTACCAGTTGAAGCATTTGAACCAAACAGCGTTACTGAAAATCGAATAGGGCGACCCTCTCCAGGTTCTTCAAATACGGCCAACGTCCAATCCTTCCAGAAATGCTATCAGACGTCAATTACAAACTTCTAGTGACAGTGATGATTATAAGGGTAACAAATTTTGTAACTGACAGTTCATCTGAAGAAGAAACTAGTGCCACCTCCGAGAGCGATGACGAGAACAATATTTTTTTGCCGATATGCTTAATACACCAGCAATGGCACAAAAGTTCAATAAAAGATGCCGAAAACCAAAATAAACAATAACAAGTTGTTACGAAAGGCCCCCACCTCAAATAAAAATGCTTCCAAGAAAAAGATTCCAGAACAGAAAAAAGTTGGTTTTGCAAAGCATCTCAAGAGGACAGAATTTCCGATATGCGCCTTTGAATCACGTGCAAATCTTATTTGCACGAAGACTGCATCGGCTTGACAAAGCAAGATAAAATGGATAAATTCATTTGCCTATATTGTTCCTGAATGTTTGTATTTGTTTTTTGACCTTAATAAACAATTTTTACCAAAATCAATTATTTTTCCAATATTGAAAATGTATCTACACAAAATAAAACTTAAAAAGGTGGTGATATTGCCAGCCCCTGTTGACAGTATCGCCAATTAGTAAAATTTAAAGAAAAATTAAGGAATTCCCTCTGGGTACTAAAGGTGGCGCGAAATCAATTTACACTGATTGTATATAACTTGGAAAATAAGTTCCATATACAGGGTGTACATCGGTAACGGGACGGTCTCTTACGTCGAAACCGTATAATTTAAAAACAAAACATTAAGGTCGAATTGTATAAATGAATTGTGACTACAACTTAAAAATGTTTTTTGCATACAGGGTGTCTCAAAAAAGTGTGACACATCAAAGTTACATTTTTTTATGGAACACGCTATATCTGGGTTCAATTTTGAATTTTATGCAAACAATGAGGACAAGTTTTATAATGGTCCCCTATGCCTATCTATTATGGTTTTTCAGATATTTCCATTTTTCGGTAAATGTGATAATTTTGAAAAATGTCGTTAATTCCCGAATAAACTAATCTAAGAAAAATCGTTAAAACCTGAAACAGTTCGATAGTTGTCAATCGGATAAAATATTTAGTACTCTTGAATGTTGTACAGGGTGCTCACAATATTATGTTATTTCACGAGTACATGTAGACTCCATTACCACTGTTATTTTAAATGGAACGCCCTATATTTTATTTATTAAATATGTTCTCATATTAATTCTCTTTCAAACTATTATAATATTCCCTATACCTAAATGTTAAACTTTTCATGCAATTTACGAATTTTACAAAATTACACACATTAGTTTTCTCTAAAATCATAATTTAATCTAGGAAGCGGTGTTTTTTTTTAGCTAAGTAAATCTAGAATTATGCTGTCACTTTGTTGAATTTAAATGACTAATGCCCTGAGGATGGCATGGTAGACTGAAAGTATTCGGCAAGAATAAATTAATTTACCCACGTAAGTACTTGAATACTTCCATCGTAGAAGTGTGTGTACGCTTCGGTAACAACCGTCTATTTTGTTTTAAAGTAAAAGCCAGAAAGTTATTGATCTGCGTATTAATTTTGTAAATAAAATTAATTGTGAAACGATTTAATAATAAAAATAAGTAGAGTAGTTACAAAACGTCGTGGCACTCGAGATGCGCGGCGCGATTTTCTTCAATTTGAAAAACTTAAACGATGTTGTAATCGGGAAACTTCGGTAGCAAAAATGCCATTCTAATAATCTACGGCAAATGAATAAATGTAGTAATTATCGAGTTTTTAATTTTTTTATTGAATCATCATTTGTAACAGTTTCAATTTAGGTATGTATTGGATTACCTATTTCATATTTGCATTAAAATATTTTTTTTAGTTAGTAAACATAACCTAACCTGTTCAACATCAGCTGTTTTTGTCAAGGATTTGCAAAAATGAAGTTCAACGTTTTATAAACTTTTAATTACACCAAACAGATAGACAGAAAATAAGAATAACTTCTGATAATATTTTTGGTTGTTAATCGTAGCAATCATCGAATAGGTAAATTCTTAAAACTCATCGTTGATCGCAGGTCATATTTTTAAGAACCAACAACAGGAATCAATCTATTAGCGTCATTACTTTACAATATGTGTCAGAAAGTGTTATTACAAATACAAGTAATTATTCAGTTCACATTATTAGTTTATTGTGCCGATTAGAAAATGTGAAAAATTATTTGTTCGATAATTCTTAGATTAAGTAATAGTACGTGTAAATGTGTACTATAAAAACTTTAATGAAGCTTCTTAATGTGATTATAATATTATATCTTGAAATACTTCTAATAGGACAGAACACAAACGTTGAAATAACTACTATGTATCACAGCAGTGTGCAACTTAATGAGGTCCTCCTTGTTTGATCGGAAAACATTTTTGTAGAAGTATTTCAAATTCTAATGCCAACATGTAAAATAAATCACAAATTGATAAAACATTTGAAAATGTGATTTTATTAACATACAAAAATAAAATGAAATAATGAAAATTAATTATTTCATTTAAGCAGGAAATACTTAGAAAGAGTTGTGCTTAAGCATAATTAAGCTAATAGGTTGATTATCATTGATCTAGAATAGATAATTATACAATAGATCATTAACACATTATTGAAGTGTATTTTTAAATTTTATAAAGGGTTATGAGTGTTCATTATTTAGAAAAGGTGAATAGAAATTGACACACAAATGTTTGTAGGTGTTTCTTTAAAATTGATTTCGATCAATATAATTTGTACCCATAAGCAAAAAAAAGTCCTTGTCTTTCCAGGTAATCCACTAAAAAAATAGGTAATTGAATGGTGTTTTCCCGTTTCGTGTGTTCCCCTTTCGAGCATTTAAAAATTTTACTCAAAATGTTTCCCTTTCGGGAGTTCAGAAGGCGAAATACTTTTAAGACTAAATATACAGGGTGTTTTACCGGTAACGGGACGGTCTCTTACGTCGAAACGGTATAATTTAAAAATAAAACATTAAAGTCGAATTGTGTAAATTAATTGTTTATTAAAAATGTTTTTACATACAGGGTGTCTCAAAAAAGTGTGGCTCATCAAAGTTATGTTTTTTTTATGGAACACCCTATATCTGACTTCAATTTTGAATTTTATGCAAAAAATAAGCTGTCAAGTTTTATAAAGGTTCCCTATGCCTATCTATTATGGTTTCTCAGATATTTCCATTTTTCGGCAAATATGATAATTTTGAATAAACTAATCTAAGAAAAAATCATTAAAACCTGAAACAGTTTGATAGTTGTTCAATCGGATAAAATATTTAGTACTCTTGAATGTTGTGCTCACAATATTATGTTATTTCACGAGTACATGTAGACCCCATTACCACTGTTATTTTAAATGGAACACCCTATATTTTATTTATTAAACATATTGCCTTATTAATTCCCTGTCAAACTACTATAGCATTCCCTATACCTAAATGTTAAACTTTTCATGCAATTTACGAATTTTGCATAATTATACATATTAGTTTTCTCTAAAATCATAATTTAATCTAGGAAGCGGTGGTTGTTTTATGGCAAGAAAAGATGTTTAATATAAGTAAATCTAGAATGCTGCTGTCGCTTCTTGAAACTTCTTTATTAATTAAGTGTCACGTAACTTAATATTTGCATCTCCGAAAGTGAAGCAGTATTCACTTCAAGAAAGAATTGATATGATTCTAGTAATTGGAGAACGTTACGAAAACTGTCTCTTAGTATCAAGAGTTTATGTTGGGAAATATCCTGATAGGGAATATCCCAGAGAGGAAGTCTTTTCACATGCAGATGTATCAACATTTATACGGAACGGATTTTGATAGGCGCATAGAATTTTACTTATGGGCAATGGATCGCGAAAGAGAAGATAATGATTTTTTTTAAATGTTCTATTTACTGACGAAGCAACCTTTCATAATACCGGCTTAGTAAATAGACATACTTTTCATTATTATGGCACTGAAAATAAACACTTGTTTCGTACTGTCGACCGTCAAAATCACTGGGGGGGGGGGGGAGGGGATTATTGGCGATTTTGTTACTGGACCTTATTTCTTTGATGGAAATTTGAATGGGCGAAGGTTTTTAAAATTTTTAAAACATGAGTTTTGGTTAATTCAGCATTATGACCCAGTTAACAGCCGACAAATCATGTGGCTTCAGTTAGATGGCGCACCTGCTCATTATACACGTAGAGTGAGAAATTATTTGAATAGGAAGCTCCCAGATAAATGGATAGGAAGGGGTGGTTTTGCTGAGTGGCCTCCTAGATCCCCAGAAATAAACCCTATGACCTTCTTTAAATGCTGTTACATCAAGAATATTGTTTATAATACTCCTCCCGCGACTGCAGATGATACGAAGTTGCGAATGACAACTTCGTTTGAATCCTTAACACTACACGTGCTGCGTAATGGTAGAAGATCTTTTGAGGGTCGAATAAGGTGTTGCATTGAGCAAAATGGATATCATATTGAACACTTTCTTTATTGATAGATTATTTCTATTCCTAGTGTTAGTGCAATTTGTGAATTTATTTGTGAATATCACGATTATGTTTTAGAGTAGTTTCAAAATGTCGTGGCACTCGCTCCACCGTGCGCATGTGATTCAAACGCGTCGAAAGTATTCTAACTTATACATGTAGTCATTCGCTTTATTTACTTCACGACTCACGTTGTATTCGTACGTTGCCGCTTGAGTTTATTCCTTCTGTTTTATAGAAAATCTGTCCTTTTCAAGACACTTTTTATTATTTCATCGTTATTTGTTGTCCAAACTGCCAAGTAAACGTTTTCAACATGAGTGGAGTAGTTGTTCACAGTCAAGCTCGTGAAATTATTTATAAATTGTATGAATTTATTAAGTGAGAAAAAGAATCAAAAAATGTTATTATCCCTATCGATCGTGTGTATGAAAGATTAGCAGAATCAACAGGCATATCCAGAGGAACAATTAAACGCATTGTACAGGAAGGCAGATCGAAACCTGAAGAAAGTACATTTGGTTCACCTCCTAAAATAATAAACAAACCAGCACCTAGATCAACCATCGACAAGTTTGAAGACGAAGTTTTTAGAAGAATAATTTACAATTTTGTGTATATCCAAAAGCAAAAACCAACAATGGAAAAGGTGTTCGCAGCTGTCCAAGAAGAAGGGATACATTTAAGAAGAAAATTAAGCAGCTTTCGATCGATTGTGAAAATGATGGGTTACAAATGGCAGAAGACTAAAGGCAACAGAAAGGTCTTGGCGGAAACTTCCGCAATAAGGGCGAAAAGAACCACATTTTTAAGAAAAATGAAAAAGTATAGAGAAGATGGCAGAAACATCATTTATAGTGATGAGCCCAATTCTGTGTTAGTGGTTAATAATGCATCTTACCACAACTAATCTACCGAGCCTAATCCAACATGTGCCTGGAAAAAAGGTGAACTGCAGAAGTGGTTTAACGAACATGGGGATTGCATTTGAACAAAGCGAGACAAAACGCGAACTCTATGAGAAAATTAAACTTTATCGACCAGTTCATAAAAATTATTTAATCCCTACAATCCAGAGGTAAATCCAATTGAAAAGATATGTGCTCAAGTTAAAAATTAAGTAGGGAGTAATAGTATTACGTTTAAATGTGATGATGTGTGGAAATTATTGATGAAGTAGAAGAGCTGATTTTTACTTAAATACAGGTGAAAGTGATGAAGAAATTGATTACAGCAGTACTGAAAAAAACAGCGACAGTGAATTAGATTATAACTAATTAAACTTCTGTAGTTATTTATTTTTGTATGTTAATAAAATTACATTTTAAAATATTTTATCAATTTGTGATTTATTTTACATGTTGGCATTAGAATTTGAAATACTTATACAAAAATGTTTTCAGATCAAACAAGGAGGGTCTTATTAAGTTGCACACTACTGTGAAACGTAGTAGTTATTTCAACGATTGTGTTCTGTCCTCCTATTAGAAGTATTTCAAGATATAATATTATAATCACATTGAGAAGCTTCATTAAAGTTTTTATAGTATACATTTACACGTACTATTACTTAATCTAAGAATTATCGAACAAATAGTTTTTCACATTTTCTAGTCGGCACAATAAACTAATAATGCGAACTGAATAATTACTTGTATTTGTAATAACACCTTCTGACACATATTATAATGTAATGACGTAATTGATTGATTCCTGTTGTTGGTTTTTAAAAATATAAATATTTAGACCTGCGATCAAGGATGAGTTTTAAGAATTTACCTATTCAATGATTGCTAAGATTAACAACCAAAAATATTATCAGAAGTTATTCTTATTTTCTGTCTCTCTCTGTTGGGTGTAATTAAAAGTTTATAAAACGTTGAACTTCATTTTTGCAAATCCTTGACAAAAACAGCTGACGTTGAACAGATTAGGTTATGTTTACTAACTAAAAAAATATTTTAATGCAAATATGAAATAGGTAATCCAATACATACTTAAATTGAAATTGTTACAAATGATCATTCAATAAAAAAAACTAATAAAAAACTCCATAATTACTACATTTATTCATTTGCCGTAGATTTTTAGAATGGCATATTTGCTATCGAAGTTTCCTGATTACAACATCGTTTAAGTTTTTCAAATTGAAGAAAATCGCGCCGCGCATCTCGAGTGCCACGAGGTTTTGTAACTACTCTACTTATTTTTATTACTAAATCGTTTCACAATTAATTTTATTTACAAAATTAATACGCAGATCAATAACTTGCTGGCTTTTACTTTAAAACAAAACAGACGGTTGTTACTGAAGCGTACACACTCTTCTACGATGGAAGTATTCAAGTACTTACGTGGGTAAATTAATTTATTCTTGCCGAATACTTTCAGTCTACCATGCCATCTTCAGGGCATTAGTCATTTAAATTAAACAAAGTGACAGCATAATTCTATATTTACTTAGCTAAAAAAACCACCGCTTCCTAGATTCAATTATGATTTTAGAGAAAACTAATGTGTGTAATTTTGTAAAATTCGTAAATTGCATAAAAAGTTTAACATTTAGGTATAGGGAATATTATAATAGTTTGAAAGAGAATTAATATGACAACATATTTAATAAATAAAATATAGGGTGTTCCATTTAAAATAACAGTGGTAATAGGGTCTACATGTACTCGTGAAATAACATAATATTGTGAGCACCCTCAAGAGTACTAAATATTTTATCCGATTGACAACTATCGAACTGTTTCAGGTTTTAACGATTTTTCTTAGATTAATTTATTCGGGAATTAACGACATTTTTCAAAATTATCACATTTACCGAAAAATGGAAATATCTGAAAAACCATAATAGATAGGCATAGGGAACCATTATAAAACTTGTCCTCATTGTTTGCATAAAATTCAAAATTGAAGCCAGATATAGCGTGTTTCATAAAAAATATAACTTTGATGTGCCACGCTTTTTTGGGACACCCTGTATGCTAAAATATTTTTAAGTTGTAGTCACAATTCATTTACACAATTCGACCTTAATGGTTTGTTTTTAAATTATACCGTTTCGACGTAAGAGACCGTCCCGTTACCGATGAACACCCTGTATATGGAACATATTTTCCAAGTCATATACAATCAGTGTAAATTGATTTCGCGGCACCTCTAGTACCCAGAGGGAATTCCTTAATTTTTCTTTAAATTTTACTAATTAGCGATACTGTCAACAGGGGCTGGCAATATCACCATCTTTTTAAGCTTTATTTTGTGTAGATACATTTTCAATATTGGAAAGAAATTGATTTTGGTAAAAATTGTTTATTAAGGTCAAAAAACAAATACAAACATTCAGGAACAATACAGGCAAATGAATTTATCCATTTTATGTTGCTTTGCCAAGCCGATGCAGTTATCGTGCAAATAAGATTTGCACGTGATGCAAAGGCGCATATCGGAAATTCTGTTCTCTTGAGATGCTTTGCAAAACCAACTTTTTTCTGTTCTGGAATCTTTTTCTTGGGCGCATTTTTATTTGAAGTGGGGGCTTTTCGTAACAACTTGTGCTCTACAGTTTATTTTGGTTTTCGGCATCTTTTATTGAAGTTTTGTGCCATTGCTGGTGTATTAAGCATATCGGCAAAAAAAAATTGTTCTCGTCATCGCTCTCGGTCTTCAGCAGGTCGCTCTATTGGTTTTTCAGTAACGCTGCTTGGTGCAAATGCTGCAACTGGTAAGATATCTGGGTTAAATGGGAAAATTCCAATTTTTCATGCGTTGTTTGTCAATTAACACGGATTTCCGTCAAAGTCCGATTCAATAAAACGAAGTGTGGCAAAATCGCCACTTGCGATATAGTCACACAATGAAGACGGCGATATTGCCAACAACGAGTTCAATTCAATTGTTTTTTTTACTAAAGTTAAAATCGATTCAAAATAATAACTCAATCACAGGCGAATACCTAAAACATCACTGTACATGATAATTAATTGAAGAAACAAAATTTGATTGCTCTTAAAACACACTTCTAGAAAACAAAGTTATGCTTACAAAATCACGACGGTATTGAAACTTGAGGTTACGATGCATTCGGCACTCTTCGTTTGTTATAAATTTATTATCGGAATACAAGCCCTAGCGCCTGACGTCCAGCATGGCGATATTGTCAACATGGAGGTATGTATACACTTACCTTAGTACACGGGATTGAATATTCTCATTGCTTTAAATTCCACAAATAACATATTAAAATACAGTTGCTACCGAGTACTTTTGTTATTAATTTTTTTGCATTGAAATAAATACGATATCAATATAAATTCACTGCTAACCACACCTTTATCAAGCTTTAAATCTAAGACGACCTCATTTAAATCAATATTCCATTGATTTAATTACCTATTTCCTTATTAAATTTTAAAATTGTATTGTCATATTGTGAGGTTAATCGGGATTCATATGATAATGATCTTATCTCTTTGTCTTAATTGTTTCCCTATTAAATTTTAAAATTGCATTTTATATAGGATAATATTCACTATTAATTGTTTGTTGTAGGTACGATTACAAAAGTACCTTATTGGAAACTGCCCAAGATCGATGGTTACTAATGAAGTAAAATCAAAAGTCGTAAGTAAGAAAACCCACAACTGTGTTTCATATATTGCAAAAAATGAAGGTAATAACTGTAACGTCAAAAAAAAATCAAGAAAAGAGGTTAAACCAGTATCGCAAATATACCTTTAAAAATATCCCACAGTTTACATCAGTGAAATATGCATTATGTAATGACCGACATAAATCGATACACATTAGCTTGCATCCGACAAAACGACACGATATAGAGGTTCCAAAGTTAATGAAAGAGTATGTCATTATTGACGATGGTATGGAAGACAGAATTCTTGTATTGGTAATGGACGGATGGCCCTTATTGGCTGAAGGTTCTTGCTTCCTACTGGATGGGACTTTTAAAAGCTGCAGTTCACTATGTTACCAATTATACACAATTCACGTTGATATTTGTGGTATAGAAGAAAGAACAAATATCATTCCTGCTGTATACGCCCTGCTGACAAAAAATACGTGACATACAAACGTCTATTCTTCTTTTATTAAAAAACAAAGTTAAGAATTTTTTACCAAAAAAATGTAATAATGCTATAGAAGAAATTTTTCCGGCTACAATTATGTAGCGAATATAATTTTCATTTTAAACAAGCTCTTTGGCGTGAAGAGCAAGATTTAGGTCTAACAAAGTTCTATAAGGAAAACGAGGAAGTAAGGAACCACATAAGGAGGTCCCAATATATTTGAACTGATGTAAGTTCTTCGGGAAGAAATGTACTATCATAATAATGCCTCCCTGCAAAATAATGTGTGCATAAGTACTGCTCAAAGTACAAAACAGTATTGTCAATTAGATAAGCGGTTAAAAACAGTTGTAAGCAACCTAACTCAAAATAGGCACAATTGGACAAGTTGAAAGCACTCGGTCGTTCAAAGTCTGTATATTACAGTGTAACAGATGACGAAACATGGATATATTCATATGAGCCTGAAACTAAACAACAATCATCTGTATGTGTGTTCCAAAATGAACCTAAACCAACAAAAGTGGTGCGTTCGCGAAGCGTTTCAAAGAAAATGATTACTTGTTTTTTCGGAAAAACCGGTCATGTTGCAACCGTTTAAGTGGAGGATCGAAGAACAGTTACTGCCGATTAGTATGCTTTAGTTTGTTTCCCCCAGGTGATCGGTCAAATTAGAAAAAAACAATATAAATAAGCGAATCGTCCTGCAAGTGCGCAGCACACAGCACCACAAACTACAGAATTTTTAGCTAGTCAAAATACTAAATTAATGACTCATTTCCCATATTTGCCTGATCTGTCTCCCAATGACTTTTTTTTTTGTTCAAAAACATTAAAAGTAAAATGCGTGGTAAGCGTTTTTCATCACCTGAAGAGGCCGTTCAAGCTTTTAAAGTACTTGTTTGGAGGTACCTTGCTCAGAGTGGAAAAATGTTTTGAAGATTGGTTTTACCGAATGCAAAAGTGTAACATACGTAACATAACGTGTGCATGTTTTACATTTTCCACGAATTTTAGCAGTGACCCTCGTACCAAGTAAGTGAACTGAGAAAAGTACTTATATATACGAAATACAGGTAGTTCAGTGCTAAGAAATTTTGTAAAAGTACGCCTTAAAAGTGCGGTTATTTTCGAGTCGTGGTGTATACACAAAAATCGAATATTTAAGACCACGATGATGCGCTCAGTAAGAACTGTGTTGGTGCTTATTCTGGGTGTATCATTATGACTTTCAAATATTTGTTAGTTATTCAATAAATAATTTATTCTGTGTACATCTCACAGCTCAGAAAATAACTGCGCTCTTGCACATACGTACATCAGGTACTTTGAACGTAATTTTGTTTATAACATACTTATCACAAATAAACAATTATATTTTGTATTTAATTTGTTTAGTCTAGCTTAAATTTGTTTTTTAATTACAGTAAATCTTGAATTGCCTTTGTTCATGTTCAATAGAGCTTAAAAATACACGTAAAGGCAAAGGGTTATTAATTTCTGCAAATTTGTCTGTAATACACTGTAATAGACAGAATTTTTCAAATAGTACGATAACAAAAAATCACACAGAGTTAAATCGTGCGATCTTGATGGAACTTTTGCATCCATATTGTAAATAATCACACCGTATTCACGGATGCAACACTACGGTGTAATATCGCTTTACATGTTGAATTTTAAATTTCCGCGTCGTCCATGTGTTAAATCGATGTTCCGAGTACTGGTCCACGTTGGTGTTGATGATGTAGTATAGTCTCAACAAGACTGTTAGCTCGACGTTTCGGCAAGATCCTAATTGCCATCTTCAGGATACGCTTAACTTTCGGCTACTGCTTCTCGTTACTCGTATAGGGTATGTTAGCCAAATATTGTGCAAAATGGAGATTTTTAGAACTTTAATAATACCTTAATTAGTGATGAATTACTGGTTTAGAGTATGTTCTAACCGTATTTTTGTAGTATGTGTAGCCCATCCTATTATGTCAACTTGCTAAACCATAGTAACCTCTGTAACTAATATCGTAAGTTTAAATTAATCGTTTTGATGAAGGTCACCGTCTGGTAGTCGTTTATCTCTCTCTTTTAGCAAGATCACAATATTGATATCTCTAAAAGTTTATTTATTGACGAATTGATTCAACCACTTGCACACTTTCGCTTCTAAGTTAAAGTTGTTTACCTAGATGGATGGATAAAACAGAAGTAACAAAGACTATTATTATTAATATTTATTGATAAACGTTGTACATTATATAAGCCAGACCGTTATTTAGAATTTATAGTAAACGCAGAGTGTTATGTGAATTGGCGTTATATTACATATTTAGAACATGCTCGATATCTTTATAAATATTATTATCATTGAGTGCTATTTTCCAAAATCGATTATAATTAATAACATGTTGTATAAATCTATCGAAAAGACAATAAATTATACGATGCTATAAATTCTAATCGATAATTTATTATATCCTTTAAACTAAATAAATCATCAATGTTATGAATGCTGACTGAGAGTATAAAAACAGCTATTGCGGTTTTTTTATTATAACAGCTTGCAAAATTTTGCCTTGAATAATTTCTCAATTGAAATATACACCTAGATTAGAGGAAAGTGATTAGTATTGTTGTTCATAAACTATATCCTAGTTAACTTTGGACCAATCCATTCGATTTCCAATTTCACGAGAGTGGGAAAATTACATCTCCACATAAGGTTGCAATGTCAAAAATTTCTCGCGTTCTTTAATTTCCAAAACTACATTACCAGAATGTACTGAATCCAATTTCCATGATTATCGTGTGATAGTTTATAATGCACACAATAGATTAGGTATTCATTTGCCGAAGAAATGTATAAATGTCAATTTGTTCAGATTCAATGTGGTACAAGCGGTACTAACTGATCTAAACGAGCACAATCCCTACATACTTCACCTATAGTTTACATTTATGATGATAGTTCTTCATAATGACTACATATGAACTAAATTTGTGATCCGTTGGCTAAAAACGTATATGTCCTTAAAAATTTGTCTACAAACGACTCTCAATACTCCATGAGCTTATCTTATTAGCAGTCCATCTAACTCATATCGTTTTTCCTTTTGAAATCATTTGATTAATGTATACAATTCGCTTAGAAATATTGTGGGATCGAAAGGAACCTAATGATTTATTAACGATGTTAACTATTTCTCTATAATAGTGTTTTTTTGGAGATTCTGAAACAAACAGTAATCAAGCATTTTATACAAATACATTTAAAAATGTCACAAACATAGTTTCATCATTACACCCTATATCAATTTAATAAGATCTAAATCCAAGAGATATATTTCGTAATTCATCTCGTTATGATAATCTTCCATACCCCACATTGGATTAATTGAAGGTAAGAATGCAAGAAGTGTGTAAAATTACTCTACGATTTATTGGATTCTTTTATGGATTTAAAACCCATTTCATTCAGTATGCGATTGCTCAACAGAATATGTTCGTTTACTATTTCAGAATTCGAAGAGGCAACCGTAATATGCTTTCCTGAAAAAAAAAATTATTTTACGTATTTTTTAATAATGTAAGGAAATAGATATAGTACAATGTATCCTTATGCACATATTGGAACTATCAGGTAGAGTGCAAGGCAAAGAATATTTCCGATTAACAAAACTTAATTAAACATTTTAGAAAACAAAATCTTGCTTCTAGGAAAAGAACTACCTTTACTTTGCAACTTTTACGCGTGTGCGTATAAGTGTACGTGTGCATGTGAGTATGCATGTGGGTGTGCGTCGGGTGCGTGTACGAGTTCGAATACGTGTACGTGGGCGTGTGCGCAAAAGTGAATTTACTAGGTTTGACAAATCTTTGTGGTAAGTCTAGAATAAAATGAGGTACATGGGGATATTGGAAACCGTTTGAGGTACAAAATAGCTAAAATGCGGGTTCTCTAAAAACTTCTATACTCTATTTATTGTAAAACACATTCATTAAATACTTAGAGCAGGAATAATAGGTTATGGGAAGTTATATTGAAGTTTTCCCTTTTTTAAATCGTCATAAAAATTTTTTTTAACCAAGTACATCAACGTCACAATGTTTAAATCATGAATGGAACTCTTAGCTGGTTTTGAGTATTGTTTACTACTTTTTGGGATTTCTCCGTGCAAGATAAGAAAATGCGCTACCGTTACCAAACAAGCGTGTCGGAAATTCCTATTAATATTTGTTTAGAATAATAGAACACAAGGCCCATCGTGCATAAACTCTAAAGTATCTTTTACATTCTAGAATCTATAAAAATTCGTTGGTTAAAAAAATTAGATCATTTGTTCCATTAAGCGGACTTGGTAAATCATATGTTTTAAAATATCTCAAACAATTGTCAGTAATTATTTTGTTGCTGCCAAAGAACCTCGCAAATTGTAATCTAGTTCGAGGATATTGTGATCATTGAAGTTTGTCTTTTGCGAAGTGAATCCTGTTTAATACATTGTCGAATTGTAAATTATGTTCCGTAACGTACATGTTATGTCAATATTGTGAATAAATAAAGTCTTTCACAAAGGAAACATACTTGCTAAACCTTATCCAAATCGACTGATGGGTTATGGCGTTGTTGGAAACGGTTTGTAATTTGACAACGACAAACTTTTTACCTGTTTTTCGACGTTTGACTCCTACAATCTCTGGTTAAGCGTTGTTCGTATTATCCTGGGACACATTTATAATGTTAAGCGAGGGTTCTAAATATGTTGCAGAACTTACATTATGAGTGTAATAATGGTTAGTTATTAGGTAACAACCCTTAGTAATTTATCTCCATTTTATTTGGAACTTTTTTGGCATTTATCATTTGCCTACACCCTATATTTAGAACCGTTTTGACCTGTAGCGCACGCAACAATCAGCTGGGATTTCCCCATTTCAAATGATAGGCCCTCTATTCTAACTTGTGTTTGTGTTCCACCATCTCGTATTCGTGTTTCTTTTTGGCTTTCCTCTGTCTTGTTTGCGCCATCTGGTTTTTGCCATATTATTTGCGCCATTTTGTTCTCGAGTTCCTTTTTGGATTTCTTCGTCTTGGTTCCTTATTTTGCCATCTTGGTTCTGTTTCTCCATTTTGTTCATCTTGTATCTATGCGCATTTTTGGCTTAAGACCCTTTTTTGGCTTAATTCAACATCTTGGTCCAATATCTAAGGTCTTTCTCCCTCTTAATGGATCAATTCGCTGTCTTCCTTTTTTTGGATTAGAAGTAAATGTGTCTTAGTATAATTAGAGTACAATTAGAGGTTATAATACAGCTTGCAACTCCATCTAGTAATATACTTGCCATGTTATAATTAGGAGTTAGCGTACATTTTATCACGCCACCTTGTAGTATTATTCAAGCTACGGGCGGCATATTGTGCTATAATTAGAAGTTAGGATACAGTATTTAGGGCCACCTTGTGTCATTTAAATGTCTCAACAAATACACTAGAAATATTCACAAACCGTGCAAAAAAATGTACCAAAGCAACTAAAGCATGAAAAAATTTAGACTGACAAGCACATATGCAAACAAGTAAATTCACAAAACACGCCGAACATGCATAAAATATGCAATAAAATATGCCAAAACATTATTGAACTTGCATCTTGAATATTGTTTCTGGATATAAGGACAGAAGACAGGTTTTACAACCTAAAATAAGGTCCCTTTGATAAGCAAGTATGCGTGGGTGTATGAGTACCTTCGTTCGTATGCATATGTGTACTTGTGCGGGTAAATGTGATTTTCTTTAGGTCGCGATAACTAAAAAAATTTGAAGAGTAATATTATGTAAATTTAACAAAAGTATTTAGCACTTAATTGTCTAGATATCTGTAATTCTTGGTGGTGCTAGAATTGCGGAGCAAGGAGTAGGAAGGGTTAATATGCTTTCGTCCGCAATAGTAAAACATAATACCGAATGTATGCATAATTGGAATGTTAAAGAATTAAATGTCTAGACCCTAGTGATATCTAGTACTGATGGTGGTGGCGGTGATGGAGCTGCAAGGTAAGAAGAAGAGTGAATGTTATTCTCCTTCGTTGGCAATAACTCAGAAACTGTAGGTATTCAATTTCGCCTCAAACAACAGATGGTGAGAAAGTGACCTCAAATTTGTTTGTTTATTTTTTTAACTATGCACACTGCCGAATATGTTCGTATAGCACACAATATTTTTATTAAAAATATCTGTTATGGAACAACACATGTCCTTCCAATCTACAAAGTGGAAATTTAAAGAAAAGAAATAATTTTAATAATTCTTTTAGGATAATTATGCAACCTGTTTTTTAATACGCTTTTAACGAAAATAGGCAACATTGTAAAAACAAAAACAATAATCTTTGTCAAATAGACGTTTAAATTTCATATCAGATAGAGGTTAATAGACATCTAGAGGCTAACTTAAATATCTGGTGTAGAACACCACCCGACCTTTCAACCTACAAAATGGAAATTAAAAGAAATTAAATAATTTTACAAACAAAAGTTTAAAAGAAAATAAGAACATCCTTCCTACAGGACACGAAACTGATAGCATTGTGGTAGACAAGGAAGAAGAATCTATGTATTTTATATAGATATTTAGTACCTCAAGGTACCAACAAAAAATTAGTTTTTACTGAAATAAGACCAAAATCAGTATATTATCAGACAGTCCTTTTACAAATCATATCAAACACAAAGATATTTGTTTCGTATATATTTTTAATGTAAGTAAAGCAAAAACAGGTGTTGGCTTCTGAGCAGGAACGTACTGCTTAAAATTTATTTTAAATCAGAGTGAGAATCACAATGAAAATGCTCTGTTTAAATGTCCAACCTGTTCTAACAAAAGTGTAAGTACGAGTACCTACCTAAATAAAAATCCACTTTTTACAATTTTTTTCGTTTTGACATATCCGTTATCCATCGGTAATAACTACGTAGGTACCTAATATTATTATTTTTTGTAAGTTATTAATGATGGTTATTGTTAAATTTACTGATTTGTTAATAGTTATTAATGATACTAGTTCGATATGAACGTCATAATGAAACGCATGTAAAGTTAAACCACGAGGCGTTAGCCGAGTGGTTTATTTACACAAGTTTCATTACGAAGTTCATATCGAACGTGTATCATTCAAAATTTAATCTACGCCAGTCCAAATAGATTTTCTTTGCATAGATTCGATTTGTTTACAATATCAGAAACGTTTTTGTAAATAAAAATTCAAAATTATTAAGTGCCCATATTAATCGATGTTATAGTAACCGCGCTTGTTGATTGTTTCAATTTTTACGTTGACAACGTCATTATTTGCGTTCAATTTTGTGCTTTACATGAGTTTCACGCACTGATGGACTGAATTTAACAAATTGTACAGACTTTATAAATAATCTTTACAATAAATAAATGTTGGTAAAGATTTTATAATGAAGTAAAAGTTGTAACTAACTTTCTTTTTGCCTGTTTTTTATTTTAAAATTTGCGTGTTATTATGAGTTCATAATGGCACTGGGTGCTATTATGTAGGCCATAATGACACCCAAATGAAGATGATAAATATGTCATAATGACACTGGCGTAGATTAACGTTATTAATTGAATTGAAGACAATTTAAACTTCTCGTCACACACACTTTTTACTATATTTTTACTTCAATGACAACAATGTTACATCATCCAATTATTCTTATTTTATTTTTATTTTACATAATCTAGAAAATATGATTTTATTCAACACCTTCTAATTTCTAGATTATGTATTACATTTAAAAAAAAATGTTTACATGTTATACATTAATTTTATTTTTATATAATTAAACTTCACATTGTTTAATAGTTTTGTTAGAATGTCCGCAATTTGTTTTTCAGTTTCACAATATTTTAAGTTTATTTTTCCTTCTTGTACTTTCTCATTAATGAAGTTAATACCTTACATCAATATGTTTACTTCTCTTATTGAATTGGGCGTTTTTAATCAGTTTGATTGAACTCGGATCATCCACGTTTAATTCTATTTTAATGTCTCCACCAGTTAGTTCATCAGTCTTTAAATACAACACTTCTTTAACAAAATCAGCTGCTGCTATAAACTCTGCTTCTGTAGTTGATAATGATACAATTGGCTGTTTTCGAGATCCCAGTATATTGGTCCACCACAGTAGAATATAACGTATCCACTTGTACTTTTACGTATTGTTATATCACCCGCGAAGTCAGAATCACTATACGCAATTAATTTTTCACTATTCAAGTCACTTCCACTTTTAAAAGAAATTCCATCACTTTTCGTACCAATTAAATAACGTAAAATTCTTTTAACACTCACGGTGTCTTGATTAGTAGGATTTTCCACACTTCTGCTGCAAAAATTTACCGCAAATGATAAATCGGGTCTAGTTTTATCTGTCAATGTTCCAATTGCTTCTCGATAGGACACACCTTGAGTTTTTCTCTAGTTTTTCTTCAATTCTCGGATTATAAATCATTGGTGTACCTATTGGTTTTTTTCTAAAGTTTCTGTAAATTTTTCGTTCCATTTCAACGGGGCTTGCTTTAGTCCATACAATGTTTTTTTTTAGTTGACATATTTTATGTTGTTCTGGTTTGTATCCATCTGGTATTTCCATAAAAATTCTTTCTTGAAGATTTCGATAAAGAAACGCTGTTTTTATATCAAATTTCACCATTTTGTAATTATCTCTGATTGCCATTGCAAAAAGTATTCTTAATGAACTCATGTTTATTACTGGGCTAAATGTGTCTTTGTAATCTACTTCTACGTATATTGTGTCCTTCTGCTTCATTTCTGTTAACTAACTTCCATGTCTTGTTTTCTTCTAGTGATTCTTTTTCTGATTTTATTGCTCTTTTCCAATTTTCCTTTTCGTATCCATTTATCGCTTCTTCGTAGCTTAACATTGCATATTCTTCATTTTCTATTTCATAGTCTTCGAATCTTCTTGGCAAAATTATTTTTCTTCCACTTATTGTTTCTTTTTTTACTGGTTCATTATCATTTTTTTCTTGATTTTCTCCTTCTTCTAATGTAGAAACTGTTTCATTCAATATTTCATCTTCCAGAATTTCTTCTTCTGTACTATCTTCGTTAAATATTTGTATTTTACTATTCACTTTTTCCTTTTCATTTTCCTTGAATATTACATCTCTGTAAACAAAAATTTTCCTATCTGTTTTATCAAACTGATACTTCTTGCTTCTTGTGTCAAGCTTCTTTAAATGTCCTAACACTTTTGTAAATGCATCACATCTAAATATTTGTAAATTTGTTAAATTTGGTTTCTTCTCATTCCATTTTTCCATAGGCGCAACGTTTAAAGAATCTGTGGGTCTTCTATTTGTAAGATATGCAGTAACGTATATCGCTTCTCCCCAAAGTTCCTTGTCACTTTAGCGTCGAAAATCATTGCTCTGGCTTTGTCAAGCAATGTTCTATTCATTCTCTCACCATTACCATTCAATTGCGCTGAATACGGTATTGTGAAATCTAAAATAATTCTTTCTTTCTTACAGCATTGTCTAAATTCTGTATTTGAATATTCTCCGCCGTTGTGACATCTAATTTTTGATACTTTCGTAGTTTTACTTCTTTCCACCTCTCTCATGAACTGTTTTAAATATTCTTTTTGCTTCATCTTTAGTTTTTAATAAGTACACTTGGTAGTAGTGTCAATATTCATCCAAAACTGTCAAAAAATACTTCTTTCCATCCCATGTAATAGGATCAATCGGACCACATATATCAGTATGTATTATTTCCAGCATCCTTGTTACCTTTTTTCTTACTGTGTCGAATGGTAATCGAGTTTGCTTCGCTTGTATGCATATTTCACATCCTTGTACATTTTCACAATCTATTTTATCAATTTCAATTCCTGTAGACATATCAATCAATTTTTGCATGTTTTTATTTCCTAGGTGTCCTAGTTTTCTGTGCCAAATTTCCACTTTTTTCATCGTTTCTTCCATCAAATAACTTTCTTTTATTTCTTCTTTTTCTTTATGTAGTTTTACTAAGTATAATGCATTTTCTTTCTTCCCTTCTAGCACTTGGTTATTCTTTTCAATTATTACTTTGTTTTTAATGAAAATTACTTTACCATCATTTTCTGTAATTGAATTAACTGATAGTAAATTTCTATTCAACTCTGGTATGTATAAAACATTACTTAGAATGAATTCACTTCCTTCAATAGTCCCCTTTTCCTTTGATACCATCGTTTGATTCTTCTTTGCTACTTGTATTTTTGTTTCACTTTCTATCATGGTTTTATACAACTGTTTTGAATTCGTCATGTGTGCTGTGCAACCAGAATCCACAATGAATCTGTCGTCGATGTTTTCACTACTACTTGTGTTCATGTAAAATGCAATCTTATTTCTATTTTGTGTCTTTTGCTGTTTTGTTCTGAAGAAACAGTCTTCTTCCTTATGATTAGTCTTCTTGCAAAGTCTATATGGTTTTATGTTTGATTTTACGTTTTTTCTTGATGTTGTGGGTGCTTCATATGTACAATTTCTTACAAAATGTCCAGTGTTACCGCATTTGAAACATTTTAGAACTGCTCCCCTGTCATTATTGCAGTTTCTGGTTGTGTGATTTTTATTTTTACAATTATAACACACTTTTTCGCTGCTTCTGAATGCTACTTGATTCTCGCTTTCCTTACTATTTCTTCTCTGTTCTTCTGCTAATAGCCTTGATGTTAATTTCGTCAGGGTTCAATATTTTATTTTAACATTTTTAATTTATGCACGATACATTTTATTTTACTTATATGTACTGCCATATTGCTGTTCTTTTCGAAAATAAAATTGTAGAACTGCTGTAATAAAGTACATAGTTGATCTTGAGTACTTTTCTCGAATATTTCTTTTAGCTTGTTAAACATTTCACATGCTGTGTCACAGTTGATTATATGTGGTAGCAATTTCTTCTCCACAGACATAACTATTAATCTTTGCGCCCTTGTATCTTTCCGTTTCCAAGATGATTTTTGTTCTTCATTACTTGTATCAGTGTTAATTGTTGTTCCAGTAACGATATCATATAAATCACTTGTTTTTAACACTGCCGTTAGTAGTATATAGAGGCCGGAGCTACTCCACTTCAAGGTCACGACGATCTCGTAAGCTATGCATAAAAAGTAGGCCATGAGTTCATTGAAGGTGATTGCCTCTTTGTGAGAAAGATATTATTGATAAAGTAAGGAATGTACGTAACTGATTATTCATATAAAATATATTTGAAAGAAAATGGTGAAAGTAAATTATCGCGAAGTAGAAACTCTCAACAAGAAAATTAAAAAGGTGCAGAGGGAATTATTATATCGATATTAGGGGCAGCAAGAAATAGATGAACTTTTAAAGAAAATTAGAGAAGTAATGAGAACGTTGGGAATGTACGAGGTGAACCTGAAGATGAAGAGTTTAAAAATATGAAGGGACATATAGTTGCAAAATAAATCAATAATGGGTTATGAAGTTTGATTTAACTATATTATAAAATCATAAGTTCGCATTTTCACATATAAATTTCTAATGCTTGTTTTAAGAAAAGTATGTACATTTTTAAATCATGTAAAATTTGGGGATTTTGTTCATATTCTAAATATTACGTTACCGAGTTAGATGTTTCATTACGGAAATGTATATCCTACAAGAAGAAGAATTTTTTAAAAACTGTATTTAGGTATAATATTTAACAAAATAAATGGATAATCATGTAACGTAACAAAAAATTTTATTTTTCTATTTTGCGTGTTTAATATGTACATTATGACACTCAAACGGGTGTTTTAATGTTTGACTTTAAAGTTTAGTAACCTAACATTTTTTTTCTTGATGTTGGTATGTAAACTAATAATGAAGTTCTTTATTGATGTATGTAAACGTAAATGTAACATAACCTATTCTTATTTGAAATATTGAATTATTCCTGATTAATGCATTGTAATGATTAAGATGACCAAAACCGAATATGGACGATTTCTCTTTTTTATTGTGTTTCAAGATAAAGCGCCAATATGCTTTCAGATTAAGCCGATTACATCTTTTGCGTCAAATATAACCTTCATTTAACCTTGTTAACTTCACGAGTGTAAATTATTAAGTTTACATAGTATAGTGTAATTTGATTCCGATTATAATGTATATAGTATACAACTTCGATTGAAAACATATTTATAGGTATGAAATGACTTTCAATTAACACTAATAATACTTATCTTTTTTGTGCAATTATACAATCTAACGTTCGATAACCTTGTTATCTTCCAGAGTGTAAATTGTTAAGATGTAGTAAACAATTTTGTCAAATTTAGACAAAATTGTTTAATCTTAATAATTACACGATATAATGTATATAGATATAAATATACATTAGAAAACATATATTTATAGGTAGTTTGAAATGAATTAGTAACAAATAATAGTTTTAATACCCTATATTTGTATCGAATTCAAACAAACAAATACCACTGTTGCCAACCTACATTCAAAATTATGAAATAAGGTGACAAATGGAATTTACACACAAATACGCAAAATAGAAAAAATAGTATAAGAAACTCGTTTCATAAGACGCTTTATCGCATTCGTCCATTAGAAAACTCCCCGCTGCGCGGGTCGTTTTCTAAACTTGGACTCATGCGATAAAAACGCGTCTTACGAAACTTGTTTCTTAATATACTATTATGCAACTGTTCGTAGCGCAAGTTGTCTGCATGTGAGTAATATATTCAATGAAGTATCACTTTTAACTGCCATACAATTTACTGTTTATGTTTAATTCCACATGTAAAATTGCAATGCTTTTTTGGTTCATAAGCTGTACACTTTATAGTGATAGATAATGTGAATATTTTACCTTAAGGAAAAAAGTAAAAAGAATTAAAACATTTATTTATTCAAAACCTCTACACTTTACTAAAAAAAGACTAACCTATAACTAATTACTTAACATAAACTAAGGGTCCATATTGTCCAATGCCCTAAACACCAATTCGGCATTTCGCCCCGTCTTTTCCGCACACACCAACTCTTCGGTGGCCTCAGCTAACTCCATCGTTAGCCGGGCCACCCGATTTCTTATTTCAACCACCCGCTCTTGGTTTGTGATGTATAAGTCTCGTATCCACTCTAAATTCTTTTCCCTTAACTGATTGAGTCTGACAGCAGGCTCGAGGGGTTGGCCTCTCTCGGGGAGCTGCTGCCCTTGGGACGGTATGTCCAGTAGAGCCAAATTTTTCCCCCACGCATCCACCTCGGTGTTGCAGCCACGGTAGAAAGCGTTTTGGCGGGAAATTTGTACGTCAAGGTCAGAAGCTAAAAATAGAAATTGCAATCATTATATTACAATCCTTAGAAGTCTAAAAATAGTGTGGTCAAGGTCAAGGGTTATTGACCTGTAGGGGTATCGTATGACATTTCTTAGAAGTATAAAAATAGAATCAATTCATGGAAACAAGAAGAATGCGAGTTGTTGTCTATGCTAAGAAGTCAAAGTCAAAGGTGAAATGGTGCTTATATTGACTAAATTGGGTCAAAGTGAGATAATCTACTAAACTAAAAGTAGGTGTGTATTTAACAAGTTCAAACATGTTGTCATAGGTACTTAAGTCAAGGACACATTCTTGTGATATAAACCACAGCGAGGTGTGAATAGAAATTGCAATGTCATCATCATATTACAATTCTTAGAAGTCTAAAAATAGAGTGGTCAAGGTCAAAGTTTATTGACCTGTAGGGGTATCGTATGACACTTCTTAGTCTTTCTAAACTAAAAGTAGGACAAGGTGGGTTTCATGGAAACAAGAAGAATGTAAGTTGTTGTCTATGCTAAAAAGTAGACTAAGGTTAAATGGTGCTTATATTGACTAAATTGGGTCAAGGTGAGATAATTGACTAAACTAAAAGTAGGTGTGTGTTTAACAAGTTTAAACATGTTGTCATAGGTACTTAAGTGAAGGACACGTTTTTGTGATATAAACCACAGCGAGGTCTGAATAGAAATTGCAACGTCATCATCATATTACAATTCTTAGAAGTTTAAAAATAGAGTGGTCAAGGTCAAAGTTTATTGACCTGTAGGGGTATCATATGAGACTTCTTAGTGTTTCTAAACTAAAAGTAGGACAAGGTGGGTATTTAACAAGTTTAAACATGTAAGAGGTACTCAAATCAAGGACACATTTAGATCAAAATTTAAAGCTAAAAATAGAGATTGCTAGGCCATCATACTGAAATTCTTAGAAATCTAAATATAGGGTTTTCAAGGTCAAAGAGTAATTAATGACCTGCAGGTGTATCATATTACATTTCTTAGGAATATAAAAATAGAATCAGTTTATGGAAACAAAAAGAATGAAAGGTTGTTGTCTATGCTAAAAGTAGACCAAGGTCATACTACAACCCCACCATGTGGAAATTACAGATGAATCATTTCCTCAACAGTGTTTAGTCCTAGTACAGTTGCGAGCAAGTAAAGTCGTTATAATGCAAGCAGCAATATCATTCCTGGAGCGATATACAGGAATGGACAGCATCTCCTGATGGTAGCATTTATTGATCATCAGATGCAGAGTAGCTTACTGATGCAATTCTTAAAGCACACTCTCCCCTCTACCATAAAAAAATCGTGATGCAGTAATATATATAGGACAGTTCTTGTGTCAACTCAAAATTCAAAAGCGTTCTCGAATCAGTAAAGATGAATCTGTCTGCATTGAACAGTAGCACTTTCTGTAAATCCTTCACGAACGTAAAAGACTTGGAGGTGGGTGCAAAATATAAAGTGATTGATATGAATATCATCGACACAAAGTATGGTAAACATATTATCATTGAAACCCAGAACTTTAAGTCCATACTTCCCTTACAATTTTATGAATACTTCAAAAAAGAAGATGACGTGTACATTACCAGCGCCGGAACTGTAGGAAAGACGACTAATTTAACATTTCTGTAAAAAAATAATAACATATATTTATGTATAAAATACTTATCTTTTTTGGGGTTTTTTAATGGTGTACTTTAAATTATACAATCTAAACGTTTCGATAATACTTACAGTTATCTTCGTCAGTAGTAATGTTTCTTAAAAATTGTGAAAGATGTAGTAAACAATTTTGTCAAATTTGAAAAATTAAAACATAAACATAAGCCTGCTATTAATATAACAAAAAAAAACAAACTTATATTAATAGCAGGCTTATGTTTATGTTTTAATTTTTCAAATTTGACAAAATTGTTTACTACATCTTTAACAATTTTTAAAAAACATTACTACTGACGAAGTGTTAGGTGTTATCGAATTGTATAATTTAAAGTACACCATTAAAAAACCCCAAAAAAGATAAGTATTTTATTATGAGTGTTAATGGTGAAAGTTTACATTTTCATATATCTATGTATAATTGTTTGGAAATAAATTATATATTTTTTGTTGCAAAAAAAATGTCTTCTATTTTTTGATTAAATGAAGAGTAGGTACATCATAATGAAGAGAGCTGCTATTGATGAGACTAAAAAAAATGTTGTTATTATATTAGTTGTATCTGAAAGCTCACAATGTACTGACCATTTTACCGCATTAAATGTACATGTATGTATTTATGTATGATGAGTGTACAATCAAATAAATGTTATCTAAGAATAAGCATTTGTGTAAAATTGTTTTGGATAATGAGAACCTAAACTGCTTTCAGTCTGCTGCGTTGAGCTTTCCTACCGGAAACAGTTACCGCTTCTAGGAAACAGCTACCTGTTTTTGAGAAACGGGTACCGGTTTAGGTCTGTTTTTGAGCTGTTTTCGGAAACATGGAAGCTGTTTTGAGATGTTTCTGCCTGTTGCTGGAAAAACAGGTATCTGTTTCTGAGCTGACTGCATCAAAGTTTATATTGTTCACATTTTCGGTGATTACAATGTTCTGCCGAACCATTTACAAATTGTTGTTGTTGTTGGCTTCAGCCAACTCACTGCATAAACGTTCCAAATTTTCACTATACTAAAATTGAATTTATCTTAATTAATTAATAAAATAAGGAATTTTTTTTAGTTTTTAGAAAATTTGAAACTGCTATCTTTTGCGCTGTTATTTGTTTAGTCTATATACAGAAATTCAGAATTTTTGACTTAACGATTAAACTGCTATGTAACCTTATAATTATCACATAAAACTATTACAAAGAAAAGGTGAATAACATTATCTATTGTATGAAATGTCTTAGTAAACAAAAATTATATGTGTGTGTGTGTGAAATGTTTTAAAACTCTTTTTATCATAGCAGTTTAATCGTTAGGTCGAAAATTCTGATTTTTTGTATATAGACTAAACAAATAATAGCGCAAAAGATAGCAGTTCAAATTTTCTAAAAACTAAAAAAAAAAATTTGGAAAAACTTTAAGGCCTTCTTTTACTGCGAAATATTACTATCACGATATAAAACGTACATTCTTAATATTAACTCTCACACCTGAAACGTAAAATTGACAGTTGGTTATGTTTAGTGATACCACAAGTTGTTGAATTTACAAGAAAATAATTTGCTATGGTTTTATTTGATACTATTAATCCTTTGACTTTGACTTTTTAGCATAGACAACAACTCGCATTCTTCTTGTTTCCATGAATTGATTCTATTTTTATACTTCTAAGAAATGTCATACGATACCCCTACAGGTCAATAACCCTTGACCTTGACCACACTATTTTTAGACTTCTAAGAATTGTAATATGATGATTGCAATTTCTATTTTTAGCTTCTGACCTTGACATACAAATTTCCCGCCAAAACGTTTTCTACCGTGGCTGCAACACCAGGGTGGATGCGTGGGGGGAAAATTTGGCTCTACTGGACATACCGTCCCAAGGGCAGCAGCTCCCCGAGAGAGGCCAACCCCTCGAGCCTGCTGTCAGACTCAATCAGTTAAGGGAAAAGAATTTAGAGTGGATACGAGACTTATACATCACAAACCAAGAGCGGGTGGTTGAAATAAGAAATCGGGTGGCCCGGCTAACGATGGAGTTAGCTGAGGCCACCGAAGAGTTGGTGTGTGCGGAAAAGACGCGGCGAAATGCCGAATTGGTATTTAGAGCATTGGTCAATATGGACCCTTAGTTTATGTTAAGTAATTAGTTATAGGTTAGTCTTTTTTAGTGAAGTGTAGAGGTTTTGAATAAATAAATGTTTCAATTCTTTTTACTTTTTTCCTTAAGGTAAAATATTCACATCATCTATGACTATAAAGTGTACAGATTATGAACCAAAAAAGTATTGCAATTTTACATGTGGAATTAAACATAAACAGTAAATTGTATGATACAGTTAAAAGTGATACTTCATTGAATATACTACTCACATGCAGACAACTTGCGCATAAATAAAACTTTTTGTTTCGTTACATGATTATCCATTTATTTTATTAAATATTATACCTAAATACAGTTTTTAAAAGATTCTTCTTCTTATAGGATATAAATTTCCGTAATGAAACATCTAACTCGGTAACGTAATATTTAGAATATGAACAAAATCCCCAAATTTTACATGATTTAAAAATGTACATACTTTTCTTAAAACAGCATTAGAAATTTATATGTGAAAATGCGAACTTATGATTTTATAATATAGTTAAATCAAACTTCATAACCCATTATTTATTTATTTTGCAACTATATGTCCCTTCATATTTTTAAACTCTTCATCTTCAGGTTCACCTCGTACATTCCCAACGTTCTCATTACTTCTCTAATTTTCTTTAAAAGTTCATTTATTTCTTGCTGCCCCTAATATCGATATAATAATTCCCTCTGCACCTTTTTAATTTTCTTGTTGAGAGTTTCTACTTCGCGATAATTTACTTTCACCATTTTCTTTCAAATATATTTTATATGAATAATCAGTTACGTACATTCCTTACTTTATCAATAATATCTTTCTCACAAAGAGGCAATCACCTTCAATTAACTCATGACCTACTTTTTATGCATAGCTTATGAGATCGTCGTGTCCTTGAAGTGGAGTAGCTCCGGCGTCTATATACTACTGCCGTTATTTGAAATTTCCATATTTGATATGATTCTTCATTTATCAATTTTTCAATATGCACAATTTCTTCAGTTGCCATTTTTAAATTTTTACACTGTCAATGTCTATTGGTCTATTTTTACGTACTTTTTTTAGTTTTTTACTTTTTAGAGCACTGGGCTACGTATCCTGAGCCCATAACCTGATGGTTATTGTTAAATTTACTGATTTGTTAAACGTTATTAATTGAATTGAAGATAATTTAAACTTCTTGTCACACACACACTTTTTACTATATTTTTTACTTCAATGATAACAATGTTACATCATTCAACTATTCTTATTTTATTTTTATTTTACGTAATCTAGAAAATATGATTTTATTCAACAATTAATAACAATAATTATTAATAACATTAATAAAAATATCTGGTGTGGAAAAACGACCTTTCAACCTACAAAATGGAAATTAAAAGAAATGAAATAATTTTAACAAACATTTTTTTAAGATAATAATGCAACCTATTTTTTAGTACCTTCATAACGAAAATAGCCAACATTGTAAAAATACAAACAATAATCTATGTCAGATGGACATTTAAAACTTTATGTCAGATAGAAGCTAATAGACATCTAGATATAGAATTAAAAAAATTCCAAAGCTGTCCGCTTCCATAAAAAATATCGATAATACCTTAGCTTAGACCATTAAGGATAATGCAGTTTATGGATTCTCTATCATATTTATTTAAATTTGCCACGTATTCCACATTATATTATGAAGCTTTATCAAGAAAAACTATGTAAAATTAAATTTTCATTAAAAAATATGTCTACACATTTTCTTATAAAATTAATCATTATTCACACGTTGAAAAAGTTTGAACGCTTAAATTCTATCCTGGGAATTTTTTTACCGCTAAATTACGCGTTGTATCAAAAAAATGGTATATTGGTATTTGTATACCTTTGAAATATACAGCTATTTCAGAAATATTTGATAAAAATCAAAACAGGTCCAAATATCCCCCCCCCCATCTCTGCCGCTGATTTCCCCCAAAATGTAATCAGTTCCAAGAGAAATAAAAACAAGCTGAAGTGTTTTCGTTCTGGAGTTACCTTCGGTATTAACATATTTCTATGCACAGTCACAGACACACACAAGCGCGCGTGCACACGCACACGCACACCCTCACGCACACGCACACTCACACGCACACGCACACGCACACGAACACGCACACGCCCGCACACGCCGCACACACACACACACACACACACACACACACACACACCACACATGCACGCCCGCACACACACCACACACGTACTCAGGAAAATATATAACCAAACTCAAAATCAGGCCGCTATATTATTTCACATGCAAGGAAAGTCTTGGCGGAAATATCTCTGACAAAAGGTTGAACGCACTATTTCGTTTTTGAAAATGGACAGTTACCTGGGGATAAATAAACAAGCTAACTTTCATTACCAATTTTGATAATACACATATGAATTGAAACTAACACCGAATTAGTTTCGTAAGGCAACTATTGGACTCTGTGTTTTATTCATTTAGACAACCATAATAATAATAATATCACACAAATTCGGAAATACCTCTGGTTTAAAGGGCCCTAGATTTATAAACAAGCTTGAACGCACTATTTCGTTTTGTAAACGGACGGATATCCCGGGGGTAAACAAACAAGCTGGCTTCATTTACAATTTTGATAATACACAAACGTTTTAAAACTAACACCGATTTGGTTTCGTAAGGCAATTCCAATTTTGATAATACACAAACGTTTTGAAACTAACATCGTTTTCATTTCGTAAGGCAGCTATAGAACACTGTTCTATTTTATCCACGCCCATCATTATCATTAGACAACCATAATAACAATAATATCCCTCAAATTAATGTGCACACTATTGGCAAGTTTATCATACAGTGATAAAAATACGTTTTACAGTTAAATCAGTAAAAATGCCTATACACCAACAAATATAACCAAGCTTGAAATCAAGCCTTTAGCAATTAAATAAAGTAATTAAAATAAGGATAAGGGTTACAATAAAAAACGAGCACGTACCAGAGCTATTGCCGATAATCGTATTGGAAAAACACCTTGACAGGTTAAACAGCTGCTTACACCCACATCACATTCACTTTAGACGTCTTGATTATAACAATAATATAAAGTACTTATAATCTTCCAGCAATCATTAATATAAAGTAATTATTTTCGGAGTTACCCCAGTTATGCTACCACAATTACAACCTTTCACTATTCAAATATATCTAATGTATACGGAAAAATAACAGTCCTGCATTAATGAAATCGTTATGAAAGTTAATTGAGTTCAAATTATATGATGTTCACGTTCTTTGCGCGTGACAAACATACCTCCAATTAGATTACACTTATTTTTAAAAGCAAATTTGTTTGTTTGCGATGGCGTCTCTATCAGTTCTCTCGTTGCTCACCTCCATCCCGTTTCCCCCGTTTCTAGCGCTTCTTTCAAATCTCTCAACCCTCTCGTTTATCTCGTCTCTCTCATCTCTCCCGTTTCTCTCGTTTTTCTAATGGTCTCAGGCGAGATCATAGCCCTGTCTTCTGATTGGTTGTGTGTACGCCCAGGTCTCGGGTTCTGAGTGGAGGACCTAAGGGTAGGTCACACCCCTCTTTCTGATTGTTGGCATTCATTTTTGTTTTGGAAACCAACTTTGTTTTGATGACCAACCTCGCAGATAATTTCAATTATGAGTCGTAATTGAAGGTAGAGGTGTGTCAATAGGCCTAAGGCTCTGATTGACTGGTTTTGTTTTTGTGGCGACACGTAGTGGTATATTTTTAAAAACTAGTGAGATGTTGGACTGAAGCTAGTTCTAGCAGAACACCTTGTTATTATCAGTAATAAAAAGATAAAGGGGGTTTCAGTTTGTGACGGCATTTAGTAATGTATTTTTAAACTCACGAATGTTGTCTGTAACAGAAGCTGATTGGGGCTCTCGCGAGCCTTGACCTAACCTAAAATTTTATATTGTACGTGTATTGACCTAACCTAAAATTTTGCGTGTATTAACCTAACCTAATATGTGAGTGTTGAACTAACCTAAAAAGAAGAATTTTTAGCTCAGCTTCTTGTTTGATTTGATCGATATTGATTGAATTGACTGATTTGGTTAATTGCTTTGATTGATTGATTTGATGTTTGATTTGATCGAGAGTGATTTGTTTGATATGCTTCGGCTGACTTTATTGGGCTATTAATTGATCTGTCGTTTGACAAGGGGACGAAGGCCCGAGAACAAGTCCGGCGTCCTATACCTGTCTTGCAAGTTAGCGTCAGAGCCCCTTACTAGAATACAATTTCAAATTTCCCACCAACGGCCGAAGACCTGACAAGGGGCGACGACCCTAGAACAAGTTACGGAGTCGTACAACTGTCTTATGAGTTAGTATGAGGGCCCCCTTACTAGTATATAATTTCAAATTTCCCGCCAAAACAAAAATGGCCTCCAAGATCCCCGACAAAACAAGTTAACCTACAAAATTGAATTATGAGTCATAATTAAAAGCAAACTGACAAACCGACAAAACAAAATGGCTGCCAAAATTTAATTAAGGCTCATAATTAGAAACAGAATAATAACGACTTAGGACGCTCAGACTTGCTTATAAATCTAAGGCCCTTTTTAACTGAGGTGCTTCCGCTAAAGTCGACCTTGTATGTAAAATATTTTGATTATCATTTTTCCATTTCCAATAATGCCAGCCCCTATTACAGAACACATTCATTAGTTTTAAATCTCAAAATAGTGTTACTTATAATAAATGATTAAAACCCTTTATCTTTTTTATAAACAGAATAATAACGACTTAGGACGTCCAGACTTGCTTATAAATATAAAGCCCTTTTTGAGAGAGATGTTTCCGCTAAGACAGATCTTGTATGTAAAATATTTTAATTATCATTTTTCCATTTCCAATAACGCCAGCCCCTATTACAGAAAAAATTCATTAGTCTTAAATCTTAAAATAGTATTACTTATAATAAATGATTACAACCCTTCACCTTTTTTATTTATAAATTTAATTATGACTCATAATTAAACCCATAATAAGTTGTGTGTAACAGTGGACTAAGCCTCGAAGGCTGGTGTAAGCGTCTTATACCTATCTCACAAGTTAGAACTAGGGACCCCTATTTAAAATTTCCTCCATAACCATTACAGTGATCTGTATGTAGTTTTAAAATATAACGCTTCTATTACAGAAAACATTCATTAGTCTATACACAAGTAGATGGCTCCACAAACAAATTCAAATTTTGGGGTAAGGGGCCATGAGAAGGGGCTAAGTACCGGAAACAAGTTCCGAAGACCTATACCTGTCTTACAAATTAGAATTAGGGCCCCTTATTAGAATACAAATTCAAATTCCCCGCCATAACCCGCAAAAACTTAGATACAAATTCAAATTTTCCGCAAAGGGGGCCACGACAAGCGGGCGAAGGCGCGAGAGCAAGTTGCGAAGCCCTACACCTGTCTTACAGTTAGCATGGGAGCCCCCTTATTAGAATACAAATTCAAATTTCCCGTCAAGGGTCACGCCTTGAACATGTTCCGATTACGACAAGGTTGTGAAGCCCGAGAGCAAGATGCGAAGCCCTACACCTGTCTTACAAGTCAGCATTAGGGCTCCCTTATTAGAATACAAAGTCAAATCCTCTACCATAACCAATCAGAATGCAGACTTAATCCTCCAATCAGAGCACAGAGCCTGGGTGGTGAGGTAAGGCCCAATCAGAAGCCTGACCGCGGACCACACGTACAACCAATCAGGTAAAAGTATGGGTGTGGCCTACACTTAGTCCCATGTTAATACACGTACAACCAATCAGGTAAAAGGAATGGGCGTGATCTAGTCTTAGATCCGCATTAATGAAGTCACAGGGGCCTTATTAGTCTTAACCCGCTCTTAATGCTGCCAAAATGACCGCTAGACCACACCCTAGGGGCATCCAACACCCCTAACCAGGGGGTTAGATCGCCAAACGGGCTCTTAATATGGCCAAAGGAGCTGAAAAAGGTCCCCGAAAAGAAGCCGACCCCACCCTCAACCCCACTTCTAGTCTCATCCGCTACCCCCACATTACCCCCACCACTATGAAGTCACATCCCATGCTGGGCTCATTCTACTAATGTACTTTCAAGGTAATTAAATATTTATAAATATGTATTTTTCTTAAATTTAATAGATTTTCTTAAAATAATAACGTTCATAACATTAACTTTCTGTCGAAGTTTACGCATGTTATAATTTTTGATTAAATATCTAACCTAGATCTTACCTACGGACATCAAAATATTATAACACGAAAAAAGTTACCAGAAACGATGCTTCTAAGAAACTTCTAAACGCACTACAAACGATGCGTTTAAGAGTACTTACGGCAGTATTCATAATCAACGCTCTAAAGTGACTTTATTTAAAAAAGACTGTAATGTAAAGTCAGATTTAAAGCGTAAAGAGAAGGAATTTGTACTTTTGAATAAAGTGGATAATTTCAAGAGTATTATTGAGTGCAAGATCACTAATAAAGTTAATAAGAAAGAGAAGGTTTAGTATATGATTGTTTAGGGTTTGTGAGATTTATATAATTTTAATAGGAAGAAGGTTGGAATAAAATTTCGATTGCTGTTAATTCGAAAACATTAAAAGCAAGAACTTCTGATCAGCTGCAATCGAAGTACGATAACTTAAAATCCAAAGCTAAAAAAGCTGTTGCCGGCAATTTAAAATACAGTCGTGGAGTTGGTGGTGAACAGATTTTGACGACCCCGTGATAGTTAAAAGCTGTTTTGCAGTTAATAAATTTCAAAACTGTTGTAGGTCTGCCAGGTGCTTTTGATTCGGATTCCATTGCGGTAAGAGTCTGACTCATTTATATTTGTGTGCGTTACAAAAATAATTAAGTTTCAGTAATCTGCTGAAGAAGGTGTTATTATTTTAAATATAGACAATGACTTGATCGTAAGTTCTTGTTGCTATCATTCTGTTGGTAATTCTAAAAAAAACCGTTTTAGATTCCCATCGAGCCAGAAATTACGTACACCGCCATAGAGGTCCCAAACGCAACTCAGTCAAGCAGAAGACAGGTAATATGAAACTAAATAAAACAAGGAACGCCTAACCTACGTATTTTAAAGGGGAGCGACTTGGAAATTCGGGCCAGGAATACACAGGCTAGTTGTAGTAACTAGGTAATTATAATTCAATGTAATAATAATAAATATAACTTATGTATTTTAAAAGAGGGCAGTTTGGAAGTCCAAGAGGATATTCAGGTTGTAGTAAGCAGGTAATTTTGTAATTAACAATAATTTAATATATATATATATATATATATATATATATATATATATATTCCGGGTGGGCAGTTTGGAGGTGCAGGCTGCGAACAACGTTGAAATTAAAGACACCGGTTCCAGCGGTCAGGTAATTTTAAAAATTAGTTTCGTCTGTATTCTTATTACATCTGTTTGGTAGGATTGGAGATCATATACTCCTGCAAAAATGAGGAGTACCGCTGAAAAACTGCGACAAAAGGTTGCTAAACCCCATTTGTAAGGGTTTATAAGAGCAACAGGAAGAGCTTCAAATGAAACTGAAACGAACGGAAGAGGAGCACCAAAAAAATTATCCTTCTACATTTAGAAATAGAATTAAAAAAAACACTTAATAAATATTACAAAGAATTTTTTATTTGTATAAACCTGCAAAATACTCATTGATTAACGCTTGTCTAAATTGCTTGCCTAAAATTTCGTTGTTTTAGTTAACAATTTCTTCGTGGTGAGGATCAACGTCTTCCCAGTCTTCAGGAATTTCTTGGTTACTATTTATACCGAGGTTGCGCAATACTGCTGTTGCAACTATTATGTTCGTAACAGTTTCCACTTCCACTCGCATTCCAAGACTTAATATTGGGAAACGTCTCTTCCATACTTCATATTGGCGTTCTACTACATTCCGAGTTCTAATAATCGATTCATTATACAAATTTTCAGCTCGATTATTAGTTTCCAACAGTTTAGTCACGAGATATTTTTCACTCTATCACCGCTATTTACGACTAATAAATAGTGCCCGTATCGTCCACTTTCAAACTCTCTTTTCAAACCACTATTGTTAAAGGTGGTCTGGTCGTAACGTGAGCCGGGCCACCTTGCGACTATGTTGCGTATTCTAGGCTTTGTATCGCTGACGGTTTGAACATTTATCGCATAGTAACCTTTACGACATCTAAATATTCTGCATTTTCTCCACCGGGTGAATGAATTTTAACCAATGAACAATCTATTGCGCCAATTGTACGTGGAAATGCAGCAACTTCACAAAAATCTTCTGCAGCCTTCCCCATTTCCTCATTCGTCGAACATATCTTGATTTTGTCCCTGCAGTAGCTGAGAAAACACGTTTAATTATCAGACTAGCAGTTGGTTGACAAATGCCTATGAAATCAGCTACGTTAGTAAAAGTTGCAACAACGGAATAACATATCCACCCCTAAAATAAATATAATTTAATACTTAATAGTAAATATATATATATATATATATATATATATATATATATATATATATATATATATACATATATATCATTACCTACCTCTGAGTTGGCAGTCTGATTTGAGGCTCAATCATTTGTTTTCTTACTAATCATGAAAAAGATTATAGACAATAAACAAACCAATGCAGTTACCAACAAAAAGATGGTAATAAATTTTATGTTACATTTCTATATGTAACTGTAACTGTCAATTTTCATGTAGGCCGCTGCATGGGAATCAATTAAAAAAAATATGATGAGGCACACCCACTACAAATGCGGACAATTGAACAATTGATGGCTAAATATGAAAATTTAAAAAACCAGGTCCGAAAGTATGCTGCAGACAATAAACGTATTGTGTGTGGAACTGGTGGAGGAGACCATAAATATGTCAAGGACGTTGTCTTAGAAGCAGTGTTAGAATTAATTAACAAGAAAACTGTATACGGCGAAGTAAATAATTTTGACAATAATTTTGTAATGGCAGTACCGGAAGAAAATGTATTAGTCGAACCTGTAAACAACTATTATGAAAGTGATGCAGAATTTGTTGGTGACATTGGTGAAATGGATGTCATATTGAGTACACCGTCGACAAGCCAACCATTGCCACCTGATCCCTGAAAACTGCACAATCTTTAAAAAAATAAAATAATTTTTTTTTAAAAAAGAAAAGCCTTATCAGAATTGAATGTTCTTGCCGATACCAAGGCCGAAATGTATCAAGAAAAAATAAGATTGCTAATCTTAGAATGTGAAGCGAAACAAAAAGAAAATAAATTAAAGGGCTTGTAAATTTCAATGTTGCGGGAAGAATGAGAAGAACTAAAGGAAGGGAAGGTTCTACGACTGTTAATATTAAAAGAAGAATTAGAAAATAAACGGTTAGAAAATATATTAAAAAGAAACAATTAAATATAATTAATTAATTATGTAATGAATGGATATATGAAGTAATATCTTAATTTTATAATAATGTTTGAAAATAGTGGTAAATTCTTTGTCTGACGTGGTTGTTGTCACCATCACCACTAATGTCATTGAGTTCTTCCACTTCATTTAACAATTCTTCTTCAACAGGTACTAGCTCTTTCATATCGATAGCAGTTATGCAGCGCAGCAGTAGCTACTATAATAGTTTTTGCCAATTCATGCGATACTCTCATGCCTATCGATAGTATTGGAAATCTATGTTTCCACAACCCATACTCCCATTCAAATGTGTTACGTGTTTTTACATGACTTCGGTTATAAGGAGCTTGAGCAGCATCCGTTGTTTGCAGCAGTGGCGTTAAAAGATAACTACAATTTTTATATCCACTATCTCCGAGGCTGTAGTGATTCTTATATAACGAAGACTGCAATATTATTTTTAAGTTAGAATTATTAAAAATTATCTGGTCATGACTGGATCCTGTCCATCTACCTACAACATTGCGGATTTTTCAAGCGGAATTAGCTAACGCCTGCACATTATAAGAAAAATATTCCTTTCTGTTACGATAAATTTCAGCGTCATTACCACCTGCAAACAAAACTTCCATTTATATTATAGGTAAGACCTTTTCATACCTAACTTACCCGGTGATTGAATTTTAATATGTGTGCAATCTATGGTTCCTACAACTTTAGGAAACTGTGCAATTTGGTAAAATCCTGCACTTGTCTCTTTTATTTCACGCACGGTCTGGGGGATTTTAATAAATGTAGGACGTAGTCGTGCTATTGCTTCCGAAACCCTTCTAACCGTTCTACTAGTAGTGGCTTCTGTAACACTACTAAAGTCTCCAACAGTAATGAGCATTCGACCAGTAGAATAAAACCGTAATGTTAGCAATAACGGTTGAATTGGTAACAAACACTGATTTCTGTTAGATGGGAACTTAATATTGTTCTGCACATGTCCTAAAATTTTTTGAACTGGCACTTTGGTAAATCTAAATCTATCGAAGAATTCTTGATCAGACAAATCAAGGAGATGAGTTTCTTTCTTTTATAGTTTTCTGTTTCCGTGTGTTCCCTTCAATATTAATTGTGTAATTAGACATTGTTTCAAATTATAGTGCAAGTACCAGTAGAAGACAGACACCATCCCCTCCACTTTTTTACGTCACAAGCCCCGCCCACTTTCACTTTTTTATATGCCCACGTGGGGGACCGTATTTTCCACCCCTACGGTTTCTTTTCGGAGGCCTTTTTCAATCCCTTTTCATCCCTAATTATTTTTGTTTTTACACACCCACGTGTGAGACCGTATTTTCCACCCCTATGGTTTCTTTTCGGAGGCCTTTTTCAATCTCTTTTCATCCCTAATTATTTTTGTTTTTTTACTCACCCACGTGTAGGACGTGTTTTTTTACCCCTACCTTATGGCTGCCCACGTGTAGGGCGCGTTTTCTCTACCCCTATGGTTTCTTTTCGGAGACCTTTTTCAACCCTTGCTCGGAGTTTTAACCCGTAATTAGAGCCCTTTTGGTTTCTACTAGTAGTGGCTTCTGTAACACTACTAAAGTCTCCAACAACTTTTCTGTCGGTCACACCTATGGCTTCTTTTAGGCAGTCATTTTTAACCCCTTGATGGAATTTTTACCCTAATTACAGTCTCTTTGGCAGTTTAGCCCCTAGAAGGTAGGCAAATGCGTGCGAGTTTAATGTTCTAATAAGGAGGCCTAATGCTAGCTTGTAAGACACATGTAGGGGTTCGCAACTTGTTCTCGGGCTTTCGCCCCCTGGCTGGAGGTGATATGGGGACCCTAACCTTATAAGACAAGTGTAGAGATTAGCCCCTATCGTGGTCCTCTTGGTGCAATCGTATGCGGATTCTAACTTAATCTTACATCTGTAGGCATTCGTCCCGTCATACAAAATTGTATTCTAATAAGGTGGCCCTAGCCTTGTAAGACAGGACTTGTATCAGGGTCTGTGCCCTGGTCCCTTTGAGTTAAAATTGATTTTAGCGCCATCTAGTGGTGTATAGACTAATGAACATTTTCTATAATAAAAGTTGATCATGCACACCTCTCTCTTGCTCTATCTCGTTTCTCTCTCTCCCTCTCTCTCTCTCTCTTTCGGCTCTTTCTCACACACAAACAAATCAATTAATTAATTAATCAATCAATCTCAAACAAATCATGCTCGATCAAATCAACCAGATCAATCACAATCAATCAACCGAAATTATGTCTTACAGTTTGCGGAAACCAGATTACAGTTTAAAACTGAATACATTAAAGTCTAATTAAATACGACGTGAAATAATAAATAATTTCTACCCTAATGCAATGATGCTTTATATATATTCAGATTCTCTCTTTCTAAACAGGCACCACCTATACATTGGGAAAATTATGTCTGATTTATTTGCATGTTCAATTACATACACACAAAATTGTTTCATAGAAACGTGTTCATTAACAGTTATAAAAACCTCATTAAAAAGACTGGAAAGTAATAATTACTTATATATAACATAGAGTTAAATTAAATTAAAATGTTTTTAAGAATATCAAACTGATATAATGGAAATAAAAGGCAAAAGGTTTTAATGGTTTTATTATTATACGCTAATTAATAATAACTACAAGTTTAAAATCCACGAGTAATAATATATTTTAAAAATCTTTATCGACATTTTTGTTAGCAATATCAAGTAAAAAACCATATATATATATATATATATATATATATATATATATATATACATATATATATTAAAAATAATACGTTTACCTTTAGAAGTGTTTTTTCTTCCAGTTGTTCTAATAATAATAACTGTTGAACTGAAATATTTTGTATACAACGTGTCCACATGTAGTCTCACTAAACACGTTTTATGGATGGTTGGATCTAAACTGGCTATTACATTCCGATCATTAACTAATTTAGAAAGTAATACACAAAACCTGATTACTGCTACTCGTATTTAGCAATTATATTGTACTAATAAAATTTACATTCAAAACACAAATATTTTAAAAATTTTGCTAACGCAAAATTACTTTAAATAATTTCAACCTTGAGATTACATAAACTATTGTATACTCAATTACGCGCCGAAAAAGAGAGAGGGGGAGAGAGAAACGAGATAGAGCAAGAGAGAGGTGCGCATGATCAACTTTTATTATAGAAAATGCCCATTAGTCTATACGCCACTAGATGGCGCTAAAATCAATTTTAACTCAAAGGGGCCAGGGCGCAGACACTGATACAAGTCCTGTCTTACAAGGCTAGGGCCACCTTATTAGAATACAATTTTGTATGACGGGACGAAGGCCTACAGATGTAATATTAAGTCGGAACCCGCATACAATTGCACCAAGGGGACCACGATAGGGGCTAAGTTCTACACTTGTCTTATAAGGTTAGGGTCCCCATACCACCTCCAGCCAGGGGGCGAAGCCTACATGTGTCTTACAAGCTAGCATTAGGCCTCCTTATTAGAACATTGTACGCGCACGCATTTGCCAACCTTCTAGGGGCTAAACTGCCAAAGAGACGGTAATTAGGGTAAAAATTCCATCAAGGGGTTAAAAATTTCTATCGAAAAGAAGCCATAGGTATGACCGACATAAAAGTTCTTAACACAACCAAAAGGGCTCTAATTACGGGTTAAAACTCCGACCAAGAGTTGAAAAAGGTCTCCGAAAAGAAACCATAGGGGTAGAAAAAACACGTCCTACACGTGGGCAGCCATAAAATAAGGGTGAAAAACACGCCCTACACGTGGGCGAGTAAAAAAACAAAAATAATTAAGGATAAAAGGGGTTGAAAAAGGCCTCCAAAAAGAAACCATAGGGGTGAAAAATACGGTCCCCCACGTGGACATATAAAAAAGTGAAAGTGGGTGGGGCTTGTGACGTAAAAAAGTGGAGGGGATGGTATCTGTCTTCTACTAGTACCATCTTTAATATATGGCAAACACAACTTACCCAAGATATTCATTAATTCTTCATCAGAAGAATCCGAAAGAAACTCAGACGCACTTGAATTCATATTTTAAAAATTAATAATTTTCAAATAACAACAAATTATAGCAAACTGACAACCGAACAAGACACTTATTGTAGGTTAAAACACTCGGAAATATTTTTCAATGTGCCTTTACAAATTTAAAGGTTGGAAAAGTAGTATTTAACTTACATGTACATTTAAAAACGTTGATAATACTGGGCGTTAAAGTTACTTTAACTCTAAAGAAACATTAAAAACAGATCATGAATACGGTTTGACATTTTAAAATTAAAGTCAACTTTACGTTGATTATAAATACGGCTGTTAGACACACCGAATTAGAAAAAAATCATTAACGTATATGCCTTAAAACTGTTACATGTATTGTTATACTTATAATAGGATACAAACAAATTCAGTAAACTAATTTTCCTCTGATTCTATAAACGCCACATTTGTAACGCTTACATATTTATCCTTTCGGCGAAAGAAAGTGTCCAGTCTGCTGCATAAAGACTTAGATGTGCGCTCTTCTGTAGTTCTTTCTTCATTTGAACATGATTGTTTTTTTGTAAAAAGATAGAAAAGTGGATATATAAAGAAAAATATAATATTTAGAAGGAATTCATTCGTTTTCTTAATACATCGTACTCTTTTTTTAGTTTCTGGGTGAATAGGCCAACCTTCACTATCATACCGTACGTTCCATAACGCAAGATCTTTTTCGAAGTAACGATGTATTCGTTTAGGCAACCCTGGTATTTTGTCAAAACCCCACATTCCAATTGAAGGTATACAGAAAATTCCAATCAGTCCTTTAGTTACACCCATGAATAACAAAAATAGTATTAGAAGTAAAAATATCTGTAAAGCGATTTGTATTATATGCATTAGAGAATATTTTTTTGACGTTCCTACTACCGGTAGTGAACCATAAAACCCAGCCGCGTGATAGTGCTGTAGTCGCATTGGAATACATTTTAGTCGGTATGAAGAACCAAGACAAGCACAAATACAGTGCCATGTACACAAACAACGATCTAACTTTTTAATCAACACCCTTCTCATTGCTGCAATTTGTCTGTTAATATTTAATGCTTCGATTACGCAATCAAACTTTTTAATAGGAAGTTCACACAGTATTTCTAAATAAAATATATGCTGATTTTGAGGAGATATTAAAACAGGATCTGTTTCAATATTATTAAAACTTGCCGGTAATTCCATTGGGCAATTACATAGTCTAACACTATATAAACTTGATACTAAGCCAGAATTTGTTATTTTTACTGTAATTAACGTTTTGCTTGGATGAGTACTGTCTGCATAAACTTCTGTAATTTTAGCAGAAGATTCCCATGTCAGAAGTGCGTTAAAGTCTGCATTTATTTCTATATCTACAAAGACATATTCACTTTCAGCATAATTTATAACCAAATACTGTTCTTTAGTTTTGGGATCAATTATAATGGGATCATCAGGAATATCACCGAAATTTTTTAAAAAGAAACATCCTCTTTTACCTAGTTTTTCAGCCTCATGATCGTGCAGCCATAAATTGAATGGCTGATTTTCCAAACAACTTCCCCTTGGCTTAAAACAACGATTAGGTTGGTTAACAAACGCTTCATACCCCACTCCTCCAACATTACAACGTTTACCATTTCTCGAAATTTGTTGTTTGTGAACTATCAAATATTCAGATGGACCATTTTGTGCCTCTGGATTTCCTGATGCTCCATCCGGTATAAGCAATAAGGCAACTTCATAATTAATTGCACATGTTTCTTTCTCTATATCTTTAATTCTAGACTTGTACTGAATAGAAATAGTTTGTTTATCATCCTCATAGATTGAATTAGCGCTACCTACTCTAATCATTTGGCCTTTTGTAAGATCCTTCCAAACTGCATCTCCGTATAATCCATCGTGCCTTTCAAAAATTTGAAAAGCTATGGCGTGTTCTAATATAGGTTTATCTAAAGAATATGCATTATACCAAACATCAGAAAATTTCAAACAATGCGCACTTTCATAGTAAGTTCTTGAATTTTTATGTGTTGTAGGGTAACTGTATCCACAAGTTTGCCTACCTCTATTTGGATGACTACCTTTATATATGTGGTCCTTCTGCACATTTAAATTTTTATTCAGATCTCTATTACCAAAATTATGTGCCATATTTAACAATTTGGGATCAGGAGTAGTTAATTCCATCAGTTCCTCCTTTTGATCCCAGATGTATGGATTTGCATAATTCGGCACATGTTTTGCTGTTAAGAATAAATCTATAATTACCTCATATCTATATAAGTAATTATTTTACCTTTTAAATTATTAGGACATTCCATGCCATCGAGCAAAAATTCAGGACTACCATACTTTACAAAATTTTCTGTATACTCGTTTGGTTGTTGATTCGTGTTTTCTGGACGATTACAAGAACAGCAAAAGCCTTCACTGTAAGGTAGTGTTTCTCCATTATACATAAGCTTTCCACATGTTGGTGACAAAGATGATACATCACATCCAGTGAAATTAGGTGTATACCTATTGTGGACAACTTCATTAACTCGAGAATTAACAGTGTGATAAAAATGTAGTGGATACATTTCTACAACTAACTCTTGTTTAATTTTTATGACATACGGTGTAAGTAATCTAACCTTTTTTTCGGTTAAAACGTCGTACACGTGATCTACAGTAATGAATTCATAGTTACATATCCGATTAGTTGGGGTGTTAAATTTTACTGTAATCATTAGCTTCTTCCAGCAATTTTTAACACCTGTATGCAAGAAAGATTCCTGTTCTTCAACTAAATCACACAATTGATCTGAATTTCCATAATTAAGGGCGCATGAAGGATTTTTACACTTCACCAGTAACGCTCTAAGTTGAATTTGAGGTTCTCTTTGACAACATCTTAATTTCTTTGAGCAACATACTGAATTACGCCATACATTGTCTAAATTATTCTCGTCCGTTGGATCGTTTTCAGTATTTTGCTTATAAATTGCTGAGTTTACATAAAATGTGTTAACTATTAAAATATATTTGTAAAATATGCTTTTCATTTTGACTTTGAATTAAAACGTCAAACTTGGAAACAGCCAATTTGATCTACGTTAAACTGAAATAATTATGTATTTATCAAAATTAATAATTTGCAGATAATTTCATAATAAGCTTGTTACGGGGGAAAATGGCAGTAGAATCTGAAGTAACAGATAAGATAGGGGGTGAAGTTAGCTATGTGGTAAAAGGGGTGGGCATATTATTAATTTTGTAAGTAGGATAGTTCGTAATACATAAGTCATAATAGGGGAAAGTCATACATTAAAGGGCGCTAGTTCGATTATAATTAAAAATATAGGGATCTAAGCACATAAATGCACATAAACAGCAAAGTTCAAAGCAAAAAAAAACTTGCTTACCTTTACATCTCGTAAACCAAGTAAATCGGCAACACAAGCCTTGGACCCGTACTTCCTGTAAAGCAAAAACATGCGCACGTAAACAAACAAAAACATACAAAAAAATAGTAAACATCTAACAGAGAAACCTCTCATACATTATTATGTTAAAAGCTTTCATCAAAATCATAAAAAAATAAATGAACGATGCTGTAAGGTCGTGTAAATCAAAAATTACCATTAGAAAATGTACAGATCAATAACATGAGCGTAATTAAAATACTTTTTCTAGATTTATGTGATTCGTGAATATTGATGACGCTGTGAAGTAAGGCGAAAATTACATATAAAATGGAAATAACACACTTAAAACTTTGTAATACGCTATCTATATTGTAATAATGATAACAAAAATATAATCAGAGTATCTGTAGAAATGTTTTAAAGTCATAAACAAATAAATTCACTTCCGAAAGGAAATAAAGCGTAATCTTTCGTACGTAACATTTTAAATGTTAAATGAAAACGTCGGGAAGAAGCGTGCAAGGTTCAGAATTCCCAAAATCAATTAACGTTATACCTTAATTTTAATTATGTGTATGTTTAATTGAAATTTGGTAAACTTTACAATGTAATTATCAACACACGATGCAAAAAATGACAATAATATAACAGCAGGTCAAAAGCAGAATAAATGCGCTTTCAATGATTCGCTTATCGGCCTCTATAACATGTATGAAAGCGGGTTCATTCGCGTAAACCACAAAAGTTATTACCTTGAAAGTCACAGTTTCTGTACTAACCTATTCTTCACCTGAGTTAAAACCAGATCCAGTTGATTTAGTATTTGCTTCACCTGAATTTATCTACACACTATTAATTTATTCACACAAAGTTCTTGTATTATATACACAAAATCTTATAAAAGCAGTTTATATATAGCAGCTAATTGTCTGTCAGTAGAACATAGACACCTTCCGCCATCTTGGATTTTCTGGTAAAACCCACCTTTCACTTTTTTATACGCCCACGTGGGTATCGTATTTTTTCACCCCTATGGTTTCTTTTCGAGAGCATTTTCAACCCTTGACTTTCACCTTGATCTGGTTGTATTCAGAACCTTTTTTATGGTTTCTTTTCGGAGGCCATTTTCAACCCTTGATTTTCACCCTAATTAGAGCCATTTTGGCTGTGTTAAGAACTTTTTTGTCGGTTCACACCTGTGGCTTCTTTTCGGCGGTCCTTGATTTCGTTGTATTAAGAGCCTCTTTGGCAGTTTATCCCCTGTAAGGTAGGCAAATGCGTGCGCATGCCCCTAATAAGGGGCCCTAATGCTACCTCATAAGACAGCTATAAGAACTTGTGTTAGGTCTGCGCCCCGGCCCCCTTGGCTGAAAATAGTATTATAATAAGGGAACCCTAATGCTAACGTGTAAGACATCTTTGGAGTTGGTATACGCCCAGTCTTGCAGTAGCAATACGTTTTCCAGAGCACACATAGGCTCCTCTATCTTATGGTTTAAAAAACTATACGCCTTTGGTTCCTTTTTCAATTTTTTAAGCGGTGGGCAACCAATCTCGTCCAAGTTCAGTATTGGTTTGTTAAGGAATCTTAAAAACTGTTGTTTTTCACTGCCCTTAATGTGAATTTTGTTAAACGGTAGCAGAGTTCGTACCAGTTCCTTTTGGAAGTCGTTCTATAGCACATACCCTGCCCGCCATTTCAAGCCATGATATTTATCCTCTAAACACCTTATCTGTCTTGACAAGGGCTTTATTAGTTTATCAGCATCAGCACTAACGAACCATGATCTGTAATCACGGCAATTTACTTCGGTATGAATTCGTTATCAACACCTCTAAACCCTTGTACGTCTAAGTATGCGTTCATCTTTTTTCAGCTGTCGTTTGTAGAAAGCTTATGATCTAGAGTTGTCCTTTTTAACATGAGAAATGCATCACCATATTCCGTTGTTTGTCGATCTCAATCATATTATCGAATTTGGAGTACACCAGACAGTTAACGGTTTCTACAAGAGCTTCTTCAAAGCCGACTTCTAGGCGAAGGGAACCGTTTCTAACTAAATTCCAGTGTGTGCTAGCGTTTGCAGACAAGTCGAGGGTTAGGTCGAAGACCATTAAACAGTAGCCGTTAGGGTAATCGCTTCTCGATATATCGTTGCCGTCATTCAAAAATGAATACCCGTACCGGAGAATAAGATGTGACATGACTTTATATATAAACCATTAGCTGTAAAGCTGTAAGGCCTTGGAAGGAATTTGTTGGCTGTCAATATATAACGACATTTAATTAATATTGCAGTCATGAAAATTGAATGGATTTTACGGGTAATCACCGTTGAAGGCTTTATTTGCGATAAAACCTACGATACATCGTTTAGGTAACTGCCCCCAGGAAGATATTATCCAATGATTTTCGCTTCACAGGTATAGTTAACACTTTTACGTCGGTTCTTGTAACAGGATATTTTGCCGCAGTTGTTTCTAAAGCTTTAGTGTGTGCAATTAGAATGGTGAGGTTGATTCGCATACGTCTCACCAGTAAACTAGCGTCCATAATTCGCGTCTAGTAAGTTGAACCTTGCGCCGCCTTTATCCGCTTGCAGATTTGCGGGTGTATTCTCACTCTCCTTAAAAATATCGGTGAATGCTTCAATTACAGATGCTGCTGTCTTCGTTTTAAGAACTCTTACCCAGGCCCTCTTGCTAAACACATCAATAACCGTTAGTATGTAGTTGTATCCATTATTGTGTTTACTTAAAGTTCGCATATCGCAAAGATCCGATTGCCACAGCTCGTAAATGTTGCTCATAATATACCTATTGCGGGGAAACTTTTTTCTGACAGGTTTATGAACCATATACGCCTCCTGCGCCTGCAGCCATTTTTTCACTTCACCCTTTACGGCATTAACTAAAGGTGTTATACCCGCAAACCCGGCAGGATGCTCTGGATCATAGTATACAGCATCCATGTTACGTTCTCCACGTATCCTAATCTAGTGAAAGTCTTCCCCTTCGAAAGGATCTTCGCGGGGTTTCTCTCGATTCACTATCGGCATCGTAATTCTCACCTATAGTTGTGAGGCTTGGTTCAATGTTAGGTGATACAGTAGCAGCACGTCTTCGAGTATTTCCGATAAACTCTCGTGGTATATTTATTTCTTTAATGTACGTCACAAACTGTCGCCAGCCGTGTGGGTTTGGAGTTTCTCGCTGTCTTAACGTTTCGTGAACCAGATCGATAATGTTAGAATGAGGAATGATCTCACCTTTTATTGTGACAGTACGCCTTTTATCCCAAAATACATCACCGCCCGCATTCAGTATACGCAAGAAAGCCTCACCTTTCTTCCTGTATGAAGCAGTGTTGATACTCTCTCGTCGTCTGCCAGACCTTTGCGTTTCGGTGAATCCCTGATATCACCGCTGATTGTTATACTAGCGGGTTGACGTAACTGATTGGAAAAATGTAGATATCTTTGAAGAACCTGATTGTACTACTGCCATTTGTCATGGTCGGTCATTTTGGTTTTTAATACTTTACCCATGTCGTTACCCAGCAGCGTTAATATGTTGTTTTGCGTGACATCTGGCGCTTGCAGACGCTGTATAAAATCCATAGGCAGAATAATCATCTTCTTCAGATTGTGATCCATAGTTATTGAAACAAATTAACCAGAATTCCGCCAAGTAATGGTCCTAACAGGAGCGGTAGAAATGCGCCGCCCTTCTGTACGAGAAACTGTTTCTTCTTTTTTATAGATTCACCTCTCTGCGCCAACCGCCTTAAATTGTGCTTATTTTGAGAGAGTCGCTGCTTCTGATCAGCGGACAGAGGTACACGACTTTTTAAAATGTTATGTGCACACTCGCAAATGCATTCTTCCTGGTTACTATTCAGACATTTCAATAAAGCGTCACATTGACTATTACTTAATCTGGCTAATGCGCGCAGGATATCGGTGTTTTCGATTAATGCGTCAACCATCATATATTATGTAATCTTTATGACTGTGAGGCTTAAACGCTTTTTTCGCTATATATACTTGGCAAATACCTTGAGGCCCGAATATGTTTGTTCTTTAGCGTAGCACATCCGGTGTATTCTGTTTTAAATCGGACAATAAATATCCGTGCGGATTATAAGTAGCTTCTTGGTATGCTGCCTCTAAAAATTTCGAGTTGTCAGGTCAAATCTGTCTTGCTAAATGCTGTATCTGTGCCCTGTCACGTGGATTCGTAAACAGGATTATGTAATGAGCGTTGAGTGAGATATCTCGCTGTCCACATCCTTGATGAAATATGTTTTGCGTTAAGAAAAACACGCTTAGATTGCTATGATTACAACCCTTCGTAATAATATCAACCACCGAACCGTTAGTCTCGCGCATTAGATCGTCAATTATTATTAAGACCGGTTTTTCTCCGTCAAATTGTTCCATATCAGGTAATCCTTTCTGAAATTCCACTGAGAGGTCTTTAAATAATGGTTGCCATTCGCCGCAAAACCAGATAATTTTTTCAAAAGCTGTATCGCAGACAGTTTCGATATTTTTTAGAAATTCAACGATAAAATACGATTTCCCACAACCAGATCGTCCCGCTGCTATTGCAGAAAAGGAATGCTTAAACTGACCATCCATCTCGAAACGCTAATCAATACTAGTATTCTGTTATCACCACTACTTAAATACTAGCTGAAAAAAAATCTGCAATACTGTGCTTATTTATTATGTCTAATTACCTGCTTTACTTAGTTACAGCTAATTTCGAATGTAAAGGTGATGCCCTTTTAGATAGAGAATCTGCTTGTATAAAACGCTAGGGTAGAAAATGATTGTTATTTCACCTTATTCTGGACCTTAAGGTTCTTTGCAACAGCAAATTTTCAAAATATTTGTAAACACGCTAAATATTCCAATATGTAGTTTAGTTCCCCATCGCCGTTATTATTCGAACAGTTGAAAGAAAAAACACATCTGAAGGTATGCGTATTATTTTTTAATATATATTTTACTTGATATTGTTCACAAAAAATCCAATAAAGATTTTAATGTGTTATTATAGGGGGAGGCTGTCATAATTCAACAAACTCTGCATCAGCTCTTATTCTACCCCATCTCTACCCGTTTATTTCGTTAATTACATAAAGGTGTGTGTTACGCTATTTTTTAAAATTAATTAATGGCATTATGCGGTAAGTATTTGTTGGCTTTAAACTAAAAGAGGGGGAGAGGGGGAATGGAAGGAGAAGGGAGATAAGGGAGAGGGGAGGGGCAGAGGGGCAGAGGCAGGGGAGGGAAGTGGGGTAGGAGGAAAGGGAGGGAGAGGGAGAGGAGAGAGGAGGGAGAGGAGAGGGAGAGGGTGAGGGAGAGGAGAGGGAGAGGGAGGAGAGGGAGAGGGAGAGGGAGAGGAGAGGGAGAGGAGAGGAGAGGAGAGGGAGAGGAGAGGGAGAGGAGAGGGAGAGGGAGAGGGAGAGGGAGGGAGAGGGAGGAGGGAGAGGGAGAGGAGAGGAGGGAGAGGGAGAGGGAGAGGGAAGGGAGAGGGAGAGGGAGAGGGAGAGGAGAGAGGAGAGGGAGAGGGAGAGGGAGAGGGAGAGGGAGAGGGAGAGGGAGAGGGAGAGGGAGAGGGAGAGGGAGAGGAGAGGGAGAGGGAGAGGGAGGGAGAGGGAGAGGGAGAGGGAGAGGGAGAGGGAGAGGGAGAGGGAGAGGGAGAGGGAGAGGGAGAGGGAGAGGGAGAGGGAGAGGGAGAGGGAGAGGGAGAGGGAGAGGGAGAGGGGAGAGGGAGAGGGAGAGGAGAGGGAGAGGAGAGGGAGAGGGAGAGGGAGAGGGAGGGAGAGGAGAGGGAGAGGGAGAGGGAGAGGGAGAGGGAGAGGGAGAGGGAGAGGGAGGGAGAGGGAGAGGGAGAGGGAGAGGGAGAGGAGAGAGGGAGAGGAGAGGGAGAGGGAGAGGGAGAGGGAGAGGGAGAGGGAGAGGGAGAGGGAGAGGGAGAGGGAGGGAGAGGAGAGGGAGAGGGAGAGGGAGAGGGAGAGGGAGAGGGAGAGGGAGAGGAGAGAGGAGAGGGAGAGGGAGAGGAGAGGGAGAGTGCGGGAGAGCGGGAGAGCGAGATAGCGAGAGAGAGAGCCACGTGGGCGTATAAAAATGGTGGGTTTTTCCCAAAAATCCAAGATGGCGGAAGGTGCCTGTGTTCTACTTCTGTCTGAGCAAGCTGTGGGTGACTTAAGATGCACAAAACAATAGAAAACCGGCGTTGCTAAGATAGCATAATCCGCAAAAGCGCACTTTTACTCCCAATAGAAAATAGATGAGCATTGACACCCCATCACTTAATCTTTCTTTTCAAAACATCCAACAAAATCGTCAACACAAACAAAGTTTCCACGTTCGATAACTTTAGTTACCCGTAGGTAGTAGATAGATTGTATACGCACCCAGTCCCTACATCTCTTACTTCCAACTGTTCACCGCTACCGCCTAATTTCAAATGAACTAAATAATTGAAAAACAAAACCCCTTTACCCCCACAAGATCACGTCATCTTTTACCCACTTGCATTAAAATATTCCATATAAAACTGCATGCTGGACGTTTCTCAAGAAAACAACGAGCCTTGAACGGCACAAATGTCGAAAATAAAAACGATACCTAGAATCGTGATAGATGCGTCCGGCTCCTGAATAACAAGCCCATTCTACCAACTGAATCTTCCATAATTTTCCTCATTAAGAATTTAATCCAAATATAAACAGTAAACTATAGTTTATCAAAATTATTCAACGCGCGGCCAGATTTATGACAAACACGATAAGAAAATAAGTTTAGAACTCCTTATAAGAGTCAATTTAATTCTCAAAACGAAACTATGTTATCCAACGTCATGAACAAACCACAAATTTAAAATACAATTTACGTAAAGCTGCATTTACCGAAATTCTACAATACGATATCCAAATATATGAATATTAAAAGCTAATAAGGCATTTTCTGTAATCAATTTAACCTGCTGCTCCAGTGTTCAATTTAAAAAGGTTTTATGTGAATCCCCATGATGATCCCTCGATTTGGTAGGCATCCGCGGCATTCATTGCGATTTTTCAATTCTTCTTTACTCAGTGTTATTTTACTATAAGACCATGTGAGATTAGTTGTAATAAAATGAACTCCAGCTTAAAATGATAACGTTTTATTGAAATTTGAAATATTTTAGAAGGTTTACTACCCTTGTAATACACCTTTCACTAGGTCAAATGCCATATAAAAATTGCTTAGATTAAAAGTTATAAGTGTAGTTTTGAATAAAAATACTCGAGATTCGTAAGTTGCACTGTGGTACGCATCCATTAGAAAACGAGTCGCGCAGCTTGATCTTGATGTTAAATATAATCTATACCATTTTTGACTTATCCCTTTAGTGTATTGGAAGTTTAGAGAAATAAAATCTATAAAAATAATCACGGTCACTTACTCTTCGTTTTTTTGCTAGGAAAAGCGATTTCAAATGGATTTATGATCTAAATATTGCAAAATTCAGTATTCACGTATATTTGTGGGTGATTTTGAACTTTTGGAATAAATATGTAATTTCAATAACTGTTGATTAGAAATGTAATAGAAATGATCATGTAGGAATATTATTCCTGTATCATTGAAAATAACGGAGGGCATAACTCCAATTGAGATCTAAAGATGTCATGTTACGTTTATGGGCTGTGTGTAAACATGATGTATTTCGAGGAAATATAGTATTCACCAAAATAAACAGTACCGAAAACAACTTTATTAACCTTTTTAATTTTGGTAACTTAGAAAGACGTAAACAAGCTTCATAGCAATTTTGCAGATCATTGAACATATTCATTAATAGTAGTTGACGCAGTTGTTGCAAATAAGTTATTATTATTTGCTGCAATCTCCATTGGTGTATCATCAGAGCGGAATAGTGACTAATTCATAATACCCCAAATGTATGCATGAGGTGGCGTAAGGTCAGGTGAATGTGAAGGGCATCGAAGTCCGTTCCACGAGAAAGTATTCTGTTTCCAAAATGCTCGCGGAGAAGTTCTAATGAGCATCTGGTTCTATGGCTTGTGGCGCCATGCTGTTGAAAGCATTGTCTGTTGAACTGTAAATATTTGTGCTCCGCAAATATTCCTTAAATCACTCACAAAAGGTATGATGATGTTCTGCCTGTAACGCTCTTGATTAACAGTAACTCTGTCTTGATTCCCGTCCTCAATAAAATAAGGACCTATTATACTGTGCCCCGATACAGCACACCAAATCGTAACTAGAGCAGTGTGATGTGGCTTTTCTACAAGTTCAAATCCAAGAAATCGAGTTGTTTGTCCACTGATATAACCATTTAAGCGAACGTGACTTTCGTCTGAAAGTCATACATTTTTCAAGAAACCGGTATCCTAGTCTACCAGAATAATGAATGTTTTCTGTAATATAGCTGACGGCACCTAGCGGTACATTTTAAAAGTACATACAGGTCCCTGTAATGGTTATGATGGGAAATTTCAAAAAAGGGGACTAGCACTAACTTTTAAGGTAAGACGTATGCATCTGAGCCTCAATCTCGATCAAATCAAACAACGGGGCTTCGTCAGTTGTCCTATCCCCTTGGCGGTAAATCTTAATATGTATTCTAATAAGGGTCCTAATGCTAACTTGTAAGACTACATAAATAAAGTTTACCTCGAGTAGGATTTGAACCTGAGATTATTCTAATAAGGGGGCCTAACGCTAACTTATAAGACAGTTATAGGTCTTCACAACTTGCTCTCCGGTCTTCGTTCCGTTCTCATCACCTCGGAGCTCAAAATCTGAATTAGTTAGTGTTTTCCGTAACAGGGGCAGACATTGTAAATGGAAAAAATCAAACAACGAGATCAACCACAACAAACCAAAGCAATTCATCAAATCAATCAACCTCAATCAAATCAAACAAGAAGCTGAGCTAACAATTGTTCATAACCTCCAGGTAACGATTCTCCCACTGTATATACCTAGCCCCTATGAGCGACCGCCTACTTTGTAGATAAGGCTAACCAACACTCAGAGCTGGTACTCTCCCTAAACGTGAGGGCACCTATGTAGGAAAACAGTTGATCATCGGCAAATCAATCTCAATCAATCAAATCATAACTTGCAGCTTGTAAAAATCAGTTTATAATACAAAATACTGCTTTGGATTAACTTACAGTTTGCTAAGGCCAATCACATTTCAAAAATACGTGAGATAGCCTTCGGCGTTACTGTCAATATGCAAGCACCAAATAAGCCTGTAACACTATTGCAGGGTTTTACGTACAGTCCTAAAAATACGATTTATATTCAAAATTAGCTTAAAATGCCTATACAACAACAAATAGATAACCAAACCCGAAATCAGGCTACTATATTATTTTACATACAAGGAAAGTCTTGGCGAAAATACCTCTGACAAAAAGGTCTCTAGATTTATAAACATGGCTGAACGCACTATTTCGATATTAAACACGCACACGCACACGCGCACGCACGCGCGAGCGCACGAACACAAACACGCACACGCACACGCACTCGCACACGCACCCGCACCCGCACACGCACACGCGCACGCACACGCACACGCACACGCACACGCACACGCACACGGACACGCACACGCACACGCACACGCACACGCACAAACACGCGCACGCGCGCACACGTGCACGCGCACACACGCACACACGCACACACACACGCACGCACGCACACACACACACACACACGCACGCGCGCGCGCACGCACACTCGCGCGAACGCACGCGCACATGCAGGACCACGCACACGCACACGCACACACACGCACGCACGCGCGCACACACACGCACACACACACGCGCACACACACGCACACACGCGTACGAGCGTACACGCGCACATGCGCAAACGCAAACACGCACACACGCACGCGCCCGCGCACGCCCGCAAACGCACACAAGCGAACACACGCACACACGCACACACGCACACACGCACACACGCACACACGTACACACGCACACACGCGCACACGCACACGCACACACGCATACACGCACACACGCACACACGAACACACGCACACACGCACACACGCACACACGCACACACGCACACACGCACACACGCACACACGCAAACACGCACACGCGCACACACGCACACAACGCACACAACGCACACACGCACACATGTACACACGTAGCCACGCACGCTCGGGCGCACGCACGCACGTACCCGCACGACCACGCACACGCACACGCACGCACGCACCCGCATACGCACACGCACACACACGCACCCATGCGCACACACGCACACGCACGCACACACGAACGCACGTACACGCACGCACACGCGCACGGCCATGCACATGCACACACAAGCACACGCTTACGCATACGCACACGCACATGCACATGCACACGCACACGCACACGCACACGCACACGCACACGCGCACGCACACTCACACGCAAACGCACACTCACCCGCACACCCACACGCACACGCATACGCACACGCACACGCACACGCACACGCACACTTACGCACACACGCGCACACGCACGCGTACGCGTACACGCACACGCACACGCACACGCACTCTACCCACACGCACTCTACCCACACACACACGCATATGCACACGCACTCGCACACGCACACGCACACGCTCACGCACACGCACACGCACACGCACACACACACGCACACGCACACGCACACGCACGCACGGACAACCTTGCCTTTAGACGTTCAACTTGTTTTTGTTTTTGCATTAAATCGAATACGGCTGACAGAAACTGAGCTCAAATCAGACAATAAAGCCCTCCAATTTGATTACACATATTTTTTAAAGCAGACTTGGTTATTTGTGACGACATCTAGTAGTGTATTTTTAAACTAGTGTATGTTTTCTGATCGTGGGTCTACCTAGTAGTATATTTTAAAAGCAGATCGTTTGTTTGCGACACCGTCTAGCGATATATTTTTATCTAGCGAATGTTTTCGGTAATGGAAGTTGTTCGTGCTCGTCTTTCTCGTTTCCCTCACCTCTCTCGCATCCCTCGGCTCTATAGTTTCTCTCCTTACCCCCGATTTTCTCGTTTCTCACATCTCTCGTATCCCCCGACTCTCTCCCCTCTTGCTTCACAGCCCCCCCCCCTCTCTCTCACTCTCTTGGACTTACACCTCGTTTTTTTTACATTCGTCTATTTTCAATGACGATTTTCTCACTTAATTGATTTGTATGATGGATGAATTTGAGCATACGCACAAATGCTCACACCCTCTATACTATATTAGGTTAGATTAGTATACGCAAAATCTTAGGTTAGATCAATATACGTACAATGTTAGGTTAGATTAATAAACGCCCGGTTTTAGGCTAGGGAAATACTCGCTAATCTCGTATAGGTTGTAGCACCATAACAAACAAGAACGTCTGACAAGAGGCCGGAGATCTGACAAGAGGCGAAGACTCGAGAACAAGTTCCAGTGTCCTAGCCTAAAACCCAGCGTTTATTAATTTGATTGAGGTTGATTGATTTGGCTGATTTGATTAATTGCTTTGATTGATTGTGATTGATCTCATTGTTTGATTTTTCCATTTGCAATAACGTCAGCTCCTGTTACGGAAAACACTCAAATTCAGATTTTGAGCTCTGAGGTCATGAGAAGGAGGCGAAGACCCGAGAGCAAGTTGTGAAGACCTATAACTGTCTTATAAGTTAGCGTTAGGCCCCCTTATTAGACTAATCGCTGGTTCAAATCCTACTCGAGGTAAACTTTATTTATGTAATCTTACAAGTTAGCAATAGGACCCTTATTAGAATACATATTCAAATTTACCGCCAAGGGGATAGGACAAGCGGCGAAGCCCCGTTGATTGATCGGTGGGTTAAGGCTCAGATGCATACGTCTTAACTTAAAAGTTAGTGCTAGTCCCCTTATTTCAAATTTCCCACCGTAACCATTACATAGACCTGTATGTACTTTTAAAATATACCGCTAGCTGTCGCCAGCTATATTACAGAAAACATTCGTTAGTCTATACACAAGTAGATATTAACAAATTCAAAATTTGAGCTCGTGGGGCACGACAAGGGAGCGAAGGCCCGAGAGCAAGTTGCGGAACCCTACATATGTCTTACAAGTTAGTATTAGGGCCCCTTATTAGAATACAAACTCAAATTTCCAGCAAGGGGGCCACAAGGGGGGCGAAACCTCGAGAGCAAGTTACGAAGCCCTACACCTGTCTTACAAGTTATCATTAGAGCCCCTTGTTAGAACACAAATTCCCGCCAAAACAAAATGCCGAGGTTCTTGGTTATGACTCATAATTAAAAGAGTTATGATGATAGAATTTAACTATAACAAAATGGCTGAGGCTCTTACACTTATCTTGCAAGTTAGCATTAAGCCACCGTATTAGACTACAAATTCAAATTTTCCGCCAAGGGGATCACGACAATACGCGAAGGCCTCCGAAGAAGTTCAAATCCCCCGCCATAACATGCAGACACTTAAATACAATTTCAAATTTTCCATCAACGGTCTGGCTAAGGGTGCGAATCCACAAGAGTAAGTTGCGAAGACCTATGTCTGTCTTACAAGTTAGCATTAAGGTTCCCTTAGAACACAAACTCAAATTTCCCGCTAAGGGTTCACGACAATGTTCGAAGGCCTCGAACATATTTCCAGCCACGAGTCAGGGGGCGCAGCCCTCAAAAAGTTCCGAAGACCTGTTTTATAAGCTAGCATTAGGGCCCCTTATTAGAATACAGATAAAAATTTCCCACTGTAATCAACGCGGACTTAATTTTCCAATCAGAGCATGGAGACTAGGTGTTGGGGCATAGGACCAATCAGAAGTCAGAAGACTGACCGCACGTACAACCAATCAGGTAAAAGGATGGGTGTGGCTTAGTCTGAATCCCGCCTTAATACGCGTACAGGGTGTCCTATTTTCGATGTAATTGGGAGATTTTAGGTATTTCTCAAATAGATAGAGTAAAATAATGGCCGGGACCCTTGGACCGATTTTTGAAACAAATTTAATAATCTAAAGAACATTTCAATATCTCGACTCGTTTGGGAAATATAGGGTCTTTTTCGTTTTATGCCGTTTTCTTTAAAATCCCGTAACTTTTTTGTTTGTGAATATTTAAAATTTTGGTAAAAACATCTTTTGTGCCTTTTTTTATGTGCAATTTAGTGGCGTACTCGATTTTTTTCTAACTTAATTTGTTTCCGGGTTACAGACCAAAGTTGCATTTTTTTTTATGGTAACGATAGTTGGCTATGACTCCATTAATTAGAGATTTTTTTTAGCTTTCTGAAAATATATAGTTTCATATATTTATCTCGGTAAATAAGAAAATTATAAACAATTTTTTGAAAAATACCTCTTGATCAAGTCATCTATGAATCTTTGTTTACTACACGCATTCGTTGCTAGTTATTTGACATTTCACGCAGTTGTTTAATATAAATAAATGGTGGAAACGTAAATGTGATTAGATTTATTCTTTCAAAACTTTGCTTAAATAATTAATTATTCAAGTTAATAACTTTCTTGTGATGGCTGTCAATAATACGAAGTATGAAAATTTTGAAAAGTTAGATACGATTGGCATATATTTTAATAGGTAGGTTGTGCGTTTAATACTTTAATAATGCTAGTATTTATAAAAACGCAAAATAATACAGCTACTTTATTGAAGATTCCCTGAACGAAGACATCCCAACAAGAATATATTCGCCACATTAAAAGAACATCTATTAACTTATGCAAAAATGAACCAACAAGACGACGAAATAACTGTTTTAGCAAGAGTTGAAGAAAATCCTAATACCTCCTGCCGACAAATAGAAACAGAAGTTGGCGTTTTTAAATCAAGAGTACAAAAAATCTTAAAAAAATATAATTATACTCCGTACAAAAAAAGAGTAATTCAGCACCTTAATGATGGTGACTTAGAACGGCGAATTACTTTTTGTAATTGGTATTTAGAACAGATTAGACAAAATAGGAATTTTGGGCGCAATATCATTTGGTCTGATGAGAGTCATATTACGAGTGCAGGAATTTTTAATCGCAACAACAATCGATATTGGTAAAAAAAATTTTGTAACGTTAGCACGCCAAAATCAAGGTAGATTTGGTTTTAATGTATCATGCTTTATTTTGGGGGGTAGATTTGTTTACCACATTTTTAACGGTAACCTTAACGGCGAGAGGTATATGGAAATATTAAACATTTGTCTACCACAACTGCTAGATGAAATTCCATTAGCGCAGACGGTAAATGTTTATTTTCAACAAGATGATGTGCCTAGTCATAATACTGTTTTAGTCCGAGATTACTTAAACCGAAACTTTAACAATCAATGGATTGGCAATAACGAACTTATTAAGTGGCCAGCAAGATCCCCAGATCTTTCAATACTGGATTTCTTTATGTGAGGATTTTAAAAAAATAAAATATATCATACTTGCCACGAAATATACGAACAATTGGTCAATTCAACCAGGGTAGCATTTGAAGATTTAAGGCATACATCTATTCATTTCATTAAGGCAATTGAGTGTATTTCGCGGCGATGTGAAGTTTGTTTACATCATAATGGACATCAGTTTGAACAATACCTAAAATAAGAAAAAACTGATATAAAATAAAAATGTTATTTTTTTCTAAATCAATAAGTTTTTAATATGGCATAAAATACTATGAGGACATTTTTATCTAGTTTTAAAATAAGTTCTGCGCATAGTAATATACTTCCTTTTGAATATATGAAACTATACTATACATAAGTAATTTGATCAAGAGATGTTTTTCAAAAAATCGTTTATAATTTTGTTATTTACCGAGATAAATATATGAAACTATATATTTTCAGAAAGCTAAAAGAAATCTCTAATTAATGGAGTCATAGCCAACTATCGTTACCATTAAAAAAATGCAACTTTGGTCTGTAACCCGGAAACAAATTAAGTTAGAAAAAATCGAGTACGCCACTAAATTGCACATAAAAAAAGGCACAAAAGATGTTTTTATCAAAATTTTAAATATTCACAAACAAAAAAGTTACGGAATTTTAAAGAAAACGGCATAAAACGAAAAACACCCTATATTTCCCAAACGAGTCGAGATATTGAAATTTTCTTTAGATTACTAAATTTGTTTCAAAAATCGGCCCAAGGGTCCCGACCATGATTTTACTCTATATATTTGGGAAATACCTAAAACCCCCCAATTACATGGAAAATAGGACACCCTGTACATTCAATTAGGTAAAAGGAATAGGTGTGGCCTAGTCTTAGCCATAAGGGCCTTATCTAGTCTTAGAGACAACGCCAGCCGGCCCCCTGCGTGCGCATTTGCCTACCCTACAGAGGTTGAGGCCATAATTTGGGTGAAGATGTCGCGTGACCACCCCCACACCCCTAAACACTGGAGTGGACTGACAAAAAGGCTTTAATTAGGGGTGAAAATACCGTTAAGGGCTGAACATGCAATCAAGGGGTTGAAAATCGCCCCTGAAAAGAAGCCGACGCCCAGTCAAAAGGCCACTAATTAAGGGTTAAAATACCATCGAGGGTTGAAAATTCCGTCTAGGGGATGAATAAGGCCCTCAAAAAGATGCCATAAGGGTGGAAAATGGGCCCGGCCACGTGGGCGTGACCTACCCCACAACTGATGGCGTCACTTCCTCAGGTGACCCCATTCTACTGTTGTCTAGTTTGAATGCGATATGGACAACCACGAATGCCTCTGAACATTCTACGTGTGGATGTTTCACCGATGTTTAATTTATACGCAGTTCGTCGAAGACTTCTTTGTGGAGATTGTTCTTCATTATCGTTGGTACTAACTGTTCTTAGGCGACTTGAAGAACCCTTGCGCTGATGCAACACACTACCCGTGCGAAGAAATTTTTCAACAATTGCTAACATTACGGTTTACAGCTTTATTAAATTGCTCCCGATATTTTTCAAAAAGTTGTTGCAAACTTGGGCCGTCCACTTCCCTTTGAACGGAAATAATGTTCTACTATAAATACCTTTTTCTCAGTTTTCAGAACGAGCGTAATATTATTATGACAGTTAATGACAAACAAGCCAAGCATAACAAGCAGACATCGCCCAAACTATTCCATGGCCCTTCATATTTCGGTATATTTTTGCGAATACTGTAGAAAGTAATCTAAAAGTAGGTGTACATAGTCCAAAAACAATGGGAACTTGAACTCTCTCAAAATCACTGTATTATTTACTTAAACTTTAAAATATTACAAAAAATTGTATCAAAAACGAAATGTGTAATTTGTGAATACACCTACATACTTTTATATTATTTCTTGAAAGTATTCGAATTGGAGAGTTTGTAAAACTATGTTCATACGTATAGAAACACTTTTTACAGGAAATCTATCTTGGGCATTTTTCTAAAAGGATAAGCACAAATCTGATACAGGTATTTTTATTTGTATAATCATAACTTAGTAGTATTAATGTAAACGAATTGCATAAATCATTCCCTCAAGTGATTACAATTAAAGTTTATCTTCACAATCAAATAAATAAATTTAACCAATTTATAAATTAGTAACAACAAAATTGTTTTAGGATTAGTGTCCCTACTCCTCGAAGTTATCATAGTCAATTATTCAGTAAATACTAAAATGTTATTAAGTAGATATAGATGATATAATAATTTTATTGTAGTGTATAAACACAATGAAATAATCAACACTTAACCCTATGGATTTATCCGATCTCATCACGTCCAGATGGGAAACCTGCTAAATAGCGCATCAGGGAATAAACCCTATTAAAAGTGTAAACCCCTGTTGAAAAAATAAAAGAAACTTCAATTTATCATTCTGCAATTGAATTTAATTTATAAAAACTACCTTTGCATTTAATGCAACTGTAGAAAATACACAATCCTTTTTTTACATCAAGTAAAAATAAAGTAAATTAGCTTCTTACTACCTTTAATATTGTCACATCTATGAATAATCACCCTTCTAACTTGTAAATGTTTAAGCGAGTTCTGTTCATTAAAACCCCAACTACGATGAAGTTCTTTTTTATCACAAATTATAAGTCAATTTAAAGTAGTCAAAACATGAGGGGAGTTAATAGGCCCAAAAATAGGGATACTCGATTTTATCTGTTTTATTTATTAACAGGGCTGTTTTTAGATGTGCCGTATATATGTTTATTATGACTTTATAGCAGAAGATTTTAAGCTTGTGTTGTCGTTTAACTTAATTGGATTTTTATTTGAGAAGCATTTATGTTAGGAGAAACATCTGTATACAGCCATAAAAAATCTCATATGATTGTGGCAAAACTAAGTTACTTTGTACTTTATGTGGTTGATAAGACTAGCAATGTGAATTGTGTAATTATATTGTAATTAACATAATTTTTTTAAATTTAACATTACTTTAAGGAGTAGAAAAAGAAAGATTGTATTAAAGCCTTACGTGGTATATTAATAAATCACTCGACTTATATAATGGTAGTGTTTTTATGTAACATTCTTATGGTGCAACCACTTACACTGTTATGTTCGATATAAAATATACCGCAAAAAGCCTCTGGTATCTTGAAATTAAATATATGCAGGCGCGGAATAAGTATTTTAACAACACAATTGAGATTATTGAAATTATACCTTAAATTGGATACACAGTTTGGGGACAAATTGATAACACCCCAGAAATACAGACAATAGAGCTGCAATAAATCAAGCAGCAAAATTTGAACGCCTAGTTCTAAGGCAGCTAAACAAAGAACTAACATACAATAATGAGGTAATAAACGTGTGTAATGTTTTTTTTTGTGACTATGTCTAAATGACTAAAAATTTTGGAATTTCAAAACGATTTTTTCAGATTCGGCCCTGCCGAATTGCATGTAAAGTACCTTTTTTGTGTATTATAGAGCAAAATTTTATTAAGAAAAGCTGTTCAGAATCGAAAAATAGTAATAACTGCAAAATTTGAAAATAATCGGCACAATTTCATGAAACCGTTATTTTTATTTATTAAAAGGACTATCATCGATTAGATCTAGGAATCTACGCATACAATATTTCAAACAATACATTGTCATTTGTTTACAAACAATACTGATTGTCATATTTACAATGATAACTCTTCAAGAAAGAAATTATCTTGTAAAGTGATATGGTGTTCTAGATGTTTCGTACATGTATGCAATTCAACTATTCAATGAAAAATATTCAGATGTACAACTAATAATACTGTGAATGAGTTAAAAGAAAGTGTTCGTGTGGCTTTTACACCTTTAACACCATTATCTATATATAACTCTATAAATTCAATTAGAAGACGATGCGAAGTCTCCATCCAAAAAGAGGGCGCACAGTTTGAAAAATATTTGTAGTTTTAGTGTATTTTTTATATTGATATTTTGTATTCATATTTTTGTTAGTTTATAGAATTAGATGTTTACATAAGTATAAAAATTGATTTACTGTTAGCTTTTCATAATTTCTGATGTTATATTGTTTATTTTCATTTCTTTTCAATTTGCATTTGAGGTTTTTTGATAATTTTATATTCGATCTTGAGATTTTATAATTTGTTACCATTCCACAAGATCAACATTACAATTAAACTTATTTGAATTACAAAATGTCTCTAAAATATTTTACTGGAAGTGAAATTTCTTTTTTGAGTAGAATATCTTCATTCAATTTCATATCTGGTTTTCTAAGCCAACTGTTATCCTTAATAAATATACCAATTAAGAAAAATTAAAAAAAATCAATTAATTATTAAAATAGCATAGAGGTGTTATATTTTTAAAAAGCACAAAAAAATGTCATTACAAATGCCATAGCCAACTATGGTTTCCATATAAAAATATAACTTTATGTCATATCTTTTTAAATTAAGGATGTATTAAAAATGTGAATGCCCTAACGGATTCTACTTAAAAAAGTGCCTTAAGAATGTTTTTACAGTTTGTCGATACGTTTAGAAAGTTATTCAAGTTTTTCAAAATCACCATTTTTTCAATTTTGGCTAATTGCACAATAACGGTCAGAGATATTTTGATTATGACTATTGGACCTTAATTAACACTAAAATCGAGCAAAAGGACCCCAAATTACTTTTTATCTATCTGTAATAGAGGTACTTCTCATAAGAAAACATCGAAAATGAACCACCCTGTAAATAAAAAAGTTAATAAAGAAATTCTACAAGACGGGATCTGTTGAAGAAAATCCCAGATTGGGTTTGCGAACAAGAGCAGCGGATGTTGATTTTAGCAAAAGCCACTTAAAGAATATATTCAAAGAAAACAAAATTATTCCCTTTAAACCAAATTTATTCATACCTTAAAATCTTGTGATTATTACATTAGGCTTGATTTGTGTGCAAACATTGGTGAAAAATTATGGATGACAGTCTTTTCACTATAATATTTTATTTTCCGATGAAGCAAGGTTTACGACAAATGGAGTTGTTTCACCCCAAAGCTGTCTATATTGGACTAGTGAAAATCCTCATTTCAGGATTCAATGTAAAAGCCTATTTTTTAAAAAGGTAAATGTTTGGTGTGCTGCCTTACCAGACTAAATAATTGGACTGTATTTTCTGGATGGGTCATTAAATCAGGAAGTATATTCGGATTTGCTAAACGACTTTTCATTACCAGAATTAGAGAACTTTCCCTTGGAGCAAAGGCGTAAAATGTATTTTCAACATGATGGCTGTTCGTCACATTCGACTTTGCTAATAAGAGGAATATTTCCTTGAACGATGGATAAGAGAATATGGACCGACATTCTTCCGCCCAGTTCTCGGCTTTGGATTTTTTTCTATGGGGCTACCTAAAACAGAAAGTGTACCAAACATATATGAACCATAGTAATGAATATCTTAAACAAGCAATAAGTAATGCTGTAAATGACATAACAAGAATGTATATAAGGAATGTTTTGAAGCTGCTGGAGGCTACATCGAATTGTTCTTTTTACTATTTAATGCGCGTTTTGTTTTTGTTTTTCGTTAAATTATTTTTGTTATTGATTACAAATAGACGTTACTGACAAATATTGATATGTCATTGATTAGATAATTACAATAATAAACAATTTGAATAAGAAGAAGAACAAAAAACCACTACTAAATATCACAATAATGACAATTAGTATCGTTTGTAAATAAATGACAATGTATTGTTTGAAATGCTGTATGCATAGATTCCTAGATCTAATCGATTATAGTTGTCTTAATCAATAAAAATAACTGTTCATGAAATTGTGCCGATTATTTTCAAATTTTGTAGTTATTATTATTTTTCGATTCTGAACAGCTTCTTTTAATAAAATTTTGCACCTATAATGAACTCAATCCGTGGACACAGTGCATCTGTTGAAGACATTATTAGTATAGTAGGTACAATTAAGTCGTACTGCAGTAACCAGGTCACTACGTACGGTTTCCGGGTTAGCAGCAACAGCAGTTAGCAGTGGTATGATTAGACAAATATAGAAAAAAGTCAAAACTATATACGTAACCTTGAACCTTGTCGGGAAAAAATGTCTTCTCTCCGTATGGTGGCGGATGGTGGTGCATCGCTGCTCTAAGGGCCAAATAGCAGGCTGAGCAGTGACGGTATTGTGTTGATCGGAGGATCACCGAACGGAGGGAAGACGTAATCCTCTAAGTCGCTTACCGGGTGTCGTAGAACATAAAATCCTCCTCCTGGAATGTGCACTGCGTCGTAAAAACGACATTGGCAGGTATTGGTGCTTTTTGAAATTTACGAATTAGTGTACAGGTAGCGAAAGTTACCTTTTCTTATCAAGAATCAAACCTCGAATATGTGGCAGTACCATCCTCAATTTCATTTTCTGAGCTTTGGGTTGATAAATGGTTCGAAAACACTTCAGTTGTCTTGGAATTTAGGTAAAGTTTCATACAACCAATGATAAATGCTGAAGTACGCAGTCTATGAAGGGCACGCAGAAACAAAATTGACCCAAAAACTTTAAATTACTGTAACGTTGCCCATATTCGATTATCTGTAACATAATTGCTTTTACCAAAAGAAGCCGGGACAGATCGATTTTCGTTTTCATGTAGGTTCACTTAAAAATCTTAAATGGCAATACCCCACTTGTGACCCATCATTGGAAAGCGGTTCACATGGGGAATACGTCACACTTTTGTTTTTTAAAATCCGACGACATTTGCCCCTTCTATGATCATTCAAAGTTTTTTGCTAATAAATATTTAACGAAAACTTAATTGCTTATAATAATAAGTTTCAGTCAGCGTACTTTGGAAAAATTTTGGCAAACTTTCACAGCGATTAATGTGTTTAAGTAAATAGTGTCACTTAATTCTAAAAGTATGATCTACACTTTACAAGAAGGGATAGAAATTATTTCTCTTTATTATGAGAATAATAGTTCCGCTATTACTGCTGCTAGAATATTTAATAATACGTACACTTAAAAATTGATAAACAGATTCACCCAAACTGGTTCAGTAATTAATATCAAGAGGCGTCCCCAACAACCTTCCAGGACTGAAGAGATTCAAACTGTTGTATTGAGTCATGTGGCACTAAATCCTAGAGTAAGTAGTCGTTAATTATCACGTGATACTGGAGTGTCCCAGTCATCGGTGTGTCGAATATTAAAATCACAAAAATTTCATCCATGCAAAATCCATCTTGTGCATCAACTCAATGAAGATGCCGATGATCGCCGACTGGAATTCTGTGACATTATGACTCAACGTTTGTTGGATACCCCAAACACGTTTGTTTGTTTTTTCCGATAAGAGTGCTTTCTTCTTAAATGGAAATATTAAAGCTAAATGTTTCGGCAGTAATTTTTGGTAGGTTACCTTATGTTCGTTGCACTTAATAATTATTTCATACTGAAGACAACTATTTATTAATTATTATAACATTTCAGGTAATAAAATAATTGGTCCTCGTTTTTGACAGTAACCTAAATATAATTATTTAAATTTGTTGGAAGAGCATATTGAACCCATGATGCTGGAGGCAATTGAAAATGACCCCAATTATTCCGAAGTTGATATTCATTTTCTACAAAATGGGGCTCTACCAGGCTATGCTATTGCGGTTGGAGAGTTCTTAAACGCAACATTTCCAGGTCAATGGATTGGAAGGGGGGGTCCCATCGAGTGGCCAGTGAGAACTCCAGACTTGACGCCTCTGGATTTCTTCTTATGGGGTTATTTGAAGAATAAGGTTTACTCGACAGTTCCCAATTCTTTACAGGAGTTACGAAAAATAACAATAAATGAATGTTAATAAATCTTGACAAATGTGCGACGGAAATTTGAGAGTAGGCTGTACTTCTGTATGGAGGTTGGTGGTGGACATTTTGAACATTTGATAAAGTAATTAATTGTACTTTTAATACTTTAAGTTTATTTAAATGGCTCAAGTTTCGTTAAAAATTTATTAGTTTTGGATAGTTATAGAAGGGGCAAATATCATCGGATTATAAAAAACAAACGTGTGGCGTATTCCTCATGACAACCGCTTTCCAATGATGGGTCACAAGTGGAGTATTGCCATTTAAGGTTTTTAAGTGACACTCTCCCCGCCCCTACGCCCCTGACTAATGACAAACGAGAATGACGCTTACATGGAAATTTGTCCCCCTCAAACCAAAAATCGACCTATCCCGGCTTTTTTCGGTAAAATCAATTATGTGATAGATAATCGAATATGAATCTTTTCGGTGACTTACCCTGCATATTAATCTTAAAGTATATATAAATGCCACACAAACAGTATTAAGTGATAATAGGCGTGTGCATGAAGAGAAAAAAATCTAAAAAAATTGATTTAATAAACGGATACAATTGTGCCGGCGCATTTGGTTTACTTAATTGTGCCATTCACTAGGAGTACGTAATACTTTCACTTTTTTTAGTCAACGTCAACGTTATTGATTACGGGGAATTCCTTCTAACCAGTTTCCCAACACTTTTTTTATAAATTATCGCAGGAGACGTTCTGATTAAAATAATAAATTGTTACAATACTGTCTTATTTTAAGGAAGACTACCACGCCCATTAATTTTTTTTTTAAATCATAGTTATTTGAAAATTACAAATTCCTTGTTCGTAACATCGTCCGCCTATTTTAAAAACCTACAAAAAGCAAAGGCTTGTATAATAGAAAAGTTTGTGTGGACTACTTGCAGCAAGTTAGTCAAAACAAACCAAAAACTAACAAATAAATTAATCGACAAACACATTAACGTACACTTGCAATTAGTATCCGCCAAACATGTAGGAAACAAGCAAAAACCTACCAAAAAAACTACACATGCAAAAACTCCAAAACAAAAAACTAGCAAGCAAGTTACTCATCAAACAGATAAACACACTACTGCAAATCCCAAACGCACCAAACAAGCAAGAAAATACTCCAAAGAAACTACAACATACAAAACAGTAGTAGCAAACAAGTACAGGCAAACAAGTAAACACCCAAACATACAACCCAAAAAAGGAAACTAGCAAACAAGTTCCTTAACGAATACAGAAACCTACAAGTGCAAACTCTCAAACACAGCATGAAAACGTAGCAAAGAAATTAAAACATGCATGCAACTAAAAGCCAACAATCACATACGCAAATAAGCACAGGCAAGTAAAGAAACTACAAAATAAGTGCATGTGCAAACACGTAAACCAAACACATGCAACTCAAACAAGAAAGTTTCAAACTTGTTTCTCAAAAATACAAAACTTACACCTACAAACTCTCAAACACCTAAACACACAACACAAGAAGTCATACCAAAGAAACCAAAACAGGTGGGGAAAAACTAGTAGGAGACAAGCACACACAAACAAAGAAACTGGCAAAAAAGTAAACACTTTAACACGAAAACACAAAAATTTGCAAACACGTAAAACAAAGAAGCTAGAAACCAAGTAAGCATCGAAGCACAATATATGTAAATCCCGTAAAGCAAACGTGTAAATGCGTAATTCCCAAAATAAAGCAACTAGACGACAAACACGCCAAACAAGCAAGAAATCATATCAAACATCAAAACATATACTCACGGAGACAAAGAAACTTGCAATCAAGTAACCGCACAAACACAAAAACATGTGAACTCTGTAAACATACCAACAAGTAAACATGCAAGCACGCTACCCTCGAAACGAAATAAACCAGAAACTATCAACGAAACACTCCAAACAAACCACAAAACTAAAGAACAATAAGAAACAACCCAAATGTGCAAATCAAAGACACTATATAAGCTATTTAACATTCAAACAAGCACACAAACACCTAACCACACATATGCACATGCTATGCGTATGGTTTTTGTAAAAAAGCCAAACTGTAATTAAAGTAATAAATTCATTCATATTGGTTTATAAACACTAGATTCATGTTGCACAATGTAAATTTTTATACAGAATTAAGGTCAAATGTTTTCAGGACTATGGAGAAACCCATATAGCTCTCGTGGGTGAATCACGGAAGGTTTGGTTGTAGGTTTCAGGTTTTTAAAGCATTTAATCAATAGCATGAAATTCTAAATCATTACGAGATAAGACCTTAAAGTATTGGGAATACGATGAAACTTTCAAAATTAGGAAATAAGCCTTCTTCCATGATGCAATTTGAGATTGTTAGTAAAATTTGTTGTTAAAATTGGATGTCATTAAAAGTGCTGAATTTTAGTTCATATACAAGAAGAATTAATCCAACTGGCAATTCAATATTCCGCTATCCATCCTCCTAAGTGCTTTAGCACCGTAAGCCAAACTTAGTCTGTTCAGGTCTATAATTATCAAAAGAAATATTTGGCTTGAATCAATTAAACATTTAGATAGCTTGAAATACGAAAAATATTGACAAGCTCTACCTCTAACTTTACTGAGTGTTGTTGCTTACATTACATTAGATCATTTGAGGAATATTGTAAAGTGATGAAGTTAATGTTTACCGTTAATTTACAATGCCATGCGCATAAATGAGATTATTTCGTAAATAAAGTAAATAATTTATGCAAGTTGAAGTAGGTACAGAGTATTTCATAAACATAATTTGACGTTAAAAGATCTGAATACCAGTTTTTAATCGGTTTATGAATGCCCTTTTCAAAATGCCCACTGCTGTTTGTACTACAGTATATTCCACAATTTGGTGCTATAATCTGTTTATGAAGTTATTTGCTATTAATGCAAAGATTAAGTCGCGCTCATAATATCTTTCAACGTCTATCTTTCAGAATTTATTTATCAAATACCTGATAGTAGAAGAGGGACACTACTTTCATTTTTTTGTGACGTCGCAAGGCCCCGTCCCTTGGACACCTTCCCCTTCACTTTTTATACGAGCCCACGTGGGGGTCGTATTTTTGACCTTGAGGTTGAGCTTGAGACTGACCTCGCGGCTGACCTAGGGTTTGACTTTGAGACTGTCCTTGCAGTTGGTCTTGGGCTAACCAAGGTCAGAATAAAAAATCTGTTAAGCGGGAAATTTGAAATTTTCTAATAAGAGGCTCTAGTGCTAACTTGTAAGACAGCTATAAGAATTTGTGTTGAGGTCTGCGCCCTCTTGTCGTTGCCCCCTTGGATGTAAATGGTATTTTAATAAGGGCGCCCTCTTGTCATGGCCCCCTTGTTGCGAAATTTGAATTTGTTTGTAGCGCCATTTAGTAGTGTATGGACTAATGAAAATTTTCTGTAATAGAGGTGTTGTCATCTAGCGGAATTTTTGTAGGACTAATTAGAGTTTTGTTTGTGGCGCCATCTAGTGGTGTATTTTGAAAGTAGCGAGTGTTTTCTGTAATAGATGTTGATCATGCAGGTCTCTCTCTCTCTCTCTCTCTCTCTCTCTCTCGTTTATCCGTTTCTCTCTCTCTCTCTCGGCTCTTTCTCAAACAAACAAATCAATTAATCAAAATCAGTTAATCATATCAATCTCAAACAAATCATACTCGACAAATCAATCAATCAGATCAATCTCAAAAACAATCAATCAACCAAATCAAGCTCAATAAAATCAGATCATAACTTACAGTTTGCGAAAACCAGCTTACAGTTCAAAAATACTGATTTGGTTTGATTAATTAAAGCTTGCTTGTTCAAAATTATATATATATATATATATATATATATATATATATATATATATATAAACACAAAAGAGCTTTAAGGTTTATAGACTGATGCTTTACACGCTTAAGGTAAAATCATTTTAAATGAATGTAAATAAACATCGTTTTATTAAATTGTATATGTAAGGTCGCTCTAAGGAGTCTGCGAAGAATACGAATACGAATGCATGAAGAGTAATTATGGTTTATTATGATAATACATTAAAATCCTATCATTTTAAAAATTCACTAAAATAATGAAATAATACCATACTTCAGATTGTTTATCACGGTATTATAGTAAAAAACGGTTGAGAATGAGACTGAATATTAATATTAGTTCTAAACGTTTTGTTTTACTTATAAAGTTATTATTAAAACCGTTGATTTACACATCTAAGGTAGGTATTATTTTTAGAGTGTATATAAACCTAATTATCTCTTACTATCGTATTGTATTTCCTTTCCAATCTTAGAGTGACCTAATATAGATTTATATAAACATGTTTATTTACATTATATAGATGATTTAAACCTAACTTGAAAGCATCAACTTAATTCAACAGACTCGATTTGACTAAGTTGTTACACAAACTTTATTATTAATATACGATTTAATGCGTACGTTTGTTTTAGTAGTATGTAAAGGAAAACAATTGTAGTTAAATTAAGATTGCAATAATAAGTAAACTATCTAGTGATCGCTTTTCGGCTTTTATTTACGTGTGATAAGAGTACCTTTGGTATTTTAATGTTGCTAGATTTGGAGACAAGAAGCATTTAATTAATCAATAGACTGGGCAAATCGGATTTTTGAACTGTATAGCTCATTTTCAAATGTAATATTGAGATTGCATCGATTAACTGATTTTGAATTAATTGATTTGTTTGTTTGAGAAAGAAGCCTTATTAAGATTGGAGATTTAGAAACGGATACCTGAATGAGAGCAGTATGAGGGAAAACGAGACATGCAACATTATTACAGTTTAAAGTGCATTGACTATTTTTACAAAGGTGATACAACCTAGATGTGTTCTTAAACAAAACTCTAATTATCAAGCTGACAAATATATTCACGCTAGATGACAACACCTTTTAAGAACATCGTTTGCATTAGTCGATACACTTAAAGGCGATTTCTACAAACAAATTCAAATTTACGCAACAAGGCACTCAACTGACAATGATGGTCGTTTATAAGAATAACCGATTTACTATACAACATATCGGGCACGCAAGAGGGCGCAAGTACTAACACAAAGGTTTTATAGCTAGTCTACAAGATTACATCATAGAGCTGCGATTTATTGAAAATTTCAAATCTCCGCTTACAGATTTATAAATATCTGACGCTTTTTAGCCAAAGACCATATAGCAGGGACAGATCTTCAAAGTCAAACTTCTAAAGGTCAGTACCTGCAGGATCAGTAAGCTCAACCTCATCTCAAATAATACGACTAACGTGGAGAGCATCGTATAAAAAGTGAAGAACAGGTTTGTACACAAGGACGGGCATTCTGCAACGTCACAAAATGAAAGTAGGCCATTATCTTGGATATCAGGTAATTTGATAAATATACATTCTGAAAGAAGATCGTTACTACAGATATTATGAGGCGACTTAACTTGCATTAACTAGCAAATAACTTTACATGAAACAGATTATACACCAAATTGTGACCTGACAAATGACGTCAGTACAATCAAGCCAAGTATCATTTTGAAAAGGGCATTCTAAACCTGCGCATTAAAATCATGGTATTGATGTTTTAACGCAAATTACGTTAGAAATATCTGACCTACCAATTCATCAAATGCTATTTACTATTTACGAAATAAGGTACTCATTTCTGCGTACAATGGCGTATTTAGTCAAATTAAGGTACAACATTCAACTTATCACTGGTTCACGAAATCGTCTCAAATGAAACCAGGTGCAAGTTCGTACATTAAGACAACATACACTCAGTAAAGTTAGAATAGAAGACAATGATGTTGTTCGTAATTTAAGCCCTATCAATATGGTAAAATTACAATGTGATAGTGAATCGGAAACCCGAGAAATCTTCTTTGATAACGCTGTAAGTAGACGCGTGAAGAAAAAGTTGGCTTACGGTTCAGGAAGCTTAGGTAGATAAACCAGGAAAAAGTTTCGCGAATATATTTGGAACTTTCCAGTTGGCATTAAGGTTCTTTGTGATATCGAACTTTAAAATTCAGCAATACGTTCAACTGACATACTAACGGTATTGATTTTAACAAACAGAATCTTAAACAGACACCATCTTAAATTAGCATTCATCGGAATTTGAAGGCTGTATTCGGCAAATTTCGCGGATAAAGGAAAGTTTATGGCGGTATTCAAAACTTTTAAGGAATACAAAATATGAATTTCATGACAATAACCCTGATTAAAAGTCTGTAGTTAAAATTCATAAAACATTGAAAACAAAACTTGGCGTTATTTCACCCACAAAATTCCTAAGGGTATATCTCATAGTACTCGAAAACATGACTTTGACTGCTTACAACAAATCTACATTGTGCAAATGAAGTGCCTGAGTGTTAATCGATAAAACTTTCGAATATGAATGAACCTTCTATACGCTTTAAATATACAAGTTTGGCTTGTTTAGAATCAAACCAGTACATTGCAAAGGCGATGTGAACATATGTGTGAGTGAGGAATGTTTGTGTGCAATTGTTTGAATGTAAAATAAGCCTTATATAGTGTCTTTGATTTGCACATTTGGTTGTTTTTATTGTTCTTTAGTTTTGTGGTTTGTTTGGAGTGTTTCGTTGATAGATTCTCCTTATTTCGTTTCGAGGGTAGCGTGCTTGCATGTTTACTTGTTGGTATGTTTACAGAGTTCACATGTTTTTGTGTTTGTGCGGTTACTTGATTGCAAGTTTCTTTGTCTCCGTGAGTATATGTTTTGATGTTTGATATGATTTCTTGCTTGTTTGGCGTGTTTGTCGTCTAGTTGCTTTATTTTGGGAATTACGCATTTACACGTTTGCTTTACGGGATTTACATATATTGTGCTTCGATGCTTACTTGGTTTCTAGCTTCTTTGTTTTACGTGTTTGCAAATTTTTGTGTTTTCGTGTTAAAGTGTTTACTTTTTTGCCAGTTTCTTTGTTTGTGTGTGCTTGTCTCCTACTAGTTTTTCCCCACCTGTTTTGGTTTCTTTGGTATGACTTCTTGTGTTGTGTGTTTAGGTGTTTGAGAGTTTGTAGGTGTATGTTTTTGTATTTTTTGAGAAACAAGTTTGAAACTTTCTTGTTTGAGTTGCATGTGTTTGGTTTACGTGTTTGCACATGCACTTATTTTGTAGTTTCTTTACTTGCCTGTGCTTATTTGCGTATGTGATTGTTGGCTTTTAGTTGCATGCATGTTTTAATTTCTTTGCTACGTTTTCATGCTGTGTTTGAGAGTTTGCACTTGTAGGTTTCTGTATTCGTTAAGGAACTTGTTTGCTAGTTTCCTTTTTTGGGTTGTATGTTTGGGTGTTTACTTGTTTGCCTGTACTTGTTTGCTACTACTGTTTTGTATGTTGTAGTTTCTTTGGAGTATTTTCTTGCTTGTTTGGTGCGTTTGGGATTTGCAGTAGTGTGTTTATCTGTTTGATGAGTAACTTGCTTGCTAGTTTTTTGTTTTGGAGTTTTTGCATGTGTAGTTTTTTTGGTAGGTTTTTGCTTGTTTCCTACATGTTTGGCGGATACTAATTGCAAGTGTACGTTAATGTGTTTGTCGATTAATTTATTTGTTAGTTTTTGGTTTGTTTTGACTAACTTATAAAACATGCTGCAAGTAGTCCACACAAACTTTTCTATTATACAAGCCTTTGCTTTTTGTAGGTTTTTAAAATAGGCGGACGATGTTACGAACAAGGAATTTGTAATTTTCAAATAACTATGATTTAAAAAAAAAATTAATGGGCGTGGTAGTCTTCCTTAAAATAAGACAGTATTGTAACAATTTATTATTTTAATCAGAACGTCTCCTGCGATAATTTATAAAAAAAGTGTTGGGAAACTGGTTAGAAGGAATTCCCCGTAATCAATAACGTTGACGTTGACTAAAAAAAGTGAAAGTATTACGTACTCCTAGTGAATGGCACAATTAAGTAAACCAAATGCGCCGGCACAATTGTATCCGTTTATTAAATCAATTTTTTTAGATTTTTTTCTCTTCATGCACACGCCTATTATCACTTAATACTGTTTGTGTGGCATTTATATATACTTTAAGATTAATATGCAGGGTAAGTCACCGAAAAGATTCATATTCGATTATCTATCATATAATTGATTTTACCGAAAAAAGCCGGGATAGGTCGATTTTTGGTTTGAGGGGGACAAATTTCCATGTAAGCGTCATTCTCGTTTGTCATTAGTCAGCGTAGGGCGAGAGTGTCACTTAAAAACCTTAAATGGCAATACTCCACTTGTGACCCATCATTGGAAAGCGGTTGTCATGAGGAATACGCCACACGTTTGTTTTTTATAATCCGATGATATTTGCCCCTTCTATAACTATCCAAAACTAATAAATTTTTAACGAAACTTGAGCCATTTAAATAAACTTAAAGTATTAAAAGTACAATTAATTACTTTATCAAATGTTCAAAATGTCCACCACCAACCTCCATACAGAAGTACAGCGTACTCTCAAATTTCCTTCGCACATTTGTCAAGATTTATTAACATTCATTTATTGTTATTTTTCGTAACTCCTGTAAAAAATTGGGAACTGTCGAGTAAACCTTATTCTTCAAATAACCCCATAAGAAGAAATCCAGAGGCGTCAAGTCTGGAGTTCTCACTGGCCACTCGATGGGACCCCTTCCAATCCATTGACCTGGAAATGTTGCGTTTAATAACTCTCTAACCGCAATATCATAGTGTGGTGGAGCCCCATTTTGTTGAAAATGAATGTCAACTTCGAATAATTGGGGTCATTTTCAATTGCCTCCAGCATCATGGGTTCAATATGCTCTTCCAACAAATTTAAATAATTATATTTAGGTTACTGTCAAAAACGAGGACCAATTATTTTATTACCTGAAATGTTATAATAATTAATAAATAGTTGTCTTCAGTATGAAATAATTATTAAGTGCAACGAACATAAGGTAACCTACCAAAATTACTGCGAAACATTTAGCTTTAATATTTCCATTTAAGAAGAAAGCACTCTTATCGGAAAAACAAACAAACGTGTTTGGGGTATCCAACAAACGTTGAGTCATAATGTCACAGAATTCCAGTCGGCGATCATCGGCATCTTCATTGAGTTCATGCACAAGATGGATTTTGCATGGATGAAATTTTTGTGATTTTAATATTCGACACACCGATGACTGGGACACTCCAGTATCACGTGATAATTAACGACTACTTACTCTAGGATTTAGTGCCACATGACTCAATACAACAGTTTGAATCTCTTCAGTCCTGGAAGGTTGTTGGGGACGCCCTTGATATTAATTACTGAACCAGTTTGGGTGAATCTGTTTATCAATTTTTAAGTGTACGTATTATTAAATATTCTAGCAGCAGTAATAGCGGAACTATTATTCTCATAATAAAGAGAAATAATTTCTATCCCTTCTTGTAAAGTGTAGATCATACTTTTAGAATTAAGTGACACTATTTACTTAAACACATTAATCGCTGTGAAAGTTTGCCAAAATTTTTCCAAAGTACGCTGACTGAAACTTATTATTATAAGCAATTAAGTTTTCGTTAAATATTTATTAGCAAAAAACTTTGAATGATCATAGAAGGGGCAAATGTCGTCGGATTTTAAAAAACAAAAGTGTGACGTATTCCCCATGTGAACCGCTTTCCAATGATGGGTCACAAGTGGGGTATTGCCATTTAAGATTTTTAAGTGAACCTCCATGAAAATGAAAATGTATTTCCCTCAAAACTTTTTTACTTATGAATAGTTGATATAAAACTGGTTGGTTTCCCATCATTAGGTAGGTAATTTTTAGAGTGGAAATATACAAATAAACCTAATTATCTCTTACTGCATTCGTATTCGTATTTCCTTTCGCAGACTCCTTAGAGCGACCTTACATATACGAATTTATATAAAACGATGTTTATTTACATTCATTTAAAATGATTTTTACCTTAAGCGTGTAAAGCCAGTCAGTCTTCAACCTTCAACAGCTCTAAGTGTTATAAGTTAGATATACATCAAACTATTATTGTTAATGTACGATTTAAAGAACACGTGTTGGCTTTTAGTAGATATGTAAAGGAAAACAATAGGATTATTTGAAATTAAAAGATAAGCACGATAAAAGGTAGAATATATCTGTGATCGCAGATTTTTCATCTAGTATTTAAGTGGTGATAACGGAGTACTCCTTAGTATCGTTTAGTGTTTCGAGATGGAGGGTCAGTTAAGCATCCTTTTTCATTAATAGTAGCTGGGCCATCGGGGTGTGGGTAATCGTATATTATGGTTCATTTTCTAAAAAATATCGAGACTGTCTCCGATACAGATTTTGAAAAAGTCATCTGGTTTTACAGCAAATGGCAACCATTATTCAAAGATCTCTCGGCGGAATTTCAGAAAGGATTACCTGATATGGAGCAGTTTGGCGGTGAAAAACCGGACATGCTAATAATTGACCGTTTGGTGATTGATATTTTTACAAAGGGTTGTCATAGAAACCTAAGTGTGTTTTTCTTAACACAAAACACATTTCATCAAGGGCGTGGACAGAGAGATATATCTCTCAACGCTCATTACACAATCTTGTGTAAGAATCCGCGTGACAGAGCTCAGATACAGCATTTAGCAAGGCAGATTTTACCTGACGACCCGAAATTTTTAGAGGCTGCGTACTAGGATGTCACTTCTAACCTGCACGGATATTTATTGTCCGATTTAAAACAGAATACACCGGATGTGCTACTCTATAGAGCAAACATATTCGGGCCTCAAGGTGTCTGCCAAGTATATATAGCGAAAAAAGGGTTTAAGCCTGCAGCCATAAAGATTATATCATATATGATGGTTGACGATTTAATCGAAAACACTGATATCCTGCGCGCATTAGCCAGATTAAGTAAAAGTCAACGTGACGCTTTATTGAAATGTATGGATATAAGCAGGTGGAATGCATCTGTGAGTGTGCGCATAACATTTTAAAAGGTCGTGTACCTTTGTCAGCTGATCAGAAGCAACGACTCTCTCAACATAATCACACTAAGACTGGTGGCATAGAGAAGCGAATCTATAAAAAAGGAAGAAACAGTTTTTCGTACAGAAGGGCGGAGCATTTCTGCCATTCCTGTTAGGACCATTACTTGGTGGAATTCTGGGTAATTTGTTTCAATAACTATGGATTACAATCTGAAGAAGATGATTATTCTACCTCTGGATTTTATATAGCGTCTGCAAGCGCCAGATGTCACACAAAACAACGTTTTAACGCTATGGATAAAGTTTTAAAAACCAAAATGACCGACCATGACAAATGGCAACAGTACAATCAAGTTCTTCAAAGATATCTACACTTTTCCAATCAGCTACGTCAACCTGCTAGCATAACAATCAGCGGTGATGATGATATTAGAGATTTGCCGAAACGAAAAGGTCTGACAGACGACGAAATCTTATCAACACTGCCTGTTTCATACGGGAAGAAAGGTACTGATTTCTTGCGTATACTGAATACGGGCGGTGATGTATTTTGGGTCAAAATAAAAGGTGAGATCATCCCCCATTCCAACATTATCAATCTTGTTCACGAAACGTCAAAGCAGCGAAAAACCCACACGGTTGGCGACAGTTTGCGACGTACATTAATGAAATAAATATACCACAACAGTTTATCGGAAATACGCGAAGACATGATGCTACGGCTGCTGTATCACCTAACGTTGAACGGACCCTCACAACTATAGGTGAAAATTACAATGTCGATAGTGAATCGCAGGAAACACCGAGAAGATCCTCTCTTTAGCTAACGCTGTAAAAGGTAGATACGGTGAAGTGAAAAATTGGCTGTAGGTTCAGGAAGCTTATACGTTTCATAAACCAGTCAGAAAAAAGTTTTCGCGCAATGGGTATATTGTGAGCAACTTTACGAGCTGTGGCAAACGGATCTTTGTGACATGCGAACTTTAAGTAAACACAATAACGGCTTCAACTACATACTAACGGTTATTGATGTGTTTAACAAGACGGCTTGGGCGAGAGCTCTTAAAACAGAGACAGCCGTATCTGTAATTGAAGAATTCACCGATATTTTTAAGGCAAGTGGTAATACACCGGCAAATTTACAGACGGATCAAGGCGAAGAGTTTATGGCGGTCAGTGCACAAAACTTTTTCAAGAAACAAAATATCAATTTCTATGTAACAAATAACCCTGATGTAAAAGTCTGTGTAGTTGAAAGATTTAATAAAACATTGAAAACAAAGATGTGGCGTTATTTCACCTACAAAAACTCCTACAGGTATATTGATGTACTCCAAAAACTTGTGACTGCTTACAACAACAGTCCTCATTCAAGTATGAAGTTGGCCCTGCGACTGTAAACGATGAAAACATTTTCGAAGTGTGGAAGAACCTGTACGCAGCACGTCATTCTAAATATAAGGCAGGTGAACATGTTAGAATCGCCAGAACTAAGTACACTTTTGAGAAGGGATATGAAACGAATTGGAGTGAGGAAGTTGTTACAATTAGTGCAGTGATAAAAAGAAGACCGCCAGTTTAGCGCATAATCGATCTTAATAACGACCATGTTGTGGGTACCGTTTACGAGGAGGAATTGCAAGTTGTTACTGTTGATAAAGACACCCTATTCAAAGTCGATAAGATTTTAGCAGAGAAGGGCCTCGGACGACGTAAACAATACCAGATCAAGTGGCGTGGATACAGTGAGAAATTTAATAGTTGGGTATTATCTCCGCAGCTGAGAGATATAAAATGGAGTTTTATCTTACCTTATTGAGTAATAGCTCTATGGCGTATTTTCTCGACAATATGACGTTAAGTTTTTTTACACAACTGCCAAAACGAATAAGGTTAACAGGCGCATGGGTTATAGGCATATCGTAAATTTAGTACCCTTGCTCTTTTGCCGCTGTAAGTGAGACAGACAATTTAATTGATTATAGAATTGATCCACCTTCAGAGGAAGAGGGCGTGCTAGAGACGATATTAAATAAGGCTGCATCACATTTTCAACACGACAACGAGAAAATCATTTATATTGAGGATGGATGGTTTGTGTTACGTTTCGCCTTGGGGAATTATACCAACATAGAAGAAATTTCCAATGAGCTAATAAGTAAATTGCTAACAATCAAATACCCAAATCTAACTAATCGCGTCACTGCGAAATTAAAAACTTCTCGCTACAAAAGAAACCCTAGTTAGTCCTAGAAATACACCACTAGACGGCACCACTTCTATTACAGAAAATTTTCATTAGTCCATACACCACTAGATGGCGCTACAAACAAATTCAAATTTCGCAACAAGGGGGCCACGACAAGAAGGCGCAGGCCCTAACATACGTGTCTTATGAGATAACATTAGGGCCACCTTATTATAATACTATTTCCAGCAAGATGGCGCAGACCCTAAAACAAGTCCTTATAGCTGTCTTACAAGTTATTGAGGTACTTACCAGAAAATTTCAAATCTCCCGCTGAACAGATGTTTGATTCTGACCTTAGTTAGCCCTAGGTCAACTCCAAGGCCAGGCCCAAGGCCAATTCCAATGCTAGGTCCCAATGCTAGTCTCAAGGTCAAACCCTAGTTCAGCTGCGGGGTTAGTCTCAAGATCAACCTTAAGGCCAAAAATACGTCCCCCACATGGGCATGTATAAAAAGTGGAGGGGAAGGTGTCCCAGGGGACGGGCCTTGTGACGTCACAAAAAAGTGAAAGTAGTGTCCCTCTCCTACCTCTGTTCTTTATTTTGGTTTCAAATAAGTTTAATTAGCGTATATATACAAATTTTAAAGTACTCTTGGAAATTTAAAATTAATATTACCAATTTTATGTTTGAAATTGGGTTAGTAGTTTACCAAGTAGGCTCTTATCTTGTATTCTACGATCATCCAGCATTCTTAACATTTTTCACATTTTTTACATTTTCACATTTCTCACATTTTCCACGTTTTTCACATTTTTCACATCTTTCACATTTTCCTAGTCCTAGTCATTTTAATTCATCTTAATTCACCTTAATTCATCTTAATTCATCTCAATCCACCTTAATTCATCTTAATTCATCTTAATTCACCTTAATTCATCTTAATTCATCTTAATTCATTTTAATCCATGTTAATTCATCTTAATTCAACTTAATTCATCTTAATTCATCCTAATTCATCTTAATTCACCTTAATACATCTTAATTCATCTTAATTCATCTTAATTCATCTTAATTCATCTTAATTCATCTTAATCCATGTTAATTCATCTTAATTCAACTTAATTCATCTTAATTCATCCTAATTCATCTTAATTCATCTTAATTCATCTTAATTCATCCTAATTCATCTTAATTCATCTTAATTCATCTTAACTAATCTTAATTCATCTTAATTCATTTCAATTCATCTCATTTCCTCTCAATGCATCTTAATTCATCTTAATTCATCTTAATTCATCTTAATTCATCTAAATTCATCTTAATTCATCTTAATTCATCTCAATTCATCTCAATTCATCTCATTTCATCTCAATTCATCTCAATTCATATTAATTCATCTGAATTCATCTTAATTAACCTTAACTCACCTTAATTCATCTTAATTCATCTTAATTCATCTTAATTCATCTTAATTCATCTTAATTCATCTTAATTCATCTTAATTCATCTTAATTCATCTTAATTCATCTTAATTCATCTTAATTCATCTTAATTCATCTTAATTCATCTTAATTCATCTTAATTCATCTTAATTCATCTTAATTCATCTTAATTCATCTTAATTCATCTTAGTTCAATTAAATTCATCTTAGCATCAGGCACAGGCACAGGCACAGGTAAAGGCACAGGCACAGACACAGGCACACGCACAGGCACACGCACAGGCACAGGCACAGGCACAGGCACAGGCACAAGCACAGGTACAGGCACAGGCAGAAGCACAGGCAATGGCACAAGCACATACACAGACACAGGCACAGCCACAGGCACAGACACAGGCACAGCCACAGCCACAGCCACAGAGACAGACATAGGCACAGACACAGACACAGGCGCGGGCGCGGACTTCTCACGGACACGGACACGGTCACGGACACGGACACGGACACGTACACGGACACGGACGCGGTCGCGGACAAGGATACGGACAAGGACACAGACACGGGCACGGATGCGGACACGGACAAGGACACGGACACGGACACGTACACGGACACGGACACGGACACGGACACGGACGCGGACGCAAGAAGCTGTGCCCAGGCGCAAGGAATCTGTGCACAATATTTTTCACTCTGCCATTTTGAACAAGAGCATACAAAAAAGACACCATTATGAAACTTTTATTTTGTGCTGCCAGTTAAATATATATATATATATATATATATATATATATATATATATAATGTGGCTTGTTAATTTTTACCTGAGTATATGCAAAATTTAAACAGCCAAAGCTGCCTCAAGTGAAAAGCATCTCCTGAGGGAACTTTAGGCAGTGGAGAATTCTGTTAGTAATTAAAATTTTAACTTCAGGATCATCTTTTGCTAATTCCATTCTTGCCTTCATGTCTTCATAAAATACTTCAGCTTTTCTGACATGTGCCTTATTCTAATTTTCAATAACCAGTATTTCTTCGTCGGATAAGTTTCAGTTTTTAATTTGGTTTTCAAAATCGTTACATTTTTGACATGTCACTGCGAGGATTCCCAAAGGAGTAGTTGCTGTACCGATAAAAAGAGTCACAGCAAACTGTTGGCCTAAGTTTTGTACCTTCACTACACGGACGATTACTTGGAATACTTTTGTAAGCTTATGGTTCGTAAGTTTCAAGGTAAATCTCTTGCATTTTTCTTACTTTCAGCTCTGGTGACAAGCAATACCGCTTTAAATTTTTGTTCCTACTGTAGTGAGAAGTTCTCTTTAGAAAATGTTTGATGAATATCTACTTAAGAAAGTAAATCAGCAGAAAGTATGTTTGGCTTATTTCTGTGCTTTCCTCTTAAACCTTCTCTTGGAGATATATCTCCCTCTAAGCCGATATACCTTGCTATAAGCTCCACCCCTTTACTAGAATTCCGTGAAAAGCTACGAACGCTTTCTTGCAGACCTTCTGCTTTCAATACCAATGCGCAACTACAAATTAAAATTATCTTAAGTGTACAACATCAAACTAACAGACATGTTTAGCTTTCACGATGTGTTTGCTGCACGACGGTTTCTCACAGCATTCGGGTTTCTCCGTTGAGCTACCTGACACGCAATCAATCCAGACAGATATTCATCTTGCCTAGCCTTAGTCCCTAATTTATTGAAATTCTCCAAAATTGCATTTCTATTTTTGACATTTACTCTGGCGAAACAATGATATTTGCATTCGCAATCATTACCAATTTTTGCGATTTTCAACCTGCTTTCCTGTAGCTCCCACATAAGCATTTCCCGGTGAGCTGTTATTTTTTCTTCCATTTCGTTTCCACTTTTTAATATTAACTGACCTTCTTCTTTTTTTCTAACCTCTGTTTCTGGAACCGCTTCATCTGACTCATTTTCATTACTATTATAAGAGGGTACGTAGTCATCTGATAGCCTGCATCTTCCTCAAAACTTGAAGACTCATAATATAAGTCATTTTTCTGAATATCTTCAACACAAATATCCATAAAGCACAAACAAAAACACTTTGATTGGCGAACAATACATGTGACAATAACAAATTTGTCACTGTCTGGTGCAAAAACGAGGTATCTGACGTATACATCGTTTATGCCAGCAACAATACGTGAGGATAATTGCACAGTTGCCTTATTAGAAGGCTATAAACAGAGGAACATAAGTCGGAATTTTTATAAATGGTTTAAATATCAGTTTCAATATCAAACTGCTAGAGTGCTGCTGGTATAGTGGTAGGAGTCGTCTTCCACGCTGTTGGTGCGGGTTCGAATCCCCCGGCCCTTGCAATTTGTTTTTAGGTTAGTGTAGTTTTGTTTACATAATCTACTTTTATTAGATTACAGTAGTTTTGTTTATCTTATCTAAAATAGATACACCTACTCGTCAGCATATCCTATGTTCCTTTATATTCCTCTGTTCACCGCTTCCTGCCTTGTTATTGCACCAAATATTTCGTACAGGAGCTAGCTACAAAAAAATGTGCATGACCGAAACCAAGTAAGGTAGATGTCTCATTTTTAATTCAAACAACAATATTAATGTACTTTACCGATTCGTGCAGATAACTTGGGCAAAAAGTGCAGATACCTACCTCGTTTTTGCTGTAATGTCTTCAACTGAGAATAGATGATTCTGATAAAAAAAACGTTTATATAAAACATAAAGTCGTTAAACGTATTATTATAGATAAATTAATAAAATATGCAAGAGCAATCGTATAAACAAAATGGTGTGTTTGGAAACATATTTCATAATATTCTTGCAGTGTTCGTTTCTTAAAGTTATTTGTAAGGAAAAGTACAGATAATAATGTTTTAAAATTGAAAGCAGTGCTTTAATAACATCTATTTTATGATGAATTCGTCTATTATATTTATTAACAATTTGAGCCAAGTATTTGTTAATAGAAATATAGAAAATGTTATTAAATTCTAAACTATTACTGTGTAAACCGTGCTTCTTGCTACCTCTAGATTATACTCAATAATTAAACAATTATGCAACGTTTAGATGTCTCAGGAGATTGGAGCAGAAAATTGCTTTGGGCTGCGCAATAACAGCAGCTTATTCCCTTATGATATTAATAACAACCAACCAAGACTGCTTGTAATCCTCAAATTTTGAAAGGGTAGTAAAAATTTGGGTTAAATGTTAGTATTACAGAGACATCTAGATTTCGCATCGGAAAACATGGGTATGTTTCTATTACGGAGACGGGCGCTATTGTAAAAACAAATCAATAGATGGTGACGCATTCTCATTTTGTTTATACCTTCAGAGATTAAACTTTGATTTTGTCGATTATTGATATTAGGTTGGTATAAACCTAGTTCATAAAAAAACATTCGAAAAAGGTCGTATCATCAATGGACAATTCAGAAATAGGATTTAATATTAATAATAAAGAAACTACTACATTTTGACAATGCGCCGTATTCAATTCAGCTGAAATGTTTAAACACTTTATGATTATTTGCTTTAATGGTTTGTTAATGAATTTTGCATTGATGAGGTTAATATTATATATCTTTATTGATATTATAACCCATGGAAATTGAGAATTTAAACAACAAAGCTTAAAATTGAAATGTCGAGCGTTATACACAGAAATAACATGAGCGCCTACTAATAACATAAATATTTATGCTCTGCCGTTATTTGCTCCATTTTGGTTTTATTAAATTTGGGATACCGACCGTCGATGCGTGGAGTATTTGCAGGAACGGACTATCTTATTTCAAGGAGGGACATTTTGAACAAATTTTTGTTAAAATTCTCTGATGGTTTTCCACTTTTATCCCTAGCTGCCGCTACATTATTTTTTGTTTTAAGTGTTAACTCTTTATCAAAGGCTAATGTTTTATTATTTAATTTTAAACAAAATCTTCTACCTTGTGTGCAACTAATCAATAACATTTTACATTTTGTTTGAGTATACTCTTTTTGTAAATACTGAGCATGTAAAGACCTATCTTGTATTTAGAGTCCCGGTTTTAACAAACTGTGGAGTGTTACAACACAACTGTACAGATTGTTGCATCAGTTGCAGCGGGGAAGAACGAGATGATATGCCTAATCAATTCACCTTACTCAATCAGGTCGGCATCTGTTGTTTCTTCACTTTTCTACATGTCTAAGTATATGATGAGTTAAGTCTTGAAATTCGGTAAAGTATTGCCGCATAGACTATTAACATTTTGTGTGACACAGAAAAAGTTGATTGTTAAGCTTTTCCATTTTTCTGGGCGAAGCTGCATGAGGAAAAACGCTTTATGTTGTAATTCGGAGAAACTAATCTTCTGAAAATAATCTTTTACGTCATCACATTAGTTTTGCGAACTCGGTTCTCGCTTTATTTCGATCTTTAACCATTTGCAAATATCTTTTGCTACAATTTGTACAAAGTTCGGCAGAAGCACCTTTTCATCGAATCTAAAATGTAACAGGCATCATCAGTTTGGTGAAATCCGTAGCAATCACTATTAGTACCAGTATGTCGGTTAGGGTGGATAGTGTTATCCTAATTGAAGAGGTGTAGTTCTAGTTTGTTGCACTGAATGATATAGGAATACTATGTCTTAACGCCGCGCAGTTCAAGTTTCACGTCTTCGTTTGAATTCAACTTAGTAATCAGTGTTGTGTACTGTGTACAAATAATATTTATCAACTATTAATTTACAAACGTACTTATTTCGTGGAGCCGGTTTTGTTAATATCTAATGTATGTTAACCCTTTAATTTTTTCTAAAATCAATGTTTTATTGTGCAACAACTACAATAAATAGAAAGGCTAGGTTTATTACAACAAAATTTTTTTGAAACAGTTTTTTAACAAATTGCTGGTAAACCGTTTTAAAAGTGGACGTTCACGATATATATACCTGAAATGTCCACTTCTATGACAGTTATATCAGTACATTGATTAACAGTTACATTAAAGCTAAATAAATATGAAAAAAAAGCAGAACTCTTAGTGGAAAAGAAAAAATATTATACATAGTATGGTACAAAACTCTGAATGCATAAAGCAAAGTGTATATTATACAAAATATAGGCATTTACAATTGACGCATCCGTAGAATAGAAAAATAGCTTCATCCACCAGCGCCTGGTTTTTCAGGCGATATTATAAAAGGCCATACGCTGATCAAAACGATCTACGCCACCCATAAATTTGGTACAGTCGACAACAGACTGAGGACACGAAACTGTATGGCGAGTGCCAATTTTATTGGTTCTGAGAACTTCGACTATCTCTGCTCCATTATGCAGATTACTGCAAACTGTCACACATTTTATACCTCAGTCCTTCCATTACATACGGATATATCGTCACTCATGGCAGTATCTGAGTGATTCATGGGTATTCCTTTGTCCACCTTCAGATGTTCTTTTGGAAAATGCATCCGGTTTTGGCGTATTGTACTACAACCAAAAAGTCCCATTTCAGATAATTTATTCATCAACAAAATCGTGGTAAATGTATCAAAATATGTGCAGTGTCCTTGACCCCTAAAGTTTTCGGCCAGATTTAGAACAACACGTTCACCAAGAGTGAAGAGTCGACGACTTTACTTTGCCCTTGATATACTTCAAAAGAATGGACATATCCAGTTTGTGAACATACTATTACCCATATTTTGATTCCCATTTTTATGTGGTTATTGGGCATGTATTGCTTTAATGATGAGTGCCCTTTCAATTTTACCATACTCTCGTCGACTAATAGCTGACGACCTGGTGTGAATGAGCCTTTAAAGCTTTAAAATGAACTAAAATTGGTCTAACTTTATATACCTAGCTTGTCATAGTTCGGAATATCTCGTTTTGGGATTTTTGTATTGTCGTTTAAATGAATAAATCTAAGGATTTGCAAAAATCTCTGTCTTGAAAAAATATTAGCAACTCGTGCATTGTAGATTTTTTGACCAATAGTGTCTTTGAGATGGCAGCGTGGATTAGTAATACAAGAAAAAACTATCGTTTTACAAGGCTAGAATATTATAGAAAATTATAGAAATCCCACTGAAATGTTGAAATCTTAGCACTCAGAGCGAGGATTTCAGTTAACTGCCATTTTTAAAGAAGTTTCCTGACGTTGTTAATACAAATTTTTGTGAATCGATAATTTATAGTTATTTATTTTGACCTTGTTTGATTTGCAAAAATACTTGCCCATTAAGGAAATTTTTATTTGCGAAACAGATTGGTAGCACTGTCCAAACTGAACATTTAATGTACGAATTTCGCGTTTCTTTACATTTGTGATATAATATAGTGCGTTCGTCAACTAGCAGTAGGTTTATACAACCTAGCAAGACTGTTTGGAATGTGACGGAAGGCACTTGGAATATATATCGGGCATTAAATATCTAATATTTTTGGGTTTAAAATCGGATTTTGGTTTTATTTGAACTCTACAGGGTGAGCCACGTTAAAATTAAACTTTCGCTATAACTCTAAAAATAATAGCAATATTAAAATAAACCTTGAATCATTCTTATGGAAAATTTAGTTTACTTTTTGATTTTGATATAATAAATACCTACATCGTTGCAATTCAAATTTTAAAGAAAAACGTAAAACCTACTTTTGTATTCTTAATGCCCTTAGCGACGTTGATAGACATTAAAAATCACTGTTGGTCCTTAATTCGATTAACAAGAACTATCTCCTCTATAATATGATTTATCCAATTCGACCCAGCAAAACCAAACTTCGTCAATTAAAGTGTTAAATTTCGCTATAACTTTAAAACTGATATTATAACAAATTACGCCCTCTAGCACTTTTGGGACGGCAAATTAAAATACCTACATTTGTCTTTCAAATAAGGTTTATTTTACTAAAGTCGAATAAGTGGTTTAGAATTTACAGCAATTTTAATGATTACACTTTCAATAGCTTCCACTTACTATGGTCAGTACGCCAATGAACCTTAAACCAAAATTATGTAGAATTGTCTAGACTTCCTAACGATGTGAGCAAAGGTAAATCTTTATATAGGAGTATTGGGAGAAATTTGTGAATTTTACTATTTAATTTTTAATTGCGTGTTAGCGGTGAACATACGAAACTTCAAAATAATTTGCAGCATTTTCTCACCACATTCATAATAAAATTTTTCTTCCCATTTTTGTCAGATTGACAGGTCCTGAGATACAGCCGCTTACCTCGCTTATTTTCCCACCGGTACAGTTTCTCATATTGCATCAGCATTTACTCACTTGGTACTAACTTTTAAATAGCGTCTATTTTCTAGAATATAACATTAGTTTCATTATGTCAGTTTGATATTTGAACTCCAAGGATACAGTATATTTCAAATTATTGCAAAATAAAATGATAAAATAATATCAAAATCTAATGAAATCAAATACAGTAATATATGTTAGTAGTAAAAATTCTATATATACTTGCGTGTAGACAAAACCATAATTGACCTTGGACATTATACAGTGCGTTCGTAAGTAGCGGAAAAATTCAATTAAAATTGAATGGGAGTTTAGGAAGAAAACGGGCCTGTCGATTTTTATTTTCAATTTAGAATTTTATATACAGAGTGTGCCAAGAAAATTTATGACGTGTTCGACATTTTTTTAAATATCAGCCTTTTTTTGCAGAATTAGAAAGGGTACATCTTTTAAATATGGACGATTGTTACAGAATGAAATATTGAATAAAATTATCGTAAACATTAAACATGAGAAAATTTCAGTGCCAATGTAAGAAAATCTTAAATTGTACATTTTGTAAGAATTATTTTAATTATTTAGCAACTTGTGTTTAGTTTTTTGATAGACGACAGCATTGTTTTCGTGAGTTTATCTAGTAATTACTTTACCGTTATTTTGTGAAATATGAGAAAATTATGTGAACGTGAAAGAATTGAAGTTCTGTGCATGCCTGGTTTCGGAGGTAGGTCGCGCATTCAATTAGAAGTGGTTGCGTTTAATGCAACTCACCCTGATCGACCGTCCATTAGCCAAAGCATGGTAAGCAGAGTTGAGGCGAATAATCGGAAATTTGGACATGCTATGCATACGAAAAAATCTGGTCGGAAGTCGATAAGTGAAGAAGATCAGTGGAACATTGTATTAGCAGTGCAAGATCATTTTAATACCACCATTACGAACAGGGTTAATAATATTAGTGTGGCGCGATCTACTGTGAATAAAGTGTTGACAAGAGAGAAGTTGCATCCTGCAAGATATGCTTGATTCACGAACTGTCGGAGATGACTTTGAAAGGCGAAATGAATTTTGTGAACAAATGCAACAATTATGTTATGGTAGCGCCAATTTTGTAAAAGAATAACTTTTCCGACGAAGCAACATTTGCTTTAAACGGCCATGTGAACACAAAAACTGCCGTTATTGGGCATCCAAAATCCTCATTGGTTCACGGAATATCACACACAAAACCCTCAAAATTGAACATTTTGTGCGGCATAGTTGCCGGAAGAGTTATTTGTCCTTACTTCTTCGAGGATACTTTCACTGGTGCCATATTTAGAATTTCTTCAAAATGACCTCATCCCCGCTCTAATAACGTTATATCCGGATTTAGAAGAGCCCGATGTGCACCAGCGTGACCTCTTTTAAAAATCATTTGTTAATGGGCTTGGCTATTGTTAGATTGTTAACGGTGCGCAATTCAAACATTTAATTTAAATTAGTGGAATCATTTACAACCAAATTAAGCTAAAAAACTAAATATAATACAGGGTGTCCCGTTTTAAAAAATCTATGTTTGGTTCACCCTGTATAAATGAAACACCCTGTATAATCAAAAATAATTTTAAAATATGCGCCTCAGTTATTTCTAATACAATTCAAAAATTTTCTCCTATTCCATCAAATAAGGAGGTATCGCCTGCGGACGCAAGTTTGGGACACCCTGTATTAACATCATCCATATGTCCATGACGTACGTAAAAATGTACCCTTTCTAATTCTGCACTAAAAACAGGGGTTGACATTAAAAAACTTCGATGACGTCATACCTTTTCTTGGACACACCCTGTATATTTCACTTTTAGCTAAAAATTCTAAATTGATAATCAAAATCGACGGGCCGACGTGTTTTCCTAAACTCCTATTCGAATTTTAATGGAATTTATCCGCTACATAGTCTTATATCGAAAATTACAAAGGAATATCGAGATAAGAAATCATTACAGACAGGTTACATTTGGTACAAAAATTTATTGTTTAAAATTCTCTTGTATTTTGGCGTAGCCGGAGCCTGCTGAAGATAGAAGTCACATTCAGCTAGTGAATTTACTTACAACCGATATCGAAGCCTTATGCTCATTATTAATATTATTATTGAGGAACTCAAAGAACGGGTCTAACAATTACTGTTAAAAATTCATCAAATAATGCTTTTTCGAACATGCCGGAATTACATCAAATTAGAGATGATGGCACGGCACATGCACGCATTTTTCATATTGTGCGAACAAGAAGTGTATAGTTGGCATGGGGCTTAGAAGTCTTCAACAGTAGGCGAAGAATGCGTTGAGAATTCAGTCAACAATAAAAAATTGATGGGGCCAAAACATAGCTTTCTCATCCCTGTGTAATTTTTTATTAGCAAATATACAGAAAAAGAGTCAATCAGTCGTAGAACAACTATTTCTAATTCGTTAATACTTAGCCTTATTTTGAATGTACAAAAGTAGTAATTCTTGTTTCTTAGTTACACCTAAGGGATTTAAAATTTATAATATACGTTTTAAAATATTTTGATTGTGAAAAAGAATAAATATTATGTAAATCAACCTTTTAGTATAACCTAACAACTTTTAAATAGAAAAACATCTGGAAATAACGACTAGAAATTGCATTCCGCTCATGAAAAATTACCCTATCGTCGTAAAAGCAGTACCACATTTTTGTTTTCAATGTTTTATTAAATCTTTCATCTACAGATGCTTTTAACCAGGGTCGTCGTGGTTACATAGAAATTGATATTTTGTTTCTTGAAAAAGTTTTGTACACGGACTGACACACACTCTTTACTTTTATCCGTCTGTAGATTTGTCTGTGTATTATCACTTTCCTTAAAAATATCGATGAATTACAGATGAGGCTGTTTTAAGAGCTCTCGCCTAGGCCCTCTTGCTAAACACATCAATAACCGCCAATATAGAATTATATCAGTCATTATATTTACTTAGATTTCTCATGCCGTAAAGATCATCGTACCATGACTCAAAATGTTACTCACTATATACCTGTTTCGAGTAAATTTCTCGCTACAGATTTACGTATCCACACTCGAATATCTTCCCCATGGGCATGTTTATAAATCTAAGCGCCTTTTTGGCAGAGGTATTTCTGCTAAGGCAGAACTTGTATGTAAATAAGTCTTATGTGATTGTGTGGCCTTAGAAAATTCAAAATTTCGCGCTAAATTATACAAGATTAAATAGTTATATATTGTTTTTCTAGATAAAGAAATGGTTATGGGTTATTTTTAATTAAATGTAACTAATATTAAGATGAAAAGCTTGAGTTTATTTCAATAAGTTATCTATATATTTAATTTGAAAATATTTAAGGTACTCGGTAGTTTCAAGTGCATTGATACGTTGGAAGGGGGGGACGCTGTCAAAGTAACTGGCAGTTTTTATAAAGAGTGGTTGTTGGTCGATTGACGCCGCAGCACGAGGGACATTATATGGTCACGCGACCCTATAAATTGTGAAAACTAAAAATAAGAACTAATTAGTAGGGTAATAGGGAAGAAGTAGAAAAATACCTTCCTTATTAAAATAATAAAAGGCCACAGTTAATAATAAAAGTGCAAGTATTGTCAAGGATCGTACCATAATTTAAGATTCGTGTTAAAAGTGACGTAATAGTATAAAATAAATGTAAAAGACAGTAATCGATCCAAATTGGTAAATCAAGCAGTAAAGAACAATAACTCGAATTTATTGATGTTCAAAAAGGGGAGCGTTTGCGGTTTGTGGTTCAAAGATTGCTGTTCATCGCGCGTGCTGTTTGTATTTAAAATTAAACAATTAAAGTAATAATTGACAATTATAAATGTATCAAGCAATTATTTACAAAAGGAAAATTGATGTCATCTTAACCCACAACAAAGGTATCAAAAAGACATCGTGTGAGAACAAAGGAGACGGTTCCAGTTTGGCGGCATAGTCACATCATCGGAGGAGCAGCCCAATAATCTATTTGAAGCCTCTTCACAGGTCCAATGACAGGGTTACGTCATCCGCTTTCAACGAAAGTAACAAGTAAGAACCTTTTGATTGTGTGAATAAAAGAAACCTTTATGTGTTTCATTTTCTCTGAATTTTAAATTTGGACATCAATATTAAACGGAAAACAAGCCGTTTAATTTTGATAAGAAATTATTGTTACATGTTAGTTTTAAGAATATTATTTTAAATTATAGTTTTGATTTTTATATATGTATCGTAAAACAACGCATTGATGCATTTTCGTTCGGATTTTGGATTTAATTAAACAAGTATAACGTTTGATATACTTTTTGTAATTGTTACGTTTAATACATAAACTAAAAAGTGGTATATAACTAAATATATGAACTTTTTTGTTTGTGTGTTTTGACAAATATTTCAAAATTAAATTTTTTTTTAATTTTATGTAAACGATTACAAAAAATTTTATTCGCAACACGTGCGCTGTCACATTTCTGGTGCTCGGCATTATATTTTATCTCTCGGCTACGTCTCTGGTAAAAATGAACGGCTTCGCACCAAGAAATGTGTACACAGCGCACTAGTTCCAAAAATAACTATATATTGCTAAAAATTATCGATATTAAAATCTTATACAAATATTGAATATTTAAATGCAGAAAGAAGTCAACTCAATAGGAATCCAGAATATTAAGACAATCGAATTGAGTATTAAATTTTTGTAAGGGGTAGCAATGGCCATTTCTTTTAACATTTGAGCTAGCTGGTGCCTTTAAGGAAGAAAAGAATTCGCAAACGTAGATATTAAAGTTCATTTACTCAAACTGAAATTAAATGGCAAGCGAATTAAAATTAACTGGTAGATGATATATTTATAAATTGAACCCATTCCGTGTAAAGAAAATGGTAATCATTTACAGTCTCACAGAAACAATTTTTATTCAATAATTTTGACATAAAAAAAATGGTAAAAAACTCAAATACTATTTTTTGTAGAGCGTTGAAAATAACACGAGTAATAACCAAGGGCATTACGCCCATTGCACCCCTTATCGGTAAAACTCGAAAATTAAAAAATAGCATTCTAATAAGAGTCCTGCATATTTAACTTGATTATAAAATCTAAGGCCCTTTTTGACGGAGGTAGTTCTAATAAGGTAGACAGACATTGTATGTAAAATAATATAGAGACGAAATCTAGCTTAAAAAAGAAGACACAGGCATTTTGTTGCATACATCACAATATTGAAGATCCTGCTTACGCATTAGAAAATGTACTACTGATTCGAGAGTGGTTAACCCGTATAATACCAAGCTTTTTTTCTTACGTGCGATAACAAGCGGGGTGCATTTGCACCCCATGAATTTTTTACATATTCTGAGATAATTTAATATTTTGCTGCACAATTTTACTCAGTTGGGTTCTTATTGACTTAAAAAATCTATAAGCAGTTAACTGTAACTTTCATTCAAATTCATATTCAACTAATTCAACATATATAAACAATGTGCAATAATTTTTTATTTTTGCAACTTATGCACAATATTTGCTTTTGAGAATGTTCTAGGCATACAAACTGGTTACAATCTACACAACACGGTCTTGACTTCTTGTCCTTGACCCTTGTACAAAGATAACATCGGCCCTGACTTGGTCGTGGTTGGTCTTGTGGGGATCTTTATTTTTCAATTTCTGGGAGAACCTTCACCATGCTTTCCTTTATGTTCGCCTTCAAACCATTATTATTTTTGTAACGAATCACTATGTTGTCTTTGGATAAATCTTTTGCCTAATTGAAGGAGAAACCTTCTCCTTGCATATAAATGGCTTTTCATAATCGGATTAGCCATGATCCATATTTGGCATGCATTTATTGCGGCAATATCAATCATATGATAAAACATTGCCATAGGCCACCTAGCAGTCTTTCTTTGCGTGGTGTACTTTTGTGCCATTTGGTCTGTTGCATCTACCGCACATTTAGTACCGTTGTAATGTAAGATCATGTCTGGTTTGTAGTCTACATCTTCACCATTGACTTTGTCATCTTCATGTTCGTTGGAAAGCAATATGACTGCGCGGATTTTTTTGGCACGTATGAAACCAAAGTGCAGTTCTTTTTGAAAGCGAACATACAAGAAAGTACTGGCTTTATTGGAGATGGCAATAGTTCTCTCAGTATAAATGTTTTATTTTTACGTAGCGTTCCACAGAGTGTCAACTTTTTTTCCCAGAGTTTATCCGCCAGCTTAAGACTGAAATTATCGGTTGTTATACCTAAATGGTCAACAAGATCAAGAACTACCCGTTCGCCTTGGTTTTTTTTCTGGTTTATTGTTTACTTTTCCTAAAAAACAGGTAAGAGGTAGCTACATGACGCAAAATATGACACAAAAATTACCTAAATACACCTGCATGTTCACAGTATAGTTAGAACCACAGTCCGCTAGAGTCCAAATCTTAATGCCGTACTTTGCCGGTTTACTTTTCATATACACGTGGAATGGTGCCTTACCTCGGAATGGTACTACTTGTTCATCAACACACAAATGATGACTTGGGTTGAGTAAAAGTTTACAGTTTGAGACAAGTTTTTCAAAAATATCCCTTACAGGTGCCAACTTATCAGTAAGTCTTCTCTCTTCCCTTGTCTCAAAATTATCAAAGCGCAAGAATTTTGTTAGAAAGTTATATCTATTTCTAGAAAGAATTGCGGGAATAATGGGCCGACAGTAAGCAGGATCGCTAGTGAAAAGCATTTCAATGGGTTCACTACTACGTGCAATGCCCCATCGTTATCAAAACCCTATATAAGCTTCTATTTCTGTTGTATTCGTGGTTGCATATCTCTTGATGCGGTTGGGATTCTCAGCATTCCATTCATCAAAGAATTGTTTAGCTTTATGGTTAGTTTCCCTCACAATAATTTCGAGTATATCTGGAGTAAAAAATAAAAAAATGATTCTGTTATGCTAGATATTGCAGAATTTGGACCTGGAGTTACGGTAAGTATATTTCCTTTGGGCGTCTTGAAATCCTACTTACTGGTAACTTAGACCAATTCGTACCATCTTTAGTAACGTAAAAAGGATCATTATTAGGCGAGTTCGATTGGTCAACTCGCTGGGGTTCTACATACTCATCGTCATCACTTGCACAAATTACATCATCAACTTCTTCTTCATCCGATACGTGGTCCCATCTTCTTGCTCACTTCTCCTATCATCATGTCGTATTCTGGATCGTCCACTTCAAGTAACATTAACATTTCTGCTTCGGTGAGATTGTTCTCATCTGGAAAACGTAACGCACTCATTTTCAACACGAATTTACACTAACTGTGAAGTTCAATGCTAACTATGCGGTCTAGGACAGTAATGGCGTACAATGTTAGTGTTGTCAAGTAGTATTCAACAGCCGGCGCCTGCATAGTAGAACCTATTCATAATACGCATACGCAAATTTGGAAAGCGTTCTATCAATGCGGTGCACCCAGAGTATAGTATCTCAAATATGTTTGTTTCAAAAAACATTAAATATGAGATAATATGTAGGAAGTGTTCAAAAAACTAAAAACTACAATTACCTAGAACACCAAAAGTCACAAATTTTTTTTCAAAGCTGTGACCGAAATATTGACATTGGGGTGCTTGGTATTATAAGGGTTAAAGATACATTCAAAAAGATGAATGCGGTACAGCTTCTGATAATGAAGAAAAAGGTTTGAAGGCGTATGTAGTATTTCTGGGGTTCATGCTGAAAACAAATAATTTAAGAATAATCTCATATCTATGTAATAATAGCGGTAAATAAAGGCTGTATAATATCCTTTTCATGTATTTAAAGTGTAATCACTATATATTTTGCCCCAAAGGGCTTTGACTACTTGGTTGATTGACATCTGGATCGCCATTTAAATCGCTGTTACTTAAAGATGAATCATGAAAATCATTTTTATTTGGGTCATAATTTTTATCAATAATGGAATCATCACTTGAATACGGGTCCTTACTTACGTTACTTTCGGATACATCTGACATAATTGCTAACTCGGATAATTCAGCTTGAGTTAACGGACGTCGTGAGGTTGCGTTTGTGCTCTATTTCGACCCATTAAAATACATAACCTCAAAAAAATAAACGACAATAAATTAAATTAATGTATACCTTGTTATCCCGGGAAAATCCATTTTCTGTAAGAATACTCAGTAGTAAAAACAACTTAAACACCACATAATTTGTAAAACTTATTATTATTCATTCAAAACTACCCAAACTTCCATAGGGAATAAACGTGTGCGACTGTAAATAAAGCCACATAAAATGCACCAGAGGCAACTTAAGCGGCCATGCGCGCCGCTAACTTCCTTATAAACCGAAAACAGCAAGCATGTCACCATTTGTGTGTGCACCGGCTAATTTATATTGCACCAATGAGCCAGTATAAAGCCTGTCCGGTAGAACTGAACGGTATCGGATTAACAAGGAGGATTGTCAATATATGGTTCTATTGTGCTTGAAACCGCCTTAATGCTTTGCTGTCTCGTACTTATTGTACGTGACAAAGAAAGATGGATATATTATGAATAATGCCTCTATTTCTGCCGAACAAAAGCGTTTGCAACTTTCACACATAATGACAAGGCAATAAGAATCAGATGCAGGTAGAATAGAAATTCAATAGGTATAATAAAATGCCAGTGGTTCTCAACACTGCTTTAACATTACATTTAAAATTTATGGAAGAATGCAAGTTTTTATAATAAACATTTATAAAAGCCATTCATAATAATGAATATTCGATTAAGTATAGGTATTTCAATTTACATTTAGAAAGTTCATTGTATACCTAAGTATGGTAATGACGTTTTAGTGTACTCCAATTACAAAAGAATCCAAATAAATATGCAATACTGTAACAATAAGTAATTAATAATAGATTATTATACCATTTAGTAGGTACATATAGGTATAAATAAAACAACTGCAATATCTATATTATCATTATTCTTTGAGTAAGCTTTATATAAACTAACCATTAATATAATGCCGAAAAAGTTGAGTAAAGAAATTCGAATTAGTTTTAAATACAGTCGATTATTTTAAAGAAGAAAAAGAAAATGGTGGTCCACTATTATCTACATTTTCTGTTCAACAAAGAACACAAACGCGTTAAAACTTTCGGTTTCGACGGTAAAATCTGTGATGACGATGATCTTTTCCAAGATTTGGATGACTCAGGAAGTATGAATCTGAAGCCGAATGACAATTATAATTTTTACATTTAATTATAAAAGTATATCTTTGTAATTTAATTAATATTTACTAACTATAATAAAAATGTATTTGTTATTGTTGTTATAAGTATAAGTGAAAGGTGTCAATTGAAATTACTTATAGGTAATTAGTAATCGATTATTATTTTATTATACAAAAGTTGCATTTCTTCACAAATTATATAATGTTAAAGCAGTGTTGAGAACCACTGTATTTTATTATACCTATTAATTTCTAACTACCACATCTGATTCTTATTGCCTTGTCATTATGTTAAAGTTGCAAACGCTTTGTTCGGAGAAATAGAGGCATTATTCATACATATCCATCTTTCTTTGTCACGTACAAAAGTGAGCAGCAAAGCATTAAGCGGTTTCAAGCACAATAGAACCATATATTGACAATCCTCCTTGTTAATCCGATACGTTCAGTTCTACCGACAGTATAGTAAGATTCGTCAGTGCGTATATTAGTACGTTTAGATTATATTGATTTATAAAGGAGTATTACATTCAAACAAGCATAATTTATTCAGTCATAGAAAAGAAAGTACAGTAGGAAGTCACTAACCATAGTACGATATGTTAGCTAATTATTGAAACATTCAGTATTATTTTTAATAATTTGACTTGTTGTGCTTCAGGCTGTTTGATATGCAGTTGTAGTATTACAATAATAAGGTAGGTACATTAATTGAAAATAAATTACTTATGTATTGCTAAATAAACCTATCAATTTAAATTACACATTTAGGGACATCTCTTACATTTACATCTTGAATCTTATCATTAAGTAAATAATATCACAGACACTAGGTAAAAATATACGAAATAAAAAAATAATTAATAATATTGGTTTATAAAAGTACTTTACTATTATCTTGTATTCTAGTTGACAACATGGCGGCGAAAAATGCCAGTGCCACTGTTATCACAGCGGGGAATAAAAGGATCGTGTTCACTAGCATACTATAAATCGGAATAGCACATAGAGATGCCAGGTGAAACACACTTCTCATCATTCCGTGTGCAGTACATCTGCAACATAGGTATCATATTATTGTTTTAGTCAGAGTTATAAAGTGCATTTCACGAATAATTAGACCTCTATAATATGGCTGCCATTCCACTATGAACAACATCCAATTATAAAATAACTAAAGTGCTATAAGTGTAACATTGTAATGAAAGGGATATTTCAGTTGACTACTATGAACCGCATTTTCCATCCTTTCCTACAACATTATAATAGCAAAAAACAAATACGACCTTCAAACGTCTTATTTGCCAAGTCAGTAGCGTATCACGCGAGAGGTAACTTAGGTTAGTAAAATTGAAAGTTCTTCAATAAAATTAATTATTGTAAGAAATAAACATCGTTAAAATAAAAGAATGTTCCAAACAAATATCATTATGGTTAAGAATTTCTGAAAATTTACCATTACTAATTCGTAATTAATGTTGAAAATGCAAATTATTCCATTAGCATAATGTGAATTAGAAATCATTAATGACCACTTGCTTTGCTTATAAATGTGGAATCAATTTGTAACGGTTGTAGTGATTGTGTAGTTTTTATTAAAGTAATGTCACTAATATCAAGCACTCGTCTTCAGTCAAAACAAAACTTTCTTCCATTTTAGTATAAACATACTAAAATGGAAGAAAGTTTTGTTTTAACAGAAGACGAGTGCTTGATGTTAGTGACATTACTTTAAATATATGTTTGTCACCAGAAGACGATGCCGACCTAGACGATGAGTGGATAGCCAATTTATTTTAAATGTTTATAATTCTGCGATTTTTAATTACGCAATAATTATTAATAAAAAAATTATTTACTACATACTTGTTAATTTAGTTAAAATAGTATATAATAATAATACTAGGTAAGCGTGGTGATGGCGAATTTATTAATAATAAATTTATTCAAATAAGTTTATCACTTTTTTTTATATGACAAAAGGTACTACGCCAATGAGTGCTCCCGCGCTTTATTTGGTGAAAAATTTAAATGGCGGCCATATTGCAGAGGTCTAATTACTCGTGAAATGCACTATACCTTACCTTAAATGACATGGGTACCCTTCTATCACTACCATAGTTATAGTGTTAACAGCACATATGAGAAGTACCTTGAAAATTGCTTCTACTACAAGTACCGTTACAAAGTTAACCAAAAAAAAGATACCAACTCCAGCTAAACTTGTTAATGTTAAAAGTGCCACAAGCACTGGAGGTCTTGATGTGGCTTCAAGAATAAATCCATGTATCAGGAGAGCGGGTACCATTGGTCCAGCCCAGGATACAGTTTCTTCAAATAAGTCATTTAAATAAATATTATAGTCAAAATCAACGATACAATCCGTCATTAGTGATAAAAATGTGTTATTTACTAAATCGCAATTTAAGAAATGCTGTTCAGTTAAATCTGTATCAATAAATCTGTAATTAAACTAAGTTATAAATATCCTAATTGCACTCTTCTTTTAAGTACTTACCTCGAATACTTTATGGTGCAATTTTCAAAGTACGTAATGGACGATTTAATATTGGAAAATTCAGCTTCTTCAAACACACAATTGACAAATTCAACGTGATTAAAATCTAAATGTGTGAAGGTGACATTTTGAAATATGGAATCTTTATATTGGACGTTTTCAATGGTTGCATTGAAATTTATTTCTGTATAATTGCGATTGCTTATATACCTTTTCATTGAAAAATAATGTAAATCGTTCATTTCCCTTATTCTTGAATAAGAAAACGTTGATATTCCCATATAGCAAAATCCAAATATTAAATGTAACGTCGCTAATAGTAATGTAGTTTTAAAGTGAGAAGGTGAGTAAATTCTTTGAAATGCTTCACGAAACTGAAAAATAAAATAATCCATCACTCAAATTAAAAGTTAAATCTCATAAAACTAACTAATACAAACGATTGACATTGATATAAAATATAACTTTGTAATTTATAGGTACTTCTAATGTTAAAAGGGAGATTAATGCATGCACATAATCAAATAGGTAATCATATTATGCAACTGACGTTCCATAACACAAATAGAATATTAGAAAAGCATGTTCTTAAATATTCTACAATATATTTTGTTAGACAATTAAATACCTGGATTATTTTCAATTATCAGTGTTCTATTTTAAATTAAAAACATTAGCACATAACACGAATATCACACTAAGTACGCAGAAAATTTGCGTTTCTAACCACCAATCGCAATAAATCTGATATTTATAAATAAAATTGTGCAATTTGTATAGGTCAAACTATAAGAAAGTTTCAATTTATGCATAAATTTGGTTTTTGATTGTGGGATTTCAATGATCGCCAGGATTCGTAAATCAAAATTCTGGACAGTTCGTACAACCTACATTTTAGTACTTGTAAAAATTTTAATCTATAGTCACATAAAAAAGACTCCGTAATAAAAGTAATAGAGTAGTAATAATGTTAGTGCTTAACGCTGACCACGTCATACTATTATCTTATAGGTATAGTGCGTTCGTAAAGTAGCGGATAAATCAATTAAAATTCGAATGGAAGTTTAGGAAGAAAACGATCGAACCCGTCGATTTTTATTTTCAATTTAGGATTTTTTTTTACGTAAAAGTGAAGGTGAAAATTGGCAAGTAAAGGATATGACGTGATCGACATTCTTGTTAAATACCAACCCCCATTTTTTATTGCAGAATTAGAAAGGGTACATCTTTTTACGTCCGACAAGGTAAATAAGGAAATATTGAATAAACTGCTGTAAACATTAAAAATAAGTAAATTTCATTGTCAATGTAAGGAAACGTTAAATTGTACATTTTGTTAAAATTATTTTAATTATTTGTACGTTAACAACTTATGTTTAGTTTTTGAATAGACGACAGCATTGTTATCTTGAGTTTATCTAGTAACTACCTTATCGTTATTTTGTTAAATATGAGGAAATTAAGCGAACATGAAAGAATTGAAATCCTGTGCATGCCTGGTGTCGGAGATATGTCGCTCAATCAGAAGTGCAAGATAATTCTAATATAACCATTACGGACAAGGCTAATAATACTAGTGTCAGGCCCCCCGTAACCGGGCGTGCAACGCACGCGGGCGCCACTCCAAAGGGGCGCCAAACTGAAGGTTTGGCAAAAAAAATTTTAAAAATCCAGAAAAAAAAAATAATAATGGGCAGGGTGAATAAAAATAGAGAGAGAATTAAAAAATTCAAATATTTAACTAGTTTGCGGTTTGTCGCCTTTCAGTTCTTAACTGCTCGCTCGGGTTTTAGTTCGGAAATAGGTCGCTTGACTTGCCGCTTTGAGGTCGGTGTGTTTCCAGTGACCGTTCTACTGCTGCTTGTATTCGCTTCGCTATGGTTGTCGTCGAATTGTGGAATAAAAATAAGTAAATGCCTTTACTTGTCAAGTTTCAAGCAAATACTTAGTGGCCACATATAGTTTGTTAAGGATTAACAAGTATTAACTTTCGGATTGACTGGTAAAAGCGTTCACTTGTTTTTATTCACCCGACCCAATGTAAGAAATATTTATTTTGGTGCTACGACATATTAAATTTTCATACAGTTTTAACTTAAGGTTTTATTAAACACTTAGAGATGAAATTAATAATTTTATCAATATTTGTATATAATACACATAAATGATATTTTTAAGTTAAACTACTACTTTAAATACAGTCCGCGCGGCCAAAAAATGCCTCGTGTCGCGCATGGATGTTCGTTCATTCTCCCGCACTCTTCTGTTGGACCTTCACCCTCTTTAATAATATTTGCCACTGATCTAACAGGCACTTTTGTTGCTTCGGACACGGTTTCTTTTAATTGTTTCAGGGTATATGTGGGGTGTAAGTTTTTCAAATAACTGTACATATTATATATCACCTCACGCGTTTGACCACTCATTACTTGGCCACTTTTTCCCAATGTAGAACTCATATTTCTACACTCGCTTTTAAATCACAGTTGAAAACGAACTAACTACATAATAAAAACATTTTTGAATATTTGCTAATCTGTTGTTAATGATACTAAGGAGTGTCAACTATTAGGATTTCTTTAATGAGAATTTAAGCAAATGCCATTAGCATTACATGCGCCGCAAAACTACTTATTTATTTTACTATGTATTGTGAAAGTATTTGTTGTTTATACATATTTGTCTAATAAATTTGAGTATTATGAGCGTTAAAATTCACATAGGACACAAAATGGTTCAGGCATTCTTTAGCCGCGCGGACTGTAAAATCCGGTGCACTAAAGACGAGAAAATAATTATTAGGACACATTATGAGACTTTCTAAAGATTCTAACCTCTTTAAAAATTAACAATTAATTTAAAATGTTAAAATAGGTTAAAATATTTTTTAGCGAACTTGCGCCCCCACGTTTTGGTTAAATTTTCCAGAGGTCAGGATTTCTCAGAAATATTTTTACCTATACTTTCTATTTTTTGGTTCTTAGTTTTTCACTTGACTAGAATTACCTCTACTCTACGACTGCAACATTAAATTCAGGATAAAAAGACCTTTAAAACGAGGTATCACTTGATCTCTTTCTAATTTAACATTTTTAAAGGCAGCTCTCACCCTCGCTCAGGGGTCGATACTGTGGGGTTAAACATAAAATATGATAATATAATATTTTCACAGAAACCTAAAATATGTGCGGAAAGTTTTGTAAGAATCGGTTGAGTAGAAGTAGTTCAAAAAGCTATTGCAACATTAAAAACAAACAATAAACAGCTATAGAGGTCGAGCGATATTAAATAAAATCGTTTATTAACAATTAAACCCTTATTTTAAATTTTTGTTAATATTTAACATTTTTTTTGTAAATAAAGAATTGCATTTTTTTAAACCAAATCCGAATATTATGCAATATTCGTAAATCGCCAACCTTGTCTATAAACGTGAAAACTTGTCCAGACCTGCATTTTTCCAGTTCGGACTCGAAAGGTTTATGGGGTATAAATTAAAACAACGAAAGGCGTTAGCTGATCAGTTCTTGATATTCACACAAGAAAACGGAACATAAATAATAAATTAGACGTGTTTTAAAGTGGTAGAAAGAAAATATTCGATTCGATCAAGTGTTTTATATTTTTTGTTATTGTTTGGTGTGGAAATTAAATTAAGGGTGAAATGGTAAGTATTATATTATATCATACAAAAAATAATATAAATAATTGGACATATTCTAATAAAGTAATAAAATCCAAAATTAGTTTTTTTAAAGCATATCAAAGTTTATTTTAAAAATTTTGTCAATGTAAATAGTTACCCTTTATATTATTATACAATAGTTACATAGTTAGATTCTACGTAAAACTCGAGGATAATCTCTTAAGATTTAATGGCTTTTGGGATATTTTAATTTTCATTATTTCAAATAATGTCTTGTTTATAGGAAAAAAATGCAAATGTAATTTCTGAAATAATAATTAAAATTTCTTAAAAACCATTTAAAATAGGTATAGGATATTAAAAATACAAAAATCTAGGTAATTCGACTTTTACGTGTTACCTTAATAGGTAATAATATACAGGGTATTTTATTCAAATTACCGAAGTGGACATCTCTTTCCGGTATAGCCGGTAGTGCCAAAACTGTGAAAATATTTTATTCGTCTATCATCCAACGATCTCACCACGTTTCTTTTTTAAATGTTTTCTGAGCCTAGTACATTTTAATACATTTTATATTGATCTAGCATATTAGCTTATATTAGCTTCACTTGCTTAATTATAGGAACCACAGAAGAGAAAACGACCTTCTGGCGCAAAATTTCGGAAGCATTTAGAAGACCTCTTTTTTCAACACGATGGAGCACCGCGATACTACGCTTTACCTGTTAGCGCTTATTTGGATGAAGTTTTTCCAAATCGTTGGGTACATAAAAAAGGGACAATTGAGTGGCCAGCCAGATCACCAGATTAAAATCCTCTAGATTACTTCTTGTGGAGATACTTAAAAAGTAAAGTATACGTCATGCGACCGGCTAATTTAGAAGATTTAAAACCACGAATTCGCCAAGAAATTAGAAACACTACCGCAGATGTCATCGCCAACACTCAAATATCATTTGTTAATCGCCTTGGCTATTTTCGCATTATTAACGGTGCTCGATTAGAATATTCAACTTAAATTAGTGGAATCACTTTACAACTAGATTAGGTCTCAAAATATTTTTTATTAAAAAAATATTTTGAATATTTCTTCAAAGTGCATCTAAATTGCCCTGTATAACATAATCAAACCTTATACTGAAAGAATGGCCGAAGTGAGCTGAATCTAAATTTGAAATAACATACAGGGTGTACCATTTAAAAAATCTGTTTGGTTCACCCTGTTAAATGAAACACCCTGTATAACCTAAAATAATTTTAAAATATGAGCCTCAGCTCTTTCTACTACACTTCAAAATTTTGTTCTCTTATTCCATCATAAGGGAGGTATCGCACGCGGACGCAGGACACCCTGTATTAACATCAACCATATATACCTTGTCGTATGTACCCTTTCTAATTCTGGAACAAATAATGGGAGCTGACATTTAAAAAGAAATGTCGATGGCGTCATATCTTTTGCTTGACACATCCTGTATATAAAATTCTAAATTGAAAATAAAAATCGACGGGTTCGAGCGTTTTCTTCCTAAGCTCCTATTCGAATTTTAATTGAATTTATCCGCTACTTTACGAACGCACTGTATAATGTGCAAGGTCAATTATGGCTTTGTCCACCCAAGTATATATAGAAATTATTTTACTACTAACATATATTACTATATTTGATTTGATTAGATTTTGATACTACTTTATCATTTTTATTTTGCAATGATTTGGAAATATACTGTAATTTGTTATAATATCAGTTTTAAAGTTATAGCGAAACTTAACACTTTAAATTGACGAAGTTTGGTTTTGCTGGGCCGAATTGGATAAATCGTATTATAGAGGAGATAGTTGTTGTTAATCCAATTAACAACCAACAGTGATTTTTAATGTCTATCACTGTCGCTAGGGTGCATTAAGAATACAAAAGTAAGGTTTTACGTTTTTTATTTAAAATTTTAATTGCAACGATGTAGGGTATTTATTATATCAAAATCAATTATTTTAATATTTTATTAGTTTTAGAGTTATAGCGAAATTAAAGTTTAATTTTAACGTGGCTCGCCCTGTAGAGTTCAAATAAAATCAAAAATACGATTTTAAACCCAAAGATATTAGATATTTAATCCCTTGATAAATATTACAAGTGCCTTCCGTCACATTCCAAACAATCTGCCAATCTTGCTAGGATGTATAAACCTGCTGCTTCGATTTCCGCTTATTAATCCCGTACCTTAAACTTTTTACCTTCCTTAAACTAATCTTATTAATTTTACACAAATATACTAGGTAGAAAATATTACATTTTACATGTTTTTTTAAATAAAACGCACTCAATTAATAAATACCGCCATCTAGTGCTTTGTCTTGGAATGTTTAATCAATGTTTAGTAGTAGGCCGCGGAAACAAAAAACAAACTTTTAAATAACATTGTATAGAAACGTCATCAGACGTAGTTTAATTCTTGTCAATTTGGTTTGTGAATATTTTTTTAAATACCTTTCACAAGTGATCACGCGGTTGATATGATTGTCTATTTCGAGTGCTTTCAAAATGCAGCAATAGCTGAAAGACAGTATGTGGGACGGTATCCAGATCGCTATCATTATGGAAGAAGAATCTTTCCACGCTTGGTACAGCGACTACCAGATACTGGTAGTTTTCGTCGTCCTAAATCCAGGAGGCGGCGCATTGGAAGGTCGGAAGAAAATATTATTAATACTTTAGCTTACATAGAATTAAATAGACATTGGAACCAGGGCGTTATCTTGAGATTTGGGAATAGCTCGAACTACTGTTCGAAACATATTAAAAGACCACACGTAAATAATTGCATTAGCACATCCTTTTTAATAAATACACAGTTTACTACATGCGCGTTACTTTTTATTTTTAGACTACACCCCTACCATACAGTTTTGCACCAGGTTCTAAATGAAGATGATTTTGATCACAGAATAAATTCTTGTCAGTGGGTGTTAGGAATGATTCGTTAAAACAGGAGTTCTTTTTTATCACAAATTCTATGGACCGACGAGACTACTTTTAATAGTGATTGTATGGTAAACATGCATGCAAGTTCAGCACCAAGGCCGCTGAAGGCTAAACGTGTGGTGGCGGCAAAATTATCGGTCCTTATTTTTTTGATTGTGCGCTAACTGGTAATCTCTTCTTAGAGTTTTTAATAAATGAGTTGCCAGTCCTGTTAGAAGATGTGACATTGGATATTAGGCGAATCATGTACCTACAATTGGACGGATGTCCAGCACATTGTTCCCTTAACGTGCGACACCATATTAACGAATATTTTCAAGAACGCTGGATAGGAAGGAAAACTATTTCCTTGGCCGGCTAGGTCACCTAATGTAACGTGTCTCGACTTTTACTTATGGAGTCGCTTATTATATTCCAAACTCCACCGACAGTAAGATTTAACGTGGAAAACAGAATCCGAGAAACAATTCGTCAACTACTAGCTGGGAAAATCGAAGCAGCAGTTTTATACACCCAAACAAGATTGGAAAACTGTTTGGAATGTGAATCTACTAATTCACGCAATTTATAGAGATTGGATAGAATAATTCCTAGAGATTCTTTTAAATTAAACTTTTCTTACTAGGTAGCATTAAATAAAATTATCTTTAAATACTATATCTTTCTTTCAATTCAATTATTATTTCGGAACAGTTAGAAGCTTTTAAAAACACCATTAAATAATTTTTATACTATACTATCCAAATGATTAAACTGTTGAATCCAATACGCTTGTAAATACAAGATACTGTCCTAGCCACCAAAGAATAAACCTGCGTCATCACTTACAATAGTACGAGTTAATATTAACAAACGGATTCAAATTATTTCCGTAATAATTTCTTGTAATTAATTACTCTTTTTCAAGATGTCGGTAGTGCAGTCACAGGTTTTCAAATGATTATAAATACTGTTTATTCGAAATTTAGACCGTAAAAGAAAACCACGTTTATTACAATTACGCGTTAGTAAAATTAGAATCAAAATGCTTCTTAAACAATACCAACGATTATTGTATTTATCTTTTCATTGCTTGAAACTATTCAATTACATATGGCGATTGTGTCAAATGCACTTCAAGTATGTTTCTATCCATTTTTTAAAGACGCTTTGATACGAGATGGCAGTATACACAATTTGAATATCTAGGTTCATAAACTAATGACACAGGGCGATTCTTTCTTGGCGAGAATAGTACAATTATGAATATACCCCAAATATAGATCCCACGCAATATATACACAAACGTCTGGGTGTACACAAACTAAAAAATACAGTTTTAATCTTGCAAATAAGGCGTCAAAAAATTTACAAAATTGTCGATTAAGTTTAATTATGTCATTATGTGGCAACACTGGTTTCACTAACCTTGACCTCTACCAAAATTAAATTAGCAAATATCCATGATGGTCGTCACAAGATTTGGTACATTAATTTTATAACACATTGCACATACAGTGGTTGCCGCACAGTTAATCCATGAGTAATAGCAATCATTTATTTTGATTAATAGGTATGTATGCAAGTTACATTTCTGTTACAAGTGCCAAATCATAATTCAAAATTTTCAATTTAAGTTCTCCTGCCAAAACAATTCAAATATTCTAGTCTCCCCTCCACTCACTTTACATCATGACGTCATATATCGTCATAGAGATGCACGACTATAACTATAAACCAACGGAATTTAGTTTTTTCGTTCCTCCTCCTGATCATGTAATTTCTAAATAGTTATTTAACCATCAAGTGTATTAATGAAGGCGGTTTTAACGCGTTAGCATAGCGACGCGACTGCCATCCCGTAATGAAAGTACAGAACGCCTTTTTTTACCGTTTTCGTCACTGTGACAATATTGTTACATTTTTTATAAAAATGAACGCAGCGCTTTCTATTAACTTTATTTGGGTAATTATGCAACTTTTAATACGTTTCAACAAAAATAGGCAACATTGTAATGACAAAAACAATCTATGTCAAACAGCCATTTAGACCTTTATGTCAGATAGACGTAATAGACATATGGATACTAATTTAAACTTCTATAAGATACCGATAATACAATATAAGCAATTTTTAATCCCATTTAATTGTTATACCTAATTTGCTATATATTAAGAAGCTTTATAAAGAAAATTGTTAAATTAAATTTTCTTTAAAAAATAGGTCTTCCCATTTTCATATAAAATTTAATCATTATTCAGATATTGACATAATTTGAACTAACGCGTCGTATCAAAAAAGTGTACGGAACATAATCGATATATTTAAGGTCTATATGTTGGTATTTTTATATCATTGAAATATACAATTGTTTCAGAAACATTTGATAAAAACCAAAAACTGCTCCTAATAAACTCCTCCTCTTCGACGTTGAATTCCACACTCACACTCACACTCACACACTTACGCTCACACTCACACTCATACTCACAGTCACACTCACACACTACAACTCACGCTCATACTCACAGTCACACTCATAGTCACACTCATAGTCACCCATATACTCACACACACTCATCACACACACACACACACACACACACACACACACACACACACACCACACACACACACACACACACACACACACACACACACACACACACACACACACACATACACACACACACACCCCACACACACACACACACACCCACACACCCACACACACACACACAAGTGCGCATACACACACACACACACACACACACACATACACACACACCTGCACACACGCACACACGCACACAGACACGCACACACACGCACACACACACGCACACACGCACACGGACACGCACACACACACGCACACACGCACACACGCACACACGCACACACGCACACACGCACACACTCAATCATGCGCACACGCACACGTCCAAACCTAAACACACGTACGCACGCCGCTCACCGACGGATGTTACAAGGTCGACAATTTTTCATTTCATATGCTAAATATATATGCACTGCTAAATTGGACTGCGTCTGGCCAAATCATTTTCAATGAAAAACGAGAAATTGCTTAAATTCAAGTTGATACTCATAAAATTCGTTACACCAAAATTGTCTTTCTATGAAGAACGTTCGCTCTTATAGTCGAGAAGTTCATTTTTTTAATTGACAACGGTGTCAGACAGATTTTCAACAGCCACTTATACTGAACCATGAGGATTTACATTAAAATGTACTCCAATATCAATTTCGTTTCTTTTTAATTGTCAACAAAAATTACTCACTAACAGAATTTTAGTAGTTCTATAGCTGGCTTTAGAAATTCCTGGCAGTTCATACTTTTTTTAAATATTAGATAGATTCAGGAAAAAACCTCAACAACAATAATTTTGAAGGTAGATTACAGAATGGCAATACTGATCAATGATGAATTTAATTCTACATGAGATTATGAAGAATATATAAGACATTCTATTTAGAAAAATCTCGTGTTCATGATTTGAATGAACTGTAATTAACAAAATTAGTTTTTAAAGTGCGTTATTAATATTATAAATACTTATCTTTGGAGTTTTATATTATATATTCCAATACATATTATGTATATTAATATACAAACTTGATATTTGTTTATAGCTATTGCAGCTATCGTTGTCAGTTTGAACTTATAGAATGTCGGTACAAATTTATTTACTCTTAATAAAATCCCAAAGAAATAGTAGGAAATAACAAATAAAGCTTACAGTACTTAATCCATGTGCAAAAACATTCCTCGATGGACTAACAGGTCTTTCTCTATATGCACTTCGACTAGGTAATTCAAGTTCAGTTAAACCATACTGAGTTCTGGCCTTATTTAATCTATGTAATCTTTGATATACAGCTAAAGCTTCCACTTCTCTTGAAGCTTCTAAAAGATATCTTGGAGATTCTGAAGCCCAAACTAAACCTACTATACATGCAATGGTCGGAAAGATGTTTAATATAAGGCATTTGTGCCAAGAACTCCAATGCTCACGGTTGTCTATAACTACATCAGCTCCATCGCTTGGCAATATTAAATGTGCAATTGTCGAAGTAAATAATGCTCCCAATGGCCAAAATGAGTGAAGTAATCCTGTATATCTTGTACGTGTCGCCCTTGGACAGGTTTCGGATAAATAACTAAACGTTAAGGGAACAGCGCCAGCTACCCCAAGCCCGGAACAGAACCTTTAAACAGATTTGGTACAAACTTTGTGCAGAAATAGAAAGGTGTACCTGGCCGTCATAAAAGTTCCATAAGTTGGCATTACTGCAGCAACAGCAGAAAATAATGCAGCAACCGATAAAGCACTTACTAAAGCTCTTCTGCGTCCTAATCGATCTCCTAAAATTCCCCACGCTAACGACCCTGCAGCTAAAGCCAGTAAGGTAATAGATACTAAAACAAAAACTTATTTTTTGTAAGTGCTTGGTAAACCGTCAATACACTTACCTAACCATCCTTTTCTGTGCTCATCTATACATAATTGTAACTCGGTCGAAGGTAAAATATAAGATAGAATAGACAGTTCAGAGCATTCTGCTGCTAAACCCAATCCTAAAACGAGCGTTAAAAGCAATTGGGCTCTACCAACAGCAGCTTGAGAGATCGCATCTTCGTGAAATCCAACTAATGCTTCTCCACCAATTCCAACCCCTCCCCCACTGCCTGTTGATGACACTGTAATAAAAAAATGTTTTAATGAAAGGTAGCGTAGATGCTGTAGTATTAAAAATGTACCGTTGTTTTTCAAATTTGGATTTTTTGACAAGTTATCACTAACCACAGAAACCTTCATTTTTTTATATTATTACGTTAGAAGCGGAAACAGAAAAAATGGCAACGTTCTTTGTAATGCTTTTCAGAAGATAATATACTTAAACTATGCTTGTGTTACTACCAGTTTTTTTTGTCATTTTTTAGATTAGATTAAGCAAATTTAAATAAATTATTTATTCACAAACTAATATTCGTTAATTTTTACGTCACATAAGTAGATAAGATAATAATATTTACATTACAATTTTAACAATACTGGGTATATTAATATAATACAAGGTACTACAAATTAATATAGTAGTAGTACGTCGATTAAAAATAAATGCCCCTTTTTAAAGCCACACACCTTTTTGAAGAAATAGATATTTTTATTTAATTAAATTTAATCAACATTACCTACTGTAAAAACTGTTTCAAATAATTGACAGTATTGTGTTGATTGCTCAATCGAGATCATTTATTTAAACTTTTACTTAATGTAGTTGTAATTCTTTTTTGAATTAGCCGTAACGCATTTATATGGTACAAACTTTTGATTTTAAAAAGTACGCAAATTAAGAAATATCCTACAGTGGCCCACAAAATCCGACCCGACCAATTGGAGCCTTAACCCGACTGTTTCCGCGCCTGTGAGAGGTTTCATCTACGTGCGTCTCTCGATCATGCTGTACTCCATTGAGCTGCGGGTGTTTCTGACCGCAGAATATGGGAGACCACAACAAATAAAAGATCTGCGTAAAAGCTTTCACGCAAAGTTTACTAACGATCCGGAATTCAGTTAAAAAGTGTTTCGCTTGCTCTGCTGCAGATGAAAGAAAGAAAAGGCAACCGATTGTACGAAACCCCCACAAGTGATCATGTCTATGTAAAATTTTTTGCCGGTCATATCAGGGCGACCTTCATGCATTACATTTGATACCCAACCGCGTGGAACCGTTCAACAAATTAAAGAACTAAATAAGGACAAGCGTGTACGTTACAGTGCCTTAAAACGCGAACTTTCACGATTACCATTAATAATTAAAATACTTCTCGTGTAATTTTATTTATATCTTTTTACAAATTTAAACGTTTCGATGTGAATTACAGAGAGTAAAAAATAACAGTAATTAAGTTGTCACACATATTTATGATATATGAAAGCGCAATGACAAAATATGAATTTGGAAGCTAACTATGGAATGTAATTTTATTTTAGTAAAGATTAGTTCTTTAATTAATTAAATAACATTAAACGGTATTGAAATAATATATTACACCCTATAATGAACGATGGCTAATCATGAAAATATCACAATAACAAAAAATTAATAAGAATATAATGCGGTACAAAGTGTGAAAAACTTTAATTTGAAAGTGGTAAAAGCATTCACAGCAAAAAACATTCCAGACCAAAATGAAAATCTAGTAAAATCCTAACAAATCTAACCAAGCAACAATAATTTCCCATTACTACAGAATGACTGTACCCAGCATTTTTTTTTCAAATTGTCAGTTAACATGTGTCTACAATGAGAACTTTTTTCGATTGATTAGATTCAACTTGAGCTAAATTGTTCCAATATTTGTTTCTTATGAGCCAAACTAGGGCCCAAAATATAAAAAAAAACATTTGCGCTGTACTGCAAGTGGCATTTACAAACACCTGAAATACTTGTCGTCAATTTTCCATAACTTTCGTTCACTTACACCATAATTCTTAAGATTTGCGCCAGTGGTCGTGCCGGTTGTAGCCCGTTCTCAACTTAGGTTTCACGACCCATTAAGGGTTTATGTAGCACTGCAAGGTTGCGATCAAACTAAGGGCACCATTTTACTCCACTCTTGGCTATATCTCACACTTGTCGAATAAAATCAGAACCACGCGCACACGCACATGCATACACACGCGTGCGCGCTCAAGTTCGCGCACACGCAAACACGCACACACAGGCACGCGCATACGTACGCGCAGACGCACGTGTAGACGCATGCGCACATGCACACGCAGACGCACGCGCACACGCAAACACGCGCGGAAACTCGCACACGCGCACGCGCACAGACACCCACGCACCCACGCATCCGCACCCGCACACGCACACGCAAACACGCACACGCACACACATACACACACACACACACAACATACAAACGCGCACACACGTGCGCGCGGGCACACGTTCGCGTGCGCTCACGTTCGCGCACATGCGAACACGCGCACACACACAGACACGCGCACACGCACGCGCAGATGCACGCGCATACGCACGCGCACACGCGAACACGCGCACACTCGCACACGCACACACTCGCACACGCGCACGCGTGTACGCGCGCACACGCGCACAGACACCCACGCTCCCGTACCCGCACACGCACCCGCACACGCACATGCACACGCACACGCACACACACATACAGGCAGACACACACAGGCAGACACACGCACCACACACATACTGAAATATTTGGCTTATTTTCAATGGAACACCCTATATTTTATACGCTTATCGTTTAGCTTACTTAATTACCTTTCAACTTCTAAACGTTCAAATTTTCAACTTATTTAATAATTTTGGAATTTGTTCCTGTATCATTTGTAGATTGAAATATCCTCCCAAAATGCATACTTAATGTCTTTTTGCTAATGTAGTAGTATTTTTCTTTACCAATAAGTAAAAAGCTCGGTACCAATCTTATGTGTACATGATAGATTTCAGATATTTGTAATTTACATATTAAAAAATCATATTAATGTGACTAATCTTGTAAGTTTTGTAGTGTACTATGGAATTGCTGGTAACGAATTTGTTAATGTTAAAATTCTGACATTGGGCGTAACTTTTGTCATTGTGTATTGTTATTTTTTCCGAGTCTGCTGAGAGTTGTTGAAATATTTTCAACAACAAGAAAGAATTGATATGATTTTAACCATTGGTGAATGCTATGAAAACTGTTTACTTGCTTCAAGAGTGTATTCAGAAAAATACCCTGAGCGGGTGCATCCCGATAAAAAGTTTTTTGATAGGTTACTTCGAACATTTCATGATACAGGAAGTGAACCTTACCCAAAACAACTAAAAGTGGAGCCTCTTACAAATGATGATGATACTGAGTTTTTGGTATTAGGTTCCGCTGTTGGCAACCAAAATACTAGTACAAGAGTTATTGCCGGAGAAACAGGAATTAGTCAGCCTAGTGTGTGGAGCATCTTAAAGAAACATAAATACCACCCTTTTCATACACAAATACATCAAAGGTTATATGGCACAGACTTTCAAAACGGATTGATTATTGCTTATGGGCCCTAGATCAAGTTAGTGACAATGAACATTTTTTTTTGAAAATGTATTATTTACCGACGAGTCAACATTTCATAATAATGGATTAGTGAATCGGCATAATTTCCATTATTACGACACCGAAAATAAACAATTATGTAATACTGTTGATCGTCAAAATCGATGGAGTGTTAATAAGTATGATGGAATTGTTGGCAATCATGTTATTGGTCCGTATTTTTTTGATGTGATTTTTAAATATTAGACAAAATATGTGGTTGCAATTAAATTGAGCACCTGCACATTTCTTACGTGCTGTTAGAGAATATTTAAATAGGAAGTTTCCTGATAAGGGGATTGGGAGAGGTGGGCCAATTGCCTGGCCACCTAGATCGCCTAAACTAACATCTATGGATTTATTCTTTTAGGTCTATATCAAAAATTTAGATTAAAGCACACCTCCTACCACTGCAGATGGTATGAAAAGAAGAATCAGAAATTCTTTTGAGACGTAGGAGTTTCACTTTATTTTTTAAAATTGAAGCTGATCGGTTTCGTTTGGACGAGCCCAGCATCGTCAGTGCTTTGAAAGGTGACAATTTGTTGTTACGGTTATCGAGAGTAAAGATAAGTATATAAAAATTCTATTGCGAGTTTAATCCACATAGTGTAGAAATAACTTTATAAACGTTTAAATTAAAATTGCTATGATTTGAATTTGAAAATGTGTTACATTAGCCAAAAATTATTAAGAGTACACATTTTGGGAGGATATTTTAATATACAAATGATACAAGAACAAATTCCAAAAATTATTAAATAAGTTGAAAATTTGAAGGTTTATGTATTGGAAACCCTTATAGAAGTTGAAAGGTAATTAAGTGGGCTAAACGATAAACGTATAAAATCCAGGGTGTTCCATTTAAAATAAGCCGAATATTTCGGTATGAATGTTCTACAAATTTAACTGAAAAAAATGAACACCCTGTATAGAGGTGTTTGCTATTCAGTCAGTAAATAGACTAAGGTAACAGTATTTTACTTAAACCTAGGAGTATTTTTGTTGGAGTTAGTTTTATTAGGAAAAAATTGATATAACTTGAAACACTCTGTATGTAGGTATAGGGAACCCTTATGTGCAATGTATACGGGGTGTCATTTTGAAAAACGTAACTCTTTTTTGGAGCACCCTATATATTTAAAAATATTGTTAAAGTGTTGCTCATATTAACTTACATAATATCACTGTATTAGAAATTAACGATTATACGCCGCTTCGCCGTAAAACTCCGTGATTCACCCCGTATATACAGGGTGATTGATTAGTGCGATAAAGTTCAGTATCTTCTATGTCCTTCGAAGTATCAAAGCAAACGTTACGGGTGATTATAGCCATCATTAAGCTTCATATTTTAAAATTAGTTACAATGTTACAGGGTGTCCCATAACGCCGTGCCACACCAAAGTTAAATTTTTTTAAACGAAACACCCTATATTTTAATTTAAATTTGAAATCCGCTTCACTTCCTCATTACAAAAATATATACTTGTAATATGTTACACAGGGTATTTAAAAAGTTATAACCACTTTTCCATGAAAATCGTAACAAGTTCACCGCCCTGTATAATTTCAAAGGGCTACAAGAACAATGATCTGTTGCAGCCGTAGCTTTTTAATAATTGTCAAATTTTATAAAAATTATTGAGTTTGTGAATATTCGTTAAATTGATTACCGGGTGAGTCAAAACATCAATTCATTATTTTCTCAGTTTTTTTCAAATGGATCAACCTGTATTTTATATAACTATCGAAAAGTACTATTGTTTTACTTATATTTTTGTTAAGCATTCCCTATGCCCAAAATTATTAGTTTTTGAGATATTTTCATTTTTATATGCAAAGTATTAATTATGTGTCTAAATGTTTGCCAATTATGAGTTGACCATGATCTATTTGTCAAAAACTGACAGTTTACTATTATTGTCTGTGAATATAGTGGTCAACTAACGAATACAGGAATAAAAACAAGTATACTACAAACAAATTTTACAAAAAATTACAATTACGAACAAATAAAACCAATACTAATTTCCTAAACTACAATAAAAATTAATTACAAAAGATGTTCAAAATGACCTCCCAAGACATCTGTGCATGCATGAAAACGGTAATTGAAAGAGTTACTAGCATTACTAAGCCTTTGTACACTGATATTTTGAAATTCATTAGTTATTCTTTCTTTCATGTTATCTCTTGTTGTCAGAGGTGTTTTATAAACTCCATTCTTAATGTAACCCCAAAAAAATGAGTCCATTTTATTGAAGTCTGGTGACCTGGGTGGCCATCGCACTGGCCCACCTTTTCCGATCCATTTTCCAGGATACTGATCATCAAGTTCACCTTGAATTAAAAGATTATGGTGTACAGGAGAACCGTCATGTAAAAACCACATTTGCTGGTGGATACAAAGTGGAACCTCTTCCAGTAATACAGGTAAGTGATTTACTAAAAAATCTAAATACATCTCAGCATTTAAATTTAAATGTGGGTTTTCTGTAACTGCCAACAACACATTCATTTCGTTTTCCTCTGTCACAGTAGTATTTGTTCGTTCATGCTTTTCATAGTTAACTGAACCAGTTCGGTTAAACCGATCCATCAATCTTTCTAAACTTGATTATGTAAGTTATCGCCTCTCAGTAAAACGTTCAAAATAAACTCTTTTTGAAACCAATGCATTTTTATTGCATTCTCCCAATATCCATATCATATCTAGCATTTCATCACGAGTAAAATTCATTTTTGCCCTATTTTAGATTTTTTAAAATTATAAACAAATTTACCACAACAATCAACTAACAGACAATAATGGTAAACTGTCAGTTTTTGACAAATAAATCATGGCCAACTCATAATTGGCAAACATTTAGACACATAATTAATACTTTGCATATAAAAATGAAAATATCTGAAAAACTAATAATTTTGGGCATAGGGATACTTAACAAAAATATAAGTAAAACAATAGTACTTTTCGATAGTGATATAAAATACAGGTTGATCCATTTGAAAAAACTGAGAAAATAATGAATTGATGTTTTGACTCACCCTGTAATCAATTTAACTAATATTCACAAACTCAATCATTTTTATAAAATTTGACAGTTATTAAAAAGCTACGGCTGCAAGAAATCATTGTTCTTGTAGCCCTTTGAAATTATACAGGGCGGTGAACTTGTTACGATTTTCATGGAAAAGTGGTTATAACTTTTTAAATACCCTGTATAACATATTACAAGTATATATTTTTGTAATGAGGAAGTGAAGCGGATTTCAAATTTAAATTAAAATATAAGGTAATTAAAAATTATTATTAATTTTATTAAATACATAAATAAAAAGTTTACCTCGAGTAGGATTTGAACCTACGACCTGTGCTTATAATAAAATATAAGGTGTTTCGTTTAAAAAAATTTAACTTTGGTGTGGCACGGCGTTATGGAACACCCTGTAACATTGTAACTAATTTTAAAATATGAAGCTTAATGATGGCTATAATCTCCCGTAACGTTTGCTTTGATACTTCGAAGGACATAGAAGATACTGAACTTTATCGCACTAATCAATCGCCCTGTATATACAGGGTCCGGCAACAAGAGCGCCTTCTTCTATATCTTCCGTTTTATATAAGCTAGATTAATAAAATTTGGAATGCAGTTATAGTTTAGTTGTGTGCATATTTTAAAATTATTCACGCGAATACAGGTTGTTTATTTAAAGAGGACCAAATTATTGTAACAAAATTTAAATGGAACACCCTGTATATTATTACTTTTTTGAATTCTACACATTGTTCCTAACAAATTCGCAATATATTTCCCTATCCCTAAATATAGCCGTTTTTGAGTTATTTCGATTTTTCTAAAAAAAAATTGAAATTACAGAGTTTGCTTTGAAAATGTACCTCATTAACTGTTGAAAAATAAAAGTTATCTAATTTATATGAGAATAAGTACACAGATAGAGCTTCCTTTTAATGTGAAGAAAATGACATAATTGCATACAGGGTGCTTATAATTTGACTTGCCAATCAACCATTATTCGAACTAGTAAAAGTTTACTTTTTCAAATAAAACACCCTGTATATTATTACATTTTTGGTTTCTACATATTAACCCTTATCAGTTCGCCATACAACTTCCTATCCCTAAATATAGCCGTGTCCGAATTATTTTCAATTTTTCAAAATGTGTAAGATTATTGAGACATTTTTAAATCTATGGCCTCGTATAGATAAAAAAGAACATCATAAAACAATTGTATTATACATTAAAAAACGCAACAGAAATTAATATATTATGATAGAAGACTAATTACAATTTTTGTACTGGAGGCATTGCATGTTAACAAAATTTGACAAATATTTACTTCAATTTCAAGTAAAATTCTAAAATCAAGTGTGCTTCTTATAAAAATTTGAATGTTTGACGTAAATAAATAAAATTGTAGTTAACCATTTACGAGTGTTATTGTTAGTAACCAAGAGTTAGTTGATATGATATTCGTGTTGGGTGCTGCAGAAAGAAACTGTTTATTGGCCAGCAGAATTTATGCTGAAAGATATGCAGATAGAAGACATCCAAACGCAAGATCGTTTCAGAAAGTTATGAGTAGATTTATTGCAACTTCATGTGCCAATTACTCCAAACATGAACGTGTTAAACCTTCTACAAATAAAGATAGTAAATTGAGGGTTCTTCTCGCCATCGAAGAGGATCATCACAGAAGCCAAAGGGACATAAGTGAAATAGTTGGTATAAGTGAGAGATCAGTAGATCGTCTTTTAAAGAATAATCGCTTACATCCCTATCATATTCAGTTACACCAAGAATTGAGCGATGCAGACTTCGATCATCGAGTAAGATTTTGTAACTGGGTCAGAGAAAAAATTATTCAAAACCTAAATTTTTTTTATAATATTTTATGGACAGACGAATCAACATTTCATAAGAATGGATTTGTTAATACACATAATTTTCATTATTATTCCTCAGAAAATCCACATTTATTAAGACAAGTTGATAATCAACATAAGTGGTCTTTAAGTGTCTGGGGTGCCATCGTTGTGGATTATGTATCGGTCCATTCTTTTTATGGACACTTGAATGGTGAGAAGTACCTTAACTTTTTGCGTAACGATTTACCGGGCTTATTAGAAAATATTACTCTTGCTATTAGAGCCACAATGTGGTATCAACATGATGGCGCTCCTGCTTACTACTCTGCAGATCTAAGAGATTATCTCAATAGAGTTTTTCCAAATAAATGGATTGGGCGAAATGGACCTGTGAGGTGGCCAGCTAGATCCCCTGATCTGACAAGAATAGATTTCTTTTTATGGGGATACATAAAAAGTATTGTCTATAGGGAACGGCCAACCACTGCCGAAGATACCCGTAATCATATAACACAGGCTTTTCATAGCATTACTCCTCAGTTGTTGCGTAGAGTTGAACAATCTTTTAAAGATCGACAAGGTCTACATCCGAGAAAACGGACAACATTTTGAACAATTATTATAAATCATTATCGCTAATGATTAGCATTAAATTTTTTTTTTTTTTATTTTATTAGTTTTGTATTTTTAAAAATAATTTTAATAATTATAGTGTATTAGTTTCTGTTGCGTTTTTTAATTTGCAATACAATTGTTTTCCACAGTTTTTTTTCTATCCTACACGAGGCCATGGATTTAAAAAAATGTTCCAATAATCTTATACATTGTGAAAAATTGAAAATAATTCGGAAACAGCTATATTTAGGGATAGGGAATTGTATATCGAATTGATAAGGGTTAATATGTAGAAACCAAAAACGGAATAATATACAGGGTGTTCTATTTGAAAAACTAAACTTTTACTAGTTGGAATAATGTCTGATTGGCAAGTCAATTGTAAACACCCTGTATGCAATTATGACATTTTCTTTGCATTATAAGAAAGCTCTATCTGTGTACTTGTTCTGATATAAATTAGATAACTTTTGTTTTTCAACGGTTAAGGAGGTACATTTTCAAAGCTATCTCTGTGATTTCAATTTTTTTTATAAAAATCGACATAACTCAAGAACGGCTATATTTAGGGATAGGGATATATATTGCGAATTTGTTAGGAACAAAGTGTAGAATTCAAAAAAGTAATAATATACAGGGTGTTCCATTTAAATTTTTTTTATTATAGTTTGGTCATCTTTAAATAAACAACCTGTATACACGTGAATAATTTTAAAATATGCACACAACTAAACTATAACCCTATCCCAACTTTTATTAATCTAGCTTATATGAAACGGAAGATATAGAAGAAGGCGCTCTTGTTGCCGGACCCTTATTATATATATATATATATATATATATATATATATATATATATATATATATATATATATATATATAAGTGGGCACCATGCGCCATCTTGATTTGACGTCACAAACCCGCCCACGTGGGGGCCGGTTTTCCACCCTTATTTTTACACGCTTACGTGTAGGACGTGTTTTTCACCCTATTTTTACACGCTCACGTGTGAGACCGGATTTTCCACCCTTATTTTATATACCCTCGTGTTAGACCTGATTTTCCACCCTTATTTTTATATATTCACGCGTGAGACAGGATTTTCATCCCTAATTATTTTCACACATCCACGTGTGAGACCGGATTTTCCACCCTTATTTTCGCACATCCACGTGTGAGACCGGATTTTCCACCCTTATTTTTATATACCCTCGTGTAGGACGCATTTTTTCACCCCTATTTTTACACATCCACGTGTGAGACCGGATTTTCATCCCTATTTTTACACATCCACGCGTGACACTGTGTTTTCAACCCTAATTATTTTTACTCGCTTACGTACAGGACATGTATTACTCTAATTTTTATTATTTCTTTTGGGGAGTCTTATGGTTGTATTAAGGACCTTTTGACGGATAGGACTTTTGTTAACGTGAGGAACTGGTCCTGGTCTTGGTGGTGGAGCTAGGGTTGGAGTTTGGCCTTGGTGGTGGAGCTGGGGTTGGAGTCAGGTCTTGGTGGTGGGGCTAGGGTTTAGAACTGTATTTAGGGTTGGACCTGGGGCAGGACTTGGACTTGGTCTTAGAGTTATTTCTAGTAATTATCTTCAACCTTAATTAAGGTCCTTTTGGTTGTAACCCCTGGAGGCTGCACACGCATACAATAATTGCATAATTAATAAGATATTATTATTTAGTCTATTGCTTTAAAAGGGTTAAATGATATTGGAGAAAACGTTTCTAATAAGGAGATGAGATAAGCAGATAGGATTAATCATGTGTGGGGGAATTTGAATGACAGTAAAATTTAATTATAGAACACTTATTTTTTATAGTCATAATTAAAAAAAATCCTCAGTGAACTATAAAAAATTACTGCCATTCGGTGTAATGAAACAAAAAAAAAACATTTTTATTAAGTTAATTACATAACAGTTTGTCTTTTCTAAAACGATTATTAAAAACATAGTTTACCTGCATTGAAATAATATCTATCCGTCCGCTAAGAATGTTGTAGGCCTTAATATTTTTTAAAGAAACTTAATGCTTAGTTGTTAACTGTAATTAAAAATCTGTAAATAAATAAAAGGATTAACACAACACATACCAGATCTGTAACGTTTTAAGGCACTGAGTGATGGTCACTGCTTTTGTGTTATTTGTCAACTAAAACTTTCTAGTTGTGTAAAAAACTAGCTATTGGTTTTCCATCATTAGAATGTAAAATATACAATCTCATTGTCTTTATCATACTTAACAACATGCATTTACCCTTTCTCTTAAAATAAATTGTTTTGAAAATATTCGTATACGGACACACAACGTGTTTTGTAAAAACCATATTAAGTGTTTGGAATGTTTAAAATTCCATAACATTTTTAGTAAGAAATTACTGCTCACGTTTACTTTTAACTAATCACCGTGTAATTATATAACTTTTGTTTAATTTAATAGTCTAAAACCAATATAAAATGGTTAATATAATTTCTAAAAATATTATTAGAGTTGATACGCCGTTTTATTTCAAGTAATTGTTTTCAATATATATAAAATGTGTAAGTGGACCTGTATTATTTGTTGTAACCTTCTACTTACATAAAATCAACTTATACACGAATTAATAACGACCTCCACTAGTTTATAACACAATCGCTATGTAGCGTATTTTTTTTTTATTTACACTCGTACTTCTATAAACTATTAACGCTCCATTTTAATAGGGTGATCAACTATCTGAAAAAGGTTTACTGTTAAAGTATACGATGAAGATCGTTTAAAGCAAACCTTGTATTATTCTTATATACGAATGACATTTCAAAAAAAATACTAGTATAATTAACATGAAGGTTTATAAATCTACATCCAGACAAGGAAACAGTTTTAAACACAAAGAATTTATCTGTAAGGGGCAGACAATGCTATTACATAAGACGTTTTACAAAAACGTGGTTATTCCACACTGAGTGGCGTGGTAGAGTGACGTAATCTATTTATTTTGAAATTTCATAGAGAGCATCACCATCATCGAAAATTTGAGATACCACCATCTCATCGTCTTCACCTTGAACGATTATATTGTAACCTATAAAGCAAGCTAATAACCCTAATAGTTTATCAGACATTATTACATGGACACGAGGTTAGCTCTAAATTAAATGGTTTCAACGCTGCTCTGGGAATGCTGTACACACTTAAAACCTTTAAGTCTGCTCGCCGAAGTTGTACCGTATTCACTTTCTTCAATTTTTATCTGCACTCTGTTTCGAAGCTGTAATACGTTTTTCTAATACATAAACAGAATCTTCAATACTGTGATACGTGTAGCAGCAAAACACATTAGCTAGTTAGTTTCACCTCTATATTACTTTACATGCAAGCCTGATCTTATCATAAATAAATACATCTGTCAAAAAAAAAAGCTGATTAAACATAACTCCACGGCCAGGTATAGCAAGCAACGCTTCCAATTATAGCTCTTAGTCAACACAATAGGGTCTACAACTACATACAATCGACTAGCACTGCTTTAGCACGAGGATCAAACGAAAAAACGCATGCACGCACGCACAAAGCTCGCACTACACTCACGTACGCACGCGCATGCGAACGCTCGTACGTACGCCCGCACGCTCGCACGTACGCACGAACGTACGCACGCTCGCACGTACGCAAGCTCTCACGTACGCACGCACGTGCGAACGCTCGTACGTACGCCCGCACGCTCGCACGTACGCACGAACGTACGTACGCTCGCACGTACGCAAGCTCACACGTACGAGCGTTCGCACGCCCGTACGACGCTCGCACGCTACGCGCACAGAGCACACACACACACACACACACACACACACACACACACACAGCACCACACACGAGAGCGAAAACACGCTAAAGCGAAAAACTTGTAAACTTGCAAACATGAATCAAGACGGTGGGCACCGCTAGGAAAAAACAGGTTTATTAACAAAACCGAAGGAAAGCTTAACGTTTTGAAAATATATTATTATTATTATTATTATAACAACAATACATTATTATTATTTAATAACATGCTTTATCGGTTTTCTTCTTGTTCTTGAACCGTGAGTCGTCCTCATCACCATCATCATGATTTTGAGATTTGCCCTTCCCCCCTACCTCATCGCTCTTCTTTCTCTTCTGTGAATCATCATCTTGGATGTGAGATACATCCAGCTCAACCACGTCATCGCTTTCATCATTATCTTGAACGGTTATGTTGTAATAGTTTATTAACAAGTCAGTAAAATCTCTAATGTCCGCTGATGTTGGCTCATAAACAGGAGAATACATTATAGTAATGCTCACTCGATGACAGTTACACTTTAAAGAGCGAAACACACGAGAAACGAGAACGCAGCTAGCTTTGGGTCTTGTGCGCAAGCGTACTCGTCAATGTTCGGGTAGAATCGGACATCTTCGGGGATGTCTGAAGTATTGACCTAACCACACTCTAACATAGCCCCTGGGGGCATGTTTTATAAATCTAAATGCCTCTTTTATGGTCGAGGTATTTTCTCCTAAGAAGCCAGAACGCAGCTAGCCTTTGGTCTTGTGCGCAAGTGTGCTCGTCAACGTTCGGGTAGAATCGGACATCTTCGGGGATGTCTGAAGTATTGACCTAATCACACTCTAACATAGCCCCTGGGGGCATGTTTATAAATCTAAAGGCCTCTTTTATGGTCGAGGTATTTTCTCCTAAGAAGCCAGAACGCAGCTAGACTTTGGTCTTGTGCGCAAGCGTGCTCGTCAATGTTCGGGTAGAATCGGACATCTTCGGGGATGTCTGAAGTATTGACCTAACCACACTCTAACATAGCCCCTGGGATATGTATTCTCCTGTTTATGAGCCAACATCAGCGGACATTAGAGATTTTACTGACTTGTTAATAAACTATTACAACATAACCGTTCAAGATAATGATGAAAGCGATGACGTGGTTGAGCTGGATGTATCTCACATCCAAGATGATGATTCACAGAAGAGAAAGAAGAGCGATGAGGTAGGGGGGAAGGGCAAATCTCAAAATCATGATGATGGTGATGAGGACGACTCACGGTTCAAGAACAAGAAGAAAACCGATAAAGCATGTTATTAAATAATAATAATGTATTGTTGTTTATAATAATAATAATAATAATATATTTTCAAAACGTTAAGCTTTCCTTCGGTTTTTGTTAATAAACCTGTTTTTTTTCCTAGCGGTGCCCCACCGTCTTGATTCATGTTTGCAAGTTTACAAGTTTTTTCGCTTTAGCGTGTTTTCGCTCTCTCGTGTGTGTGCGTGTGTGTGTGTGTGTGTGTGTGTGTGTGCGGCGCATACGTGCGTGCGTGCGAGCGTACGTACGGGCGTGCGAACGCTCGTACGTGTGAGCTTGCGTACGTGCGAGCGTGCGTACGTTCGTGCGTACGTGCGAGCGTGCGGGCGTACGTACGAGCGTTCGAACGTGCGTGCGTACGTGAGAGCTTGCGTACGTGCGAGCGTGCGTACGTTCGTGCGTACGTGCGAGCGTGCGGGCGTACGTACGAGCGTTCGCATGCGCGTGCGTACGTGAGAGCGTACGTGCGAGCTTGTGTGCGTGCGTGCATGCGTGTTTTTTTTCGTTTGATCCTCGTGCTAAAGCAGTGCTAGTCGATTGTATGTAGTTGTAGACCCTATTGTGTTGACTAAGAGCTATAATTGGAAGCGTTGCTTGCTATACCTGGCCGTGGAGTTATGTTTAATCAGCTTTTTTTGACAGATGTATTTATTTATGATAAGATCAGGCTTGCATGTAAAGTAATATAGAGGTGAAACTAACTAGCTAATGTGTTTTGCTGCTACACGTATCACAGTATTGAAGATTCTGTTTATGTATTAGAAAACGTATTACAGCTTCGAAACAGAGTGCAGATAAAATTGAAGAAAGTGAATACGGTACAACTTCGGCGAGCAGACTTAAAGGTTTTAAGTGTGTACAGCATTCCCAGAGCAGCGTTGAAACCATTTAATTTAGAGCTAACCTCGTGTCCATGTAATAATGTCTGATAAACTATTAGGGTTATTAGCTTGCTTTATAGGTTACAATATAATCGTTCAAGGTGAAGACGATGAGATGGTGGTATCTCAAATTTTCGATGATGGTGATGCTCTCTATGAAATTTCAAAATAAATAGATTACGTCACTCTACCACGCCACTCAGTGTGGAATAACCACGTTTTTGTAAAACGTCTTATGTAATAGCATTGTCTGCCCCTTACAGATAAATTCTTTGTGTTTAAAACTGTTTCCTTGTCTGGATGTAGATTTATAAACCTTCATGTTAATTATACTAGTATTTTTTTGAAATGTCATTCGTATATAAGAATAATACAAGGTTTGCTTTAAACGATCTTCATCGTATACTTTAACAGTAAACCTTTTCAGATAGTTGATCACCCTATTAAAATGGAGCGTTAATAGTTTATAGAAGTACGAGTGTAAATAAAAATACGCTACATAGCGATTGTGTTATAAACCAGTGGAGGTCGTTATTAATTCGTGTATAAGTTGATTTTATGTAAGTAGAAGGTTACAACAAATAATACAGGTCCACTTACACATTTTATATATATTGAAAACAATTACTTGAAATAAAACGGCGTATCAACTCTAATAATATTTTTTTAGAAAATATATTAACCATTTTATATTGGTTTTTAGACTATTAAATTAAACAAAAGTTATATAATTACACGGTGATTAGTTAAAAGTAAACGTGAGCAGTAATTTCTTACTACAAAATGTTATGGAATTTTAAACATTCCAAACACTTAATATGGTTTTTTACAAAAACACGTTGTGTGTCCGTATACGAATATTTTCAAAACAATTTATTTTAAGAGAAAGGGTAAATGCATGTTGCTGTAAGTATGATAAAGACAATGAGATTGTATATTTTACATTCTAATGATGGAAAACCAATAGCTAGTTTTTTACACAACTAGAAAGTTTTAGTTGACAAATAACACAAAAGCAGTGACCATCACTCAGTGCCTTAAAACGTTACAGATCTGGTATGTGTTGTGTTAATCCTTTTATTTATTTACAGATTTTTAATTACAGTTAACAACTAAGCATTAAGTTTCTTTAAAAAATATTAAGGCCTACAACATTCTTAGCGGACGGATAGATATTATTTCAATGCAGGTAAACTATGTTTTTAATAATCGTTTTAGAAAAGACAAACTGTTATGTAATTAACTTAATAAAAATGTTTTTTTTTTGTTTCATTACACCCGAATGGCAGTAATTTTTTATAGTTCACTGAGGATTTTTTTTTAATTATGACTATAAAAAATAAGTGTTCTATAATTAAATTTTACTGTCATTCAAATTCCCCCACACATGATTAATCCTATCTGCTTATCTCATTTCCTTATTAGAAACGTTTTCTCCAATATCATTTAACCCTTTTAAAGCAATAGACTAAATAATAATATCTTATTAATTATGCAATTATTGTATGCGTGTGCAGCCTCCAGGGGTTACAACCAAAAGGACCTTAATTAAGGTTGAAGATAATTACTAGAAATAACTCTAAGACCAAGTCCAAGTCCTGCCCCAGGTCCAACCCTAAATACAGTTCTAAACCCTAGCTCCACCACCAAGACCTGACCAACCCAGCTCCACCACCAAGGCCAAACTCCAACCCTAGCTCCACCACCAAGACCAGGACCAGTTCCTCACGTTAACAAAAGTCCTATCCGTCAAAAGGTCCTTAATACAACCATAAGACTCCCAAAAGAAATAATAAAAATTAGAGTAATACATGTCCTGTACGTAAGCGAGTAAAAATAATTAGGGTTGAAAACACAGTGTCACGCGTGGATGTATAAAAATAGGGATGAAAATCCGGTCTCACACGTGGATGTGTAAAAATAGGTGAAAATGCGTCCTACACGAGGGTATATAAAAATAAGGGTGGCAAATCCGGTCTCACACGTGGATGTGCGAAAATAAGGGTGGAAAATCCGGTCTCACACGTGGATGTGTGAAAATAATTAGGGATGAAAATCCTGTCTCACACGTGAATATATAAAAATAAGGGTGGAAAATCCGGTCTCACACGAGGGTATATAAAAATAAGGGTGGAAAATCCGGTCTCACACGTGAGCGTGTAAAAATAGGGGTGAAAAAACACGTCCTACACGTAAGCGTGTAAAAATAAGGGTGGAAAAACCGGCCCCCCACGTGGGCGGGTTTGTGACGTCAAAATCCAAGATGGCGCATGGTGCCCCCGTACTACTTATATATATATATATATATATATATATATATATATATATCTGTGTGTGTATATTTTTTTTCTACATGTATTTCTAAATTTTAATTTAAATACAATTTGTATTATAAATGAACTTTATTCATATAAAATAATTCTCATAGTTTTATATGAATGTTACTTTCGCAAATAAATTTAAAATCATATACTGCATGTGTGGAACCTAGCGAATTGCGGGCTGACATGACCTAAATACAAAAAGTTGTCTATGATCTCGCAAACATTAAGCTCATTATATTATAAGATGAAACTTGGAATTTAGTTCTATTATGGCTTTAATTTATTTTGTCTAACTTATTTGGCTTTGCGCCAACCCCTGTAATGTAGAATGACGACGTGGAAAATGGTAACTTGATAATTTGTAAATATGTTTCGATTTTTTCTAACCTTGATTTTCTTATAGATTGGTCAATGCTGTTTCCTACCTATTGCTATTAAGAAATCGATACAACATATACCTAACTAAATTGTAAGATATTAATAGCATGCACCTATAAATTCCTTTCGTGATATAGATACATACGAATTACAATATCCCTGGTTTACTAACTGGTGTAGTTATACATTAAGCGTTTTCTGCGGCATTATCAAATTAAGTAATTGTTATGCATTTTGAAAGATATTAAATAGTATCTATCTAATTTGCTATTGTTTTATCTAGTAATATGTTTAACAGCTAATTTGACTAAATCAGAAATATTCAACTTACGTCGAGGTTCGGGGGTTCCGTTCTGTGATTGCTCCAGTGGGGGAACTAAACATGCGGATTCTTCACACATGTTGTATCGCTATGCCCATTAGATAATTTCTGAATAGGATGTTGTAAATCATCTGAAATTAAAAATAATTATAGGCACCAGAGACAATAAAATACACCTACTTATTGCCACTACGATAATTGATAATAAGTATAATTGTTTATTACGCTAATAAGTTAAATTATGAACAAAAGAACTTAATAAATCTCAAGTTTGAGGTACTGGTGATTTCAATTTAACATTTCAATTCGTGTCTGTAATTCTTGGATTTATACCAATGTAAAACCCACAAATAAAGGAAATATGAATTTATGAAATTGTTCTTTTCCAAAACAAAAATAGTAAATTAAAAAACAAGTTTCGTAAGACCAGTCTTGAAGTTTTTTGAAGTATGAGTGTTTCAAGATGTTATAAAACTCGTTTTTATGCTGTTTTTTGTAATTTACCCTTTTTATACCGTTTTTAAAAAAAAATTGACTTTAGTTGGATTTTTGTGGCGGTTGGTAATATTTTAATTTTAAAAGTGAAAATTTGATCTAGTCGCGTTTTGTTTTATCCAAATTCTGTCACAAAACACGAAAATGGAGATAATCAAGATTGCATGCACGCCCCCTAAAATACATGTAATTGTCAAAAATACGGAAGCAAATTTCCCACATCAAAGCTTTACACTGGACGCATCCCGTTTTTGAGAATTGTGTAAGAGTGACATACATGATGATGGTCTCGCGACAATAAAATTTTTGGCTGCCATCGAGATAAAAAAAAACTAAAATCTTCTGTAACCTAGGATCCAAGCTACGGTACACTACAAACCATTGAGAGGATCCTAGGTTACAACAGATTTTAGTTTTCCTTTTTAATTTTCCATTTTTTAGATAGATTGAAGTTGCGTTATCACGATTACACCCAAAAATTTTACTGCCGCGAGACACTCGTCATTCATGACATAATTCCGGATCAAGTTTTGCCAACCTAAACATTTTCGTAAAATGCTCCGTGAATTAATGAGTATAATAACATCGGAGATGATGACGTCGCGTTTCTTAATATGTTTACTAAAAAATCGAAATGGAAGCAAATTACAAAAATGGTTTTTATAACACGCATAACATTCGCAACACGCAAGTTATCGAATTCTTTTAGAAAGTGCCATTTCATGTATGGTATTTTTCAGTATATTTTCGAATACTTCCACATAGGGGCGCGTATAAATACAACAAACAGTAGCTAAGCCAGGTAGTAACATTAGTGCTCAATCGTTGGCCTTTATTGTTATTGATAATTAATTGGATGTTAGGAGTTATGTAACACATAACTTTAACTTCTCTTTATTGTAAAGTAAATACTTATACAAACGTTAAGTAAACGTTACGTTGCGTTAAGGTAAAAGAAAGGAAAGTAACGTGGTCTGCTCGAGCTTTCCACGCTCCTTCAACCACAGTGATGGATTTCCAGCATACATATACACTGTGTCCAAGATATGGAGGGCCACCATGGGATTTCGGAAACGGTAGGTAAGAGATAGAGTTTCGGTTAAATGGGGGAAAAGTTGGACATTATGGAGTTTAGTAAAATGACATTTTTAAACTGACGAGATTCCGAACCGTTCTGAAGTTATGCGACAAAAAGCGAATTTTCACAATTTCGTTTTTTACAAATTGTTACGTTGTGGTTGATGTTAAATAAAAAGCAAGACAACCTTCTACAGGTACTTTTTAACGTTCTTTAACATGGTATGCAGCAATCTGACGTTTCGTTTTCGAGTAACCATCAACTTTGTTTTTTTAAATACGGCCTTGAATTTTTATACACAATATTAGAATGGCTTTTTATTCTTCACTCAAGCATGTATCACACTTTATGGTTTAATTGTGATTTTTAAACTTATTTTATGATTATCGGAGAAAATCTAAGTATGAGCCTGTATCCCTCCCAATAGCATTTAAACTGAATTTTATTCATAAAATAATGAAATGACACAGATTTTTTTCAAGTTTGAATACAAATGTTACAGGGAATCAACAACACATAAATGGACAGATGACAAGAAAATTTAAACACAGCGCACAATAATAATTTTAAAAAAAATTGCAAAAATACTCGAAAAGCCCTCCTTCGTTCTCCAAACGTAAATAACTGTAGAATCTAAAGCATTCTTTAACTTTGTAGGTGTTACAGTTTGGAATACGTTAAGTATCAACATTCGGAGTTCTTTTTTTGTTCCAAAGATATGTTTGTAAACATAATTTTTTATGTACCTCCAAAGAAAAAAATCCAGCTGGGTTATATCGAGAGAACGGTCTGCCCAGGGTGCTTTAGAATGGGTGCTTAAAACTCTTTCGGCAAATCTATTTGAAAGGTAATCATTAACCATGTGTGAATTGTGTGCAGGTGCACCATCCTGCTGAAACCAACAATCACGTACTTCGGCTAAAGAGCGTCTTCCAAAGTAGTTTCTAGTAAATTTAAGTAACGTTGCGATGTTAAAATTTCAACCCACATATTGAAGGAAAAATGGTGTTGATGTGATTCTTTGCACAATTTTCTTGAGACCAATGATGAACGTTTTTTTTCTATTAAATATTCCATTATTGGAAACCGTATTTTCATCAGACCATAATATGTGGAAAGGAAAATTATTGTTCTGATGGCATTTGCTTGTGTACCACTCATAGAATAATGTCCATCTTTCTGCGTCAGCTGGTTCAAGTCCTTCCCAAATTCTGTATTTGTACGGATGAAATTTTGCTTTTGGAATAAAGTGTGCTGCTGTTTTGGATATGCCCACATTATTCTGAATTTGTCGAGTTGATATTTCGGGATTTTCAGTAACGGATAACAATACATTGTTTACATATTCCTCATGGCTCGTTATTTTTCGAGATAGCATGGGTTTATTAAAATCACCATATTCTTTAAGGTTAGTTGCTCAATGTTCTTTTATTTGGTTGCTTCCTTTCAGGATAGTTGTTCAAATTTATATGTTCTCCGCTGTAATGCAATTTTGATTGCTTAAGATGTAAAACGATATTATGTCAAACTATTCTCCACTTGAAAATCCTGCTTACATATTTTATGAATAAATTGAGTACTAACGAGAATTAGTACGGAACACTAATAAATAAAGTAACTGTCAAGTGGAGACAACAATTTAATTCAATTCAACAAATCATAATATTTGTTTTCCTAAGCCTACTTTTCTAATGTCAAACAGAGTTTAATAGACATCCAGATGCTAACTTAAAAAATTAATAGGAATGAAATATATTTAATTATAATTTTTTTAGGGTAACTATGCAACCTCTTACATACGTTCATGTCAGATAGAGATTAATAGACATAAATACATGTTAACTTATATCCAAAGCCGCCCGTTTCTATAAGATATCTGTAATACAGTTTAACCATTTTTATTCATATTTAATAAATTTGTAGACTTACCTTTCGTTATATTAAGAAACTTTATAAAGAAATGAAAAATTTTAATTAACACTTAAATTCTACTTAATTCTATTTTTTGTCGCTAAATTAGGCATCGCATCGTATCAAGAAATTGTATAGAACAAAAGTAATCGATATGTTTTCTATACCTACATATGTACATGCAGGTTGGAAGGTAAAAATCGCAATTGAAGTCTGATATATGCTTGAATGCAGAATAAAAAGCTCTTCTAATATTATGTATTTAAAAAACAAAGTTGATGATGGAGACTCGAACACGAAACCTCGGATTCCAATTTGCTTCATGCCATGTTAAATAACGTTAAAAAGTACCTGTAGAAGGTTCTTTTACTTTTTATTTAACATCAACCACATGTCAAAAACGAAATCGTAAAAATTCACTTTTTGTCGCATAACTTCGGAACGGTTTGGAATTTAAAAATGTGATTTTACTAAACTCCAAAATGCCCAGCTTTTCTTCTATTTAACCGTAACTCTATATCTTACCGTTTCCGAAATCCCCACAGTGGCCCTCTTTATCTTCGACACAGTGTATACATTACCTATATATGCATGGGGCGATTAAGGATGAGCGCAGTCAGGATAGGATCGGAAGGAATAGAGTTAGGGTTCTGAGGGGGATAATACTACCCCAGCATTCGCCTAAATGTGCCTATATGTGTATAACGAAAACCCCTGAAAAACCTCATACAACGTAGACGGTAACGAGGATCAAACCCATTACCTACCGAATGCTTCTTCTATTTACTTGCCGTGAACAATTTTTGCCCATATCTAAATTCATACTTAGTCAAACGAAAAACAACAATAACCCCCCTTAAAAATACATTTTGAAACTTCTTGTACTAGAGCACTAGGAACATTAGAGCATCATATAGATAATATAGCGATCAACAAAAATAATATAAACATTTAAAGCATTTAACCATTTTTTAAAACTGATTTATTTGAATTGTGGTTAATGTCTTTTTTTTTTAATTGTTTTTTAATGACCTTCGGGGATTTGTCACAATGTGATAGTTTTCCAAAGTTATGTCATTAGGCTAATGAGCGTTAATGACTTGGGGGAATTTCATGTAATTGGCTTTTCCAGTCATTATCCAAATGACGTTCGGACTTTCCTCCAATGGTATGTCTTTATTCAAATTTTGGATTGGCGGAATTAAAAATTGCCATATTTCATTTAGAATTAATACAAGACTGATAAAGCGAATAATGTTCTCGGGTAGAAATGAATATCTTAACGCACCAAGGTCCTTTTGGCAGGGACAGGTTTTAAATCAGCATCTTAGACTTTCATCTTGAAACTTGTCTCTATATTAATGCGAAGAAATTGGCGAGTTTTTTTTTTAGGTGCAGGTTCACATGGGGGTTGCACTCGTATCTAGGTGCAACTTAGAGCTTTGTTGTTTGTATCTAAAGTCTTGTTTCTGCATATTCTCACAGAGGCTGGTAAGCATCTTGGACTTACATCTTGTTTCTGTAGCTAAGTCCGTACGGCAGAAACGGGTCTCGAATAAACATCTCAGACCTGCATCTATGGTTTTTTCACAGGTCCTGCATGTCAGAAGTTGGTTTTAACCATTGCCTTGAATAAGCATTTGGTTTATGAATCCAACGTCCTTTTGACGGCCCTATTTGTTAAAAATGGTGATCTAGTGCTACAAAATTTGGCTCAGGATCCTGTGTTGTTTCAAACTGTAATTTTTAATTAACCATCGAGAAGGTGTTGCAATTTGTGCTAGCTTCTATTTGTGTTACAAGAGGGCGCTCCAAACTATGCTAACTTCTAGTTATACCACAAGATGTTGTTGATAGCTTTTAAATATACTACAAGATAGCTTTTCAAACTGTATGCTAACTTCTAATTATACCGCAAGAGGCGCTGTATTTACTTATAATCCAAGAGAGACAACGAATTGACTAAGGACAACCTTAGATGTTGAAACCTATTTCAAGATATATTCTTTTCTTTTTCAAGATGTTAATTTCAGTTCAAGGGATCTTAGATGATCTTGATGAAACCACATGTTAGAAATGGGACAAACTGACCAAATTATCTTATTTCAAGATGCTGAAGCAGCTTCTCCCAAAAGGATCTTAGATGTAGAAATAAGATTTCAGATATAATTATGTCAATTACTTTCAGTTCCAATTTTGCACTTCATGAAGCACATGACACTTAGAGAGATCCTTTTCTACTCGAGCTACTGTAGATATTATATTTTAATTAAGATAAGAAATGCCTCGTGTTTGTGCTTCCTTTTTTAGATGATGCATTACATATTGTAATCTGTTTTAGTTTGCATTACATTATGAATGTAGAGACAGCAATGTCTTACGATTATAAACCAACACCTAACAGAATTGCTTCTAACGGGAGGGGTAGTCACATGTTGAGAGTAGTTTCAGACAAAAGGACCCTAGTCAACTTTTGTCAGAAGTACCTTAGTTTCATAAACAATATGTAAGTATAAGATGCTAGCCAGCCTCTCTCAAAAGGACACTACATTCGTAATCAGGATCGGTATCCACGGTAATGAGTTAAAACCCGCTTCTACCAAAAAGGACCTATAAAAAGGACGATAGATGTATAATCAAGGTGTATGTCCGAGATGTTAATTTAAAATTAGGTTATGTCAAAAGGACTTAGATGCAGAAACAAAATGTAAGTCCTAACGGACATGAGATTTGTAAACAAGATGCGTATTCAGGGTAATTGGTTAAAACCAGCTTTTACCAAAAAGGACATACATGCACAGAATGTTGGAATCAACTTCTGTAAAAAGGACCTTAGATACAAGCGCCAGGCTGAAACACAAAACTTTATGTTTATTTGCACTGGTTTGATTTTCTTCATTTTAGGGTATCCACCAACATAATGGGAAAAAATCTAAATTTCGAGGGTTTTGTTGTTACCAACAGTATACCAAGTCGAGAGTGTTAATTAATAAATAATTTATGAAAACAGTCGTATAAGCAAGGGTCTTCGAATTCTTCGTTTCTGAGATACAGTATATGTTTAATATTTTTAAATTTTAGATTCTACTGACTTTTTTACAATTTTACCTCCGTGACATAGCTTATTTAAATTTTTTATAAACAAGTATTCGTTACTTTTTTTTTAATGAATGGCTGTAAGTAGTGGAAGAAATTTTTAAATATATGTTGAAGAGCCACTTGGTAGTCTCTCGTTTGGGCATGTGTGAATTTTATCGTAAGTCTCATTTTCGAAAAATATCAACAATCTTTCCAACATATATATTTATATGTATATAAATATATATATATTGAGATGTTTAGAAAGAGGTAATAGAAGTATCGGACAGCTTACATGACATTTGGGTCATAAAAAGGGGTAATTTCTGGCTCGAGACAAGTGCGAGACACAATTTTACATAAATATGGTTCACGATGTGTTTAAAATAAATTTATTTGGTATAAATTGATCTGAATATCATTTGCTAAGTTTGGTTTCATCATAAAAGCAATTTGTTGCTACCAAAATTGTCAAAGATGTTAAATATCACCATTTTCGTAGAGTCATTTTAGTAGTGCAATTTTTACAATAAAATTCAATTTTTCAAAGTTAATTTGGCAAGTAGACATTTCACAGGTGTTTAAACATGGACTATGTAGTTAGGATTATGTTAGGGATAAGGTATGTTTAGTTTTTAAGAGCAGGAAATACAAAATTTAGTTAAAAGGGTTATAATATGGATAGTATAGACAATTTTCGCACATTTTTGTTAGTGAATTAGTGACAAAGTTTATAATAAATGATTCACAACAAGAAAGACATTTAGAACATTTTGGCATACAAACATTTATAGTGCCGTACAATTTATAGTGTAAAAATCCCAAAACAGTGTTAGACGATGAGACTTTTTCAATGCAAGACTAAATAACATTATGCATTGCAAATAAGTAGTGTGAACAATAAAGACAAGTTGTACAAACCTTAAACATAACATTTTATGTGCTAAAAACATTTTTAATATGAATTTATTTCATATTTAAAATTTAAGTATGGTTACGTTGTAAATTTTAGATTTTTCACATAATTTTATACTTTTTCCATATTATTAGATTTAGTTTTTGCTCTTAAAGCAAATAATAGATGTTCTTTCACAATATAAATAAGTTTTTATAAGGATACAGCGTTTTATCCGCAAAATTATTCCAAATATAAGGTGATTTCTAGACAAATTTACAAAAACTTAAAATTTTCATTAAAGTAAATGTTTCAATTTAAAAGATATGTTTTCTTATGTAAATTGTCCTCAGAATTCCATTTTCGCAAGTAATTTTAGTGTAGCTTGTAAGTGTGTATAGTTAGTAGCTTATTTTGATTAGATTAAGTTGTTTCGTTTATTAGTGGTAGGATTTATTGCTTATTCGGTGTCCTTTTATTCGAAATTTCACATAGTTTTCATTTCTGTTTTAAATTTCATTTCCGACCATGTATAAGAAAGTTACGGCCAAAATTCCATTTTGTACAATTCTTAATTTTGATTAGCCAATCACATTCATTGTAAATTTTGCAATATGGCTGTAAAAAATTGAAATTTCTGTAGCAACCAGAAACCTATAAAAGCAAGAGCTCAGGAAGTCATTCTCTCTCAGTTTTTGTTCCAAAAGTGAAAAGATTAAAACAGTGTTGCTAATTTAGTGTTTACTTAACCTAATTTATTTTCGTCGAGAAAGTTTACGGTACAATAATTTCGAGAGCACTTGTTTTTATAACTTCGGTTAAAATTAAATAGTTCGGTCACCGATACCTGTCGTTGTTAATAAATCATTGCTGTACGATTAATTGATGTCACGATTTTGTGAAAATTTGTTTTCATGTTTTCCGATTTAAATAATACTGATATACCAAATTAAATTCCATTTTTATTTGGTAAAAGTTGTTTTATTTATCCGGACAATTCCTCTTAAATAAATATTATATCTTCGGTAACTAAAATAAAATTGTGTTAATAAAAATCTTGGATACTAATAATACATTTTAAACGAAATCAGTCATAAAGATTTAAAACCATTTTAATAAAAGTTACCATTGTAAATAAGTGTTTGGAGGTTGCCGTTTTGGAAAAGAAAACATCTTGAAGATTGGAGGTTGGTGTCTTCGAGAACCGAGATAGCAGTTGGATATTCGTAACAACAACATCCGAGTGAACATTGCCTGCCTCCAGCTGAAGTTTGAAGACATCATTCAATCGACAGGAAGGATTGTATCTGTGAGTTTTAAAATTTTTATAACCCTGTTATTGGTATTTCCTGCAATCAATATTTGTTATATGTTATTAATTAAGAATTTCAATTATTTACCTGTGTAAACACCTGTCAAGCAAATCATTTCCTTTTCCTTTTCTAAATTTTCACATTTTGATCCAAACATTAAAATTTCTTAATTATTTGACATTTTTTGACAGTTTTAATTATTTTACACTTAAAGTCAGTAACGCATGCGTTAGAAAGCAAAACTTATTCAGAGCAAATTTTATACGTCAAATTCAATTAAGTATAGGATATTTCCTATACAAAAATATATTATCTTCAACTAAATCCTTGAACCCTTTCCCCATTTTGATATTATTAAATTAATAATATAAACATTTCAATTTATTGGCACCGCAACGTGTGGGCACGATTTAGTTTGAAGTTTTTGGATATAAAAGCACAAAAAATTTTATAGATATTTAGTTTTTTTATTTTTTTCGTTCATTGTTCATTGTTATTTGTTATTAGTTATTGTTTATTGTTTATTGTGTTTATTAGTGTTAGGATTTTTATAAAAAAGGGCAAATTTAGTTAGTACAACTAGTGAATGCAAGATCGTAGAATAACTAGATCAGGTAAAGTTTACGGACCTAAAGATATTGAGGTAAAGAGAAAAAACAGGATCTAGTTACAGAGATGGAACAAGTAGAAAAGAATGTTGAAGGACAGCAAGAAGGGGAAGTCCAGTAAGAGAAAGCAAGAGCTTAGACGTGGACATGATAATCGCCATGCTAATGAGAGCCGAAGAAAGTAGAAAGCAAGACAAGAAAGAAGCAGAAGAAAATATTGATAGTAAATTTAACAAGCTTGAAGAAAATAGGAAGCAAGACATGAAAGAAGCAGAAGAGAATAGAAAGGAGGATATGAGACGACTAGAAGAAAGTATTAACAGACAAATGAATAAGTGGGAAAACGATAAGGAGAAATTGGTGCATAAAATGGACAAAACGAAGGAAGAATTAAGTAACAGCATGCACCGAGAAAATGATAAGTTATGGGGAACGATTATCGACAATAAGGAAGAGGCAGATGACAAGATCGGAAAGTTGGACAAGAATATTAGAACTGAAACCCGTCTAAGAGAAGAGGCTTCTAACGAAATAAATGATAGAGTAGGAAGGATACATGACATCCACGAACAAATATGTTTCCAGGTGGATAAGAATAAGGATGAGAACAAGAAACAAATAGGGGAAATTTGCAATAAACTAAGAATACACGATCATGACCTAGAAGAGTTGAAAGAACGTGAAACACCTCGAAATTTTCAAATCGGCTGGGAAAATTGCATGTGGAATCAAGAGATGCCATATAAATTTGAAGGAAAGAAGCAAGAATCGCCAATGCTATTTTTGAAAAATATAGAAGAATATTTTAACGACATTAAGGACAATAAACAAAGAATGCGTTTGGTGAGAAAGATGCTTAAAGGAATGCCGAACTATGGTACAATTTAGTACAAGAGCAATGTACCGATTATAAGCACTTCAAGGAATTATTTACCAAACAATATTGGAGTGATGTCCAACAAAATGTAATAAGGGAAGAATTTTCAAGGGCGAAGTATGACAAAAACTATGGCACTTCGAGGAGATTTATGTGATGAAGAAATACCAAATAGCAAGATACTTCACACCACCGATGAATGAACAAGAAATAGTTCAATATTTAGCAAGGCAACTGGAGAATAATGTGGCAGAAAACATTATTCTGCAAAATATAGATAATATAACATCACTACTGCAATTTTAAGAAGATACGATGCATACGAACAGCATCAGAACAGTTACGAAAAGAGAATTTAACCCTAGGAATTATGGAAATGACAGAAGGGAATATAATTACAGGCACGAAAGAGAGGACAATAGGAGAGACAATTACAATAAGAATTATGGAAATGACAGGAGAGATTATCAAAATCAATATCATCGTGCTGATAATCGTAGAGAGTATTTCCAAAATGGCAACAATAGGGAAAGCAATTATAGATCGGGAAGAGAGAGGAACAACTTCCAACAAAGACGAGGAGGATATAATAATGGCTACGATAGGAATAGATTTAATTACACAATCAAGCCAAGGATAATGAACGGAGCATCAGAATAATAGAGAGAATGAAGGAAGGATCATCGTAGAAATGATATGCAAAAGAAAATAGAAGGCCATACCAAGAGATCGTGGATGATCAGAATAGGAGGTGAATAACATCCAGGTAGAGAAGAGAAGGAGGAACCGAGTTGTGGAAGGATTAGTTGGGTCAATGCTATCGTACATGCATCCCAAGACGAAGAAAAGAACACACAAAAGGACTTTGACAAGATCACCGTTCAAAATTTTAAAACGAGCTTCCTTGTCAACAATGTAAAGACAAACTACCAACATCCTACGGAATTTTTAGAAATTGAACAAAATTTAGAACCAGAAACTGCAAACATTTTATTACCTTTCGTTAACATTAGAATTAAGAATTTAAATTTATTAGGATTAGTTGATACCGGATCAGAAATTTCATTAATACAGGAAAAAATCATCGTGAGAATAACGATTTATTTAAAGATGAGATCATTAGAATAAACAAAATAGAAGTTATGGCAGCTACGGATAAGAAGCTTAGCACTATAAATAGGATGCTACATACTGAAGCTAAGGTAGGGGAACAGATTTTTCAAACACAATGGTTTATAACTAACAATTTAAAAATGGAGTTAATAATCGGAATGGATTTGATTAAGCAATTAAAATTGATTATCGATGCGCAACATATGAAGATAAGAATTGGTAAAGATGAATTAAACTGGGTACAGCCCTACAATAAAAGATTAAATTTATATAAACCGCATATCCAGTATTTGAAGGTGGAAAGAATTATAAAGGATGAGCAATTCGATATCAATCACATTGGTTACAAGCAAGAAGTTATAAACATTATACAAGAAAATTTGGTGTTGATAAATGAAGAACCTAGCGTAGCAAGTAAATATGTACATAAAATTGAGGTGCCTAGATGAATCTAAAATTTTCATACTTCTATAAGTTATTCATATTTCAAAATTTAATTTTAATAGGTAGGTCAATTAAAGAACTTAATATTTTCTTGTACAAAAATATCTTCATTCTTAAATTGGGGAATTTGAGATGTTTAGAAAGAGGTAATAGAAGTATCGGACAGCTTACATGACATTTGGGTCATAAAAAGGGGTAATTTCTGGCTCGAGACAAGTGCGAGACACAATTTTACATAAATATGGTTCACGATGTGTTTAAAATAAATTTATTTGATATAAATTGATCTGAATATCATTTGCTAAGTTTGGTTTCATCATAAAAGCAATTTGTTGCTATCAAAATTGTCAAAGATGTTAAATATCACCATTTTCGTAGAGTCATTTTAGTAGTGCAATTTTACAATAAAATTCAATTTTTCAAAGTTAATTTGGCAAGTAGATATTTCACAGGTGTTTAAACATGGACTATGTAGTTAGGATTATGTTAGGGATAAGGTATGTTTAGTTTTTAAGAGCAGGAAATACAAAAATTTAGTTAAAAGGGTTATAATGTGGATAGTATAGACAATTTTCGACACATTTTTGTTAGTGAATTAGTGACAAAGTTTATAATAAATGATTCACAACAAGAAAGACATTTAGAACATTTTGCATACAAACATTTATAGTGCCGTACAATTTATAGTGTAAAAATCCCAAAACAGTGTTAGACGATGAGACTTTTTCAATGCAAGACTAAATAACATTATGCATTGCAAATAAGTGGTGTGAACAATAAAGACAAGTTGTACAAACCTTAAACATAACATTTTATGCTAAAACATTTTTAATATGAATTTATTTCATATTTAAAATTTAAGTATGGTTACGTTGTAAATTTTAGATTTTTCACATAATTTTATACTTTTTCCATATTATTAGATTTAGTTTTTGCTCTTAAAGCAAATAATAGTTGTTCTTTCACAATATAGATAAGTTTTTATAAGGATACAGCGTTTTATCCGCAAAATTATTCCAAATATAAGGTGATTTCTAGACAAATTTACAAAAACTTAAAATTTTCATTAAAGTAAATGTTTTGAATTTAAAAAGATATGTTTTCTTATGTAAATTGTCCTCAGAATTCCATTTTCGCAAGTAATTTTAGTGTAGCTTGTAAGTGTGTATAGTTAGTAGCTTATTTTGATTAGATTAAGTTGTTTCGTTTATTAGTGGTAGGATTTATTGCTTAGTCGGTGTCCTTTTATTCGAAATTTCACATAGTTTTCATTTCTGTTTTAAATTTCATTTCCGACCATGTATAAGAAAGTTACGGCCAAAATTCCATTTATGTACAATTCTTAATTTTGATTAGCCAATCACATTCATTGTAAATTTTGCAATATGGCTGTAAAAAAATTGAAATTTCTGTAGCAACCAGAAACCTATAAAAGCAAGAGCTCAGGAAGTCATTCTCTCTCCAGTTTTTGTTCCAAAAGTGAAAAGATTAAAACAGTGTTGCTAATTTAGTGTTTACTTAACCTAATTTATTTTCGTCGAGAAAGTTTACGGTACAAATAATTTCGAGAGCACTTGTTTTTATAACTTCGGTTAAAATTAAATAGTTCGGTCACCGATACCTGTCGTTGTTAATAAATCATTGCTGTACGATTAATGGATGTCACGATTTTGTGAAAATTTGTTTTCATGTTTTCCGATTTCAAATAATACTGATATACCAAATTAAATTCCATTTTTATTTGGTGAAAGTTGTTTTATTTATCCGGACAATTCCTCTTAAATAAATATTATATTTTCGGTAACTAAAATAAAATTGTGTTAATAAAAATCTTGGATACTAATAATACATTTTAAACGAAATCAGTCATAAAGATTTAAAACCATTTTAATAAAAGTTACCATTGTAAATAAGTGTTTGGAGGTTGCCGTTTTGGAAAAGAAAACATCTTGAAGATTGGAGGTTGGTGTCTTCGAGAACCGAGATAGCAGTTGGATATTCGTAACAACAACATCCGAGTGAACATTGCCTGCCTCCAGCTGAAGTTTGAAGACATCTTTCAATCGACAGGAAGGATTGTATCTGTGAGTTTTAAAAATTTTTTATAACCCTGTTATTGGTATTTCCCTGCAATCTATATTTGTTTTATGTTATTAATTAAGAATTTCAATTATTTACCTGTGTAAACACCTGTCAAACAAATCATTTCCTTTTCTTTTTCTAAATTTTCACATTTTGATCCAAACATTAAAATTTCTTAATTATTTGACATTTTTTGACAGTTTTAATTATTTTACACTTAAAGTCAGTAACGCATGCGTTAGAAAGCAAAACTTATTCAGAGCAAATTTTATACGTCAAATTCAATTAAGTATAGGATATTTCTTATACAAAAATATATTATCTTCAACTAAATCCTTGAACCCTATCCCCATTTTGATATTATTAAATTAAAGTTAACACTAATATTAACATTTCAATTTATATATATATATATATATATATATATATATATATATATATATATATATATATATATATATATAGTTATTACAAATTATTTTGATGTTTTATATAATACTTGTTATTGTTACGTTATTGGTACGTACATCAAATTCTTGAGATAAAATTTTTTTATTTAAATACTGTTTATTTCGACTTCGCATCAGTGGAGGTGTTTAATATAACTAATATGCAGGGTGAATTTGTAGTGCGTAACTGTTCTGCAGCACCGTAGCTACTTATCAGAGAAAAATGCGTGTTATCCCAGATTATTGGTATCCTTTTTTTGGCGTTTTTAAAAAATATCGGTGAATGTACAGGGTGTTTCATATCTCCTGGACAGCAACTAACTTTCTTATTTTAAATGGAACACCCTATATATTTTTTGAAATTCGGAAAGAGTGCAAAATTTTGAGTAAAAAACATTTGTCGCGCCCCATGCAATGCAAAAGTCTAGAAGGAGCCTTATAACTTTTTTCATATGGTATATACGAATTTAGTAAAGCGTAAGAACATAGATTGGTCTACCTTCTGCAATTAAAATAGAATGGAAAATAATATACCAAGTGTTACATTTTCCATGCCACATTTAGCTAATTTTAAACTGCGAAAAGTTTTTTTTCAAATGCAACACTGTTTTTGTTATGCCCAGTTATGTAAAATTAAATTATCTTTCTTCTAATAGAGCCATTGCAGGGGTTAAAGTTAGCAGTTTTTCAGATATTTGCATTTTCTTTCCAGCAACCAGATTTATAAGGATTTTGCTAAAAAATTTGCAAAAATAAAATTAGCCTTATGATTAAATAATTAACCGGAAAATTCGAAGTAATTTATTTTTGTTAATTATTTTTACCAATAAAAAAATGCAGTATTATGTATGAGAGGATCTTGAACAACACACGGGTAAGTCTAATTGGTACGAAGAAGGCTTTGACAAATTTAAACAACAAACAAAACTACTGTCAGTTTCTGAGTAGTTTTGACAATCGCATTTCATTGCTTGTTTTACTACCTGTGTGTATGGAAAATCTGTTCGCTGGAAAGAAAATTGCAAATATCTCAAAAACTGCTAATTTTAACGCATGAAATGGCTATACCAGAAGAAAGATAATTTAATTTTAACTCGGCATAAAAAATACAGGGCGTTCCATTTGAAAAAATAAGTTTTCGAAGTTTAAAATTAGGTAAATGTGGCATGGAAAATGTAACACTTGGTATATTATTTTCCATTCTATTTTAATTGTAGAAGTTAGACCACTATATGTTGTTACGCTGTGCCAAAAAAGTTAAATTCAGATATACCATATGAAAAAAGTTATAAGGCTCCATTCAGACCTTTGCACCTGTAATTTATTACAGGTTATTATGTTAAATATCTCCTATACCTTAGGGTTCAGCATAGGGTGTTTTCGACTCAAAATTTTGCGCTCTTTCCGAATTTAAAAAATATATTGGGTGTTCCATTTAAAATAAGAAAGTTAGTTGTTCAGGAGATATGGAACACCCTATACATTCACCGATATTTTTAAAAATCGCCAAAAAAGGATATAAACAACCTGGCATAACCCACATTTTTCTCTGATAAGCAGCTAAGGCGCTACAGAGCAAATACGTACTAAAAACTCACCCTGCATATGTCAAACTTACTTGATAATGAATTATTGGAACGTACATATATATTAGTTATATTAAATACCTTCACTTCATCCGAAGTCGAAATATATGGTATTTAAATAGCAATTTTAGAATTTTGTATCTTAAGAATTTAATGTACGTACCAATAATTCATTAACTATTATATACAGGGTGTTTCAAAAAACATGTCGTGCTTGCTAGGACAGGTAGAATAGCCAAAAATAAGTGGGGTTTGTTCAGTAAAAATTATTTCTAACTGTATCTGTTTTCGAGATACAGAGTGTTAAAGAATATTATTTTATACACATTTTTGACAATTAATTGAAAACTACTGGCACCGTTGTAATGAAATTTGTTGGGAATATTTTGTTAAAGCTGGCACATCCAAACACTCCATTGATATATCTGATACTCAAAGAGGGCACTAGTTACATGATTAATAGAGAGTACTTGTAATGGTAACTTTTTTGAGGTTATGTTTTTAGGTCGAAATTTTTAATAAAATTATTCTCCATTCAATTTTACACTAAAAAGGTACTCTTTATAAAATTCGATATTGTGAACAATTTTCCAAATATTTGGATTTAAAATTCTACCTGTCTAGCAAGCACGCCATGTTTTTGAAACACCCTGTATATATATATATATATATATATATATATATATATATATATATATATATATATATATATATATACAGGGTGTCCAGAAAGGTGTGGTCAAAACTGCTAGGACGTATAGAGGGGCTCAAAATAACCCTAGTCTTCATTTGAATTTTTTTCCTATCTGTCTTCGTTATGGAGTTATCGGCCTTCAAAGCCAGAAGTTAAAAATTGAATGACATTGATAATTTTTAAGAACTAAGGTCTATTGTCATTATAGCTACCGTGCTAGAAAATTTTAAATATATGTGGAAGAGATTATTGCTCTTGTGAATTTGAACACATATGTCGCTTTCATCATACACTTCGTTTTCGCCAAATTTCAATCTTACAAGCAAGCTTACAATTTTGATGTTAAGTATATTGAAAATTGTTTTCTGAAGTTGAGTTGACGTTGAGTACCACCTTAAAAAAAATTATTTTGCTTGTATTTTCCTGGTTTAAGAAACCTATACTATGCGTTTTAAAATAAATAAAGATTTATATTATAACCATGCAATTACATTTGAGATACAGTTTTATTCTATTTTGGTTTCTGTATCTGCTGTATGAATCTAATATGGTCGGGCCGGCGAGAGGTGTCTTATGACTCATCTTTTAGTAAAGCATGGTTTAAGATTTTAAAAACGTATGTCGTTATTGGTTCATATAGATAGTAATTTTGAATACCAACAAAACATCGTCAATGTTTCTAGGTTATTTTCAAATTTAAGCCGCGCTGTCAAATTTAAATAAAATTATTGTTCAAATACCTCGGGATTTAGCATCCTAAAGGTCTTAAAAATCCCCATCCACTCGTATAAATGAAGTCTAATTTCGTTTAAGGTCTGTTCGCACTTATTCTGGCATGTAAAGTCCACCGAGTGTGGGTAGTCATATGATAAAAATATATTGTACAACTGTAAACGATTATCAGAACCGAGACCGAGTCAACAAAATTTCGTTTTGGATCTGTTTTACAAATTAATTATATCAATAATTTTCAATAAGAAACGAATTAGCTGGTAGGCAGTGCCCGAATGAAGTGCAAAAAGTATGGTTAATTGCGGAGGATTTTTAGCCGACAGATCTCACTGCGTCAAAAGAGTCAATACTGTAATTTGGTTATCGAAGCCACTTATAAATAACTGATTTTGTCATAAATAAATACATTGTATTGGATGTTAAAAATGTGATTTATTATTAGTTAATAATATAACCGATTTTAAAAATCTCAGTTTACAGTTTGTCAATTTATATATAAAACGAATGTAAACATAAGTACAGCTACAGAGGTACATGTTAAATATAATATTTCTTTACAATGTTATAAAGTAACTAAGATTATAATTTTTGCTTTAGATTAAAATATTGGACATCTTATAATTGAAAGTCACCACCTTTACTTTCACTATCATCTTCACTCTACTCTCCGATATTGATTACTAGAGGTTTTGCCATTTCCTCGGCTCTTTCTTGAACGTCGCACCACTGGCTTATTTCCTTTTCAGCATGTAAAATACACTTTTGCCACAGTTCTCCAGTTACTTGGTTAAATTAATCCTTCCATAGCGATAAAACATTCTCGTCCCTGAAGCCCTGTCTTCCAACGTTTTTGTTGTCCATATTAACTCGATAGGGTTGAATTGGCAGTGATACGGAGGTAAACGTAAAATTTGATGTCCCCATAGATGAGCGAGTTCATCAATTGCATATATTTTGGAAACTTGTAAATCCTTGGCAATTTGTAATAATTCCACTTTCAACATATCATTCGAATGAGGAATGTTGTGTTTTCTTAAAAATTGAAGATCTTCTTTCTTCCAACTACTTGAAGGTAATTTGTCTACTAATATAGAAACTGGCATTGTCGAGAATTATCAAACTGGGTTTTTCTAAATTTGGTAAAAGCTGTTCTTGAAACCATTTTTGAAATAAATCAGCGTTCATATTATCGTGGTAGTCTGCTGTCTTACTTTTACTGGAAAACACCAATGATGAATTAGGTATAAAACCATCCTTGTTGCCGGCACTCAGTACGATAAAACTAAAATTTATTTGGTTAAAAATATTTTTAACAAATCGGACTATTTTAATTACCGTTTCCCTTCTCCTAGCGGTTTGTTTTTTGTGCTTTTCAAATCATTATCATGCCATGATTTTCGAACGCTTCCTCGACTAAAAATCCACGTCTCATCCAAAAAGACAGGATCGTAACTAATTTCACAACTTTTATTAGCAAAATATTTTCGCAAAAATGTTGCTCGAGCACCAGCAATATGAACCTGCTCCATTAAACGCCTTCTTCCTTGGCCCCCCGTTATCGCGTTCCATCTCGAAATAATGCAGTATATATTCATTAACATTACTTGAGTTTGGCTTTTCAAAGATTTACCTTTTAATGACATCATTATTTACTGCATTCAATCAATTGGAAATACATTTTGCATTATAAACTTACCTTGTAATAGTGAATATTAATAATAATAGTTTCGAAAAAAACTGTTGTTTACAAATGCAATGGAAACTAATAAATTACGAAGCGAAAGATGAATTATTATGACTACAAAACACGATGCGATTATACGAAACGAAATACGAAGAATAATTTGAAGTTAAATAGCCAAGAAGACATCTGACAGCGTCATGCGCTTTAACTTTAGAATCGACATATGTTGTTCAGTCCTGCATTTAAAATATATAGCAGACGTATAAATTATAACCCGTCTTTCTTTAAGTGGGAACTTCGCACTAAGATAAAGGGAAACAGATGCATTTCACAGTAATAATTATATCCCCATTCTCGAGTCCGTCATGAGACACCTCTCCCCGGCGCTACTATAATACGTATTTTTCACAGAAGTGTGTTATCGAAAAGCATATTTTACTTTCGTGTTGTTTTAACCTGAATTTCTATAAAGTGCTTTTTGACGTAGACGTATTAAGTCGAATTGATTATTGTAATGATAATTATCTTCAAATCTTCTCATATTTGATGCCCAAACGAGCAGAAGTTTGAATTGTGTTTTTTTATGTATTTGAATTCCGACACAATAAGGTGTGTTTAATCATTGAGAAAACGACTTCTAATTAGTTGGTATTTTAAACAATGTCAATGTTATCCACAACGGTTAGCATTAAAATACAGTCTTTGTAAACAATTTTAGTGCTCTTATTATACATCAGAGGAGAAGGCACATCTCTTTGTTTGAGATCATTATTTAATGTGGGTAGAACACTTTTCTTAAGCCGCACTGGTAATTAATCGATTACCAACTACCGACTCACTTGATGAGAATAACGCGTGTTCAAATTTCGTCAAGATACTGTTTTTCTTTTTAGATTAGAAATAAACCAGCAGGGCTAATGTCAATACTGTGTTTGACTCGTATAATGTAAAAAAGTATAATTATAAGATAAGAAGTATTAGCAGGTAATAGACCTAGTCATGTTTGAAACATTGCCTTGAAAATTTCGACCTACAAATAAAATAAATATATTTTCCTTCAATCAATTGATTTTATAATATAAACGCTCTTAAGTACGCAATCCAGAAAGTGTTATTACTCCTATAACCTATGTGTAATCGCTCTTGATGTGTACAAAATCTTTTTACTGAATTTACTTAAAAAAATTTGGGTTTAATTTGTACACGTTTGTAATAGAAAAAGCATATAGACACTTCGACATCCTATACCTTCATCATTAGTATTGTGAAATTTAAATTTTTTTTAGTGGTGAAGCTTTCAGCACAACGCGAGTTTGACCCCTGTCAATGAAAATTTAATTGTTTTAAAACATTTCTCTCACCATGAACTAAAATTTATTTTTAAGTTTCCTATAACCAGTGGCGTTCTGACACAGTTGAGGACCTGGGGCGGCACTAGATGAGGGTGCCTATATATATATATATATATATATATATATATATATATATATATATATATATATATATATATATATATTGTACATATATATGTATATATAAGTACACAAATGTCGTAACACGTACAATAATAACAACAGTATACAACTATATGATATATCACTGTAAAATTATTTATTACAATGTTGTACAACAATGAGGAGAAATAGACACTCAAACTTCAAGGAAGAGTAAAAACTAGAAACATATTAAAATGTTTGTTTTGCTAGCCTTGAGTACTGAAAATTGTTGGATTAAATCATCAAAATTCACATGCGTTGCAATCTCATATTCAATTGATAATATAGCCAAGCTTGTCAAACGAGACTCGCTCATTGTAGAACGGAGGCAGTCTTTAGTTAATTTTAGTTTTGAAAAACTCCTCTCACAAGAAGCCATGGATACACAAATAGTAAGAAACAGTTTAAGTCCCTCCGTTATGTTTGGTAACGATTCACGAAAGTCCATTTCGGTAATAAACTTAAGCATTTGCAATGATGTCCATGAGGCAGCGTCATCAATTTTTATTTCAGAAGCCTTCAGATGTCTTCTTAGCCTGTTCACTTCTGGTAACATTTCTTCTTCCTCTAAATCATTGAAGTATTTGTCAACTGATATATATATATATATATATATATATATATATATATATATATATATATATATATACATTTTTCATTTCACTTAAAACTCCGCACGCCAATATCTCGAAAATGAATAGAAATATTTAATTTCTGTAAAAAGTAATCAATGTATGGGGTCAAGTAGATATTTTTCAAAGTTTAAAAAATTCGACGCCTACTAAGAGCTAAGCGTCGCGACGCGTCTAGGATATAAATCGATTGCATTGACTTTGAAATTATGCTGATGCGAAAGAACATGTTATTTATAAACTTTTTTGTGATTTACTCGAACTTATTTATTTTGCTCATTTCTGAGTTAAACTAATAAACAAAATTATTATTGCAATTAACTACATGATAAACCAAATTAAAAATTTTGTTCAAAATTATGTCAATCAGCTCGAATACAACTATCAAACACTTTCAACAGATGAGCTTGGGTCACTTGTAGGACCGTTCTTCTTGTAATAGCAGCACACGCTGCACTAATTTTGTTAATAAGACCATATCTTCGATAGGTTCTTCATAGACAACGTCCTTTAGGTGACCCCAAAGAAAATAATCGGGTGGTGTAATGTCCGGGGACCTCGCCGGCCACCTTATCGGTCTATTAGTACCTAACCATCTATTGGGATATTTTCTGTCTAAATACCTCGTTACAATTTCGGCATTATGTGCAGGCGCTCCATCCTGCTGTAGCCACATATTCATTATAGTCTCAAAGTGCACTTCTTCTAACAGTTACGGAAGTGTAGTAATTTAAAATGCCTTCGTAAAAGTGAGGTCCAATAAGGAATCCGTTTAATATGCCGCACCAAACATTGATGCCAAAAATTCGCTGATTACCTCTTTCTGTAATCTAACGACGATGGTTTTCGGACCAAAACCGAAAGTTGTGTCTGTTCACGATTCCATTATTATGGAATCGACTTTCGTCGCTCCATAGAATTTTCAAGAGAAAATTTGCATCTTGGCTATACAAATCGGCAAATCTTGCTAAGAAATCCATTCTTCTAGCGGGATCACCTGGTTCTAATTTATGCACTAGTTTAGTTTTGTAAGGGCGAAAAGAGTTTCTCTGTAGAATTCTCCACGATGAACTTATGGAAACACAGGTATTTTCTTTTATTTTTGATAGGGATATCTTGGGGTTATTATCAACCTGCTGAATTACAGCAGCAGTATTTTGATCATTTGTAGTCGTCTTTTTTCTATTTCTCTTAGGTTTTACGAAGCTGCCATATTCTCTTAAGTTATTACATAAACTTGGAAAAGTTTTTGCATCGCGGATAACGCTGTGCGTAAACTCTTTTTGCTTCTCTACAATTAGACCTGCATTCTCCAAACACCAGTGACATGTCTACTTTTTCCTCATTGCTAAAGTGAACCATTTTCATATAATTATTGTTAGTTTTGTTTAAACCGAACAAATTTGAATATTTCTTATGACAAAATGTGACAATATGTTTGACACAGCAATAGCAACATCTGTCACTTGTAATTGCACTTAAAAAATTGCGATAACAATGGTTGCCACAGTAACTGATTATTCATGGCATTCTTATAAAAATCATCCGTAACCAAGAAACGTTTACTATAAACCGGCATAACTCAGAAATAAGTAAAATAAAATAAAATAGATGGACATAATTTTGAAAAAATTTTTAATTTGTTTTATCATGTAGTTAATTGCAATAATAATTTTGTTTATTAGTTTAACTCAGAAATGAGTAAAATAAATAAGTTCGAGTAAATAACAAAAAAGTTTATAAATAACATGTTCTTTCGCATGAGCATAATTTCAAAGCCAATATGGTACGTACCATAAGTGCAAGAAGCAAAGAAAGTTAAAATTACAAATTTTTGTCATCAATACTTCCGCTGCCCGTTTCGTATCTATATTTTCTGAAGCATCACTCCACTTGTCTACATAATCAACCACTTTTTCTTTAAATATTGGTTTAGCTGCATCACGATGAACAAACAGAAACGCTTCCAAAAGCATGTACCCCACACAAATTTAGAGAGTGGTTGGCACATGGGACAAAAACCGCTTAGTTTTTTAATCCTGGTTTGCAGTCCGGTGTGAATGCCTGCTATGGTTGTAGTATTGTCATAACCTTGGCTACGACAAAGTCTTAAATCCAAACCCTCCTTTTTAAGCGATTGAATTACCTCTTCTGTAATGTTGTTTACCTTTTTCCCACTAAGGAGGATAAAACCCAGAAATTATTCTTTTACCTCCACTTTCCTGTTGTCAATTTTAACACATCTCACAACTTGATTAATCTGTTCCGTGTGAGATATGTCAGGTGTGCTGTCGAACAATACTCAATAGTACTTTGCTTTCTTGAAATGATAGATTAGTTCTTTTTTTACATGGTTGCCCAAGAGAGAAATAAATCAATTTTGCACTGTTGGCGATAAGTAGGTGACTGGAATCATTTTTGCTTGGAAAGATTGTTGAAGCCGGATACTGTACTCTTGTAAAAACCGGTTCATAATGTAAAAAAAGACTCACTAGTTCTAAGAAATCACCACGGTTTCTAGAGTTAATGTCTTCTCTGTAACCTCTAAAAGGCAAACTCTGCGTAGCCAAAAAACTTTTTATATCTAAGAGCCGAACTAAAATGTCTCTCCATTTCTTCGTCTCTATTTCGATGATGTCTTTGTTTTGAAGAAGCGTTTTCCATTTCTCTAAGTTAGAAATATGGATATCGGAGCTTCGTGATTAGTCACTTTAGGATTCAATTCCCACTAACTGTTGAATCCTGTCATGAAACTGGATATCGTTGTGTTTTATCGTTTATATCGAAGAACTTGCAACCAAAGCAAAACAGCGGTTTCTTTCCATGAGAATAAACTGTCCATTTCCTCAAAATCTTTTGTCCGCTAGGAAGCTGCTTATAAAACCAATATTTGGTCAACTACCGGGTTTGGCCTTTTGGATTTTCTCCAGCTTTCTGAACTGGCTCAAATGGTCCATCCAAATTTTGGTAATTTGTACTGCATTGTCTAATAATGCCGGTCCTAAGACCATGTGGCACTTAAATGGGAAAATTTCCAAAATAAAAATTTAATGATAAATCCTCCGATTCTTCTGATGGATCCGAGTCTGCTTCAGAACGTATCAAGGGAGTTTTGTTTTCTTCCTTTTGTTCCCCTTCTCTTCCCTCTTCCCCCTTTTCTTCGTCCCTTTCACTTTCTATTTCTATACCCTTTTCTTCTTCTCTTTTTCTTATTTTTATTGATTGCTTATCTATTTTACTCGTTGAGAATAGCTTGTACTTGGCCTTTTTATAGATTTTGGACCCTCTGGTGGCCCGACAAACGCAGTATTTCTTGTTCCTTAGCTTTCTGTCTTTTCTTATTTTCCCATCCAGTTTCGTTTCATGTCATCACCAGGTTGCTTAACTGAAATAATATTATAAAATGCTTACTCAGAACAACAATGATAAAACACGCAAATCCAATCCGCACATAAGTCATCTCACTCTTTCACTTCTGATATATGCGTATTGATTTGCTATAGTAACTGATAATTTTAGTAAACAACGTAATTTTGTTGTTTTGATTCTTAGCAGATATCATATATGGATTTATTTATATTGAGTAATGTTAGCACATTTTTGTGTTGAGGAAGAGAATTAGTAATGTATTGAGTTAACATTTAGCAATATAATTAATTATTATTTCTAACGAGATGAGCGGGGGGCGGGGGCGCAAGTTTCGGTAGTGGCACCCACAGTGAACGAACGTTTATGTGTGGAACAGGTCCATTCTCATGTTTAAATATATAAAGGCGTGTGCAATAAAATAATACATACACTTCACAATAACTAATCTTTACACTTATTAAAGACTTTCTACTCGTAATCATCTCTTAGAATAAAATAAATAAACAAAGCTTACCATAAACAAGATGACACCGTGAGGCCATAACTTAATACTCTCACAACTATTCAAGTACTTGGTGACAGAGAACCACAAAAAAACATAGCATCATACAAAACTATATGCTTGCTCCAAGCGACCTGAACTATTGGGAACTAGTATACGTCCACGGCGGCCTAGTCGATTTGTTTCGGGCGTTGAAGGGGTAGTAGCGTGATTGAGAGCCTCTCTCAATTATTATTAAAGCTCGGAAAGTACGCACTGAATAAATCCTAAACTATGCATATGCAAATATGCACCAAAAACAGTCTTTGTTTGAAACCATTTTATAAAGTTTGTAAATTTAAAGTAAGGCAACAATTATTATTAAAGCTCGGGAAGTACGCTCGGAAAAAATCCTAAAATATGCATATGCAAATATGCACCAAAAACAGTCTTTGTTAGAAACCATTTTATAAAGTTTGTAAATTTAAGGCAAGGCAACAATTATTATTAAAGCTCGGGTAGTACGCACGGAAAAAATCCTAAAATATGCACCAAAAACAGTATCTGTTAGAAACTATTTTATAAAGTTTGTAAATTTAAGGTAAGGCAACAATTATTATTAAAGCTCGGGAAGTACGCACGGAAAAAATCCTAAAATATGCATATGCAAATATGCACCAAAAAAGTCCTTGTTAGAAACCATTTTATAAAGTTTGTAAATTTAAGGTAAGGCAACAATTGTTATTAAAGCTCGGTAAGTACGCACTGAAACAATCCTAAAATATGCATATGCAAATATGCACCAAAAACAGTCTTTCTTAGAAGCCATTTTATAAAGTTTGGAAATTTAAGGTAAGGCAACAATTATTATTAAAGCTCGGGAAGTACGCACTGAAAAAATCCTAAAATATGCATATGCAAATATGCACCAAAAACAGTATTTGTTAGAAACCATTTTATAAAGTTTCTAAATTTAAGGTAAGGCAACAATTATTATTAAAGCTCGAGAAGTACGCACGGAAAAAATCCTAAAATATGCATATGCAAATATGCACCAAAAGCAGTCTTTGTTAGAAACCATTTTATAAGGTTTGTAAATTTAAGGTAAGGCAACAATTATTATTAAAGCTCGGGAAGTGCGCACGGAAAAATCCTAAAGTATGCATATGCAAATATGCACCAAAAACAGTCTTTGTTAGAAACCATTTTATAAAGTTTGTAAATTTAAGGCAAGGCAACAATTATTAAAGCTCGGGTAGTACGCACGGAAAAAATGCTAAAATATGCATATGCAAATATGCACCAAAAACATTATTTGAAAGCTTGGGAAGTACGCACGGAACAAATCCTAAAATATGCATATGCAAATATGCACCAAAAACCGTCTTTGTTAGAACCCATTTTATAAAGTTTGTAAATTTAAGGTAAGGCAACAATTATTATTAAAGCTCGGGAAGTACGCACTGAAAAAATCCTAAAATATGCATATGCAAATATGCACCAAAAACAGACTTTGTTAGAAACCATTTTATAAAGTTTGTAAATTTAAGGTAAGGCAACAATTATTATTAAAGCTCGGGAAGTACGCCTGAAAAATCCTAAAATATGCATATGCAAATATGCACCAAAACAGTCTTTGTTAGAAACCATTTTATAAAGTTTGTAAATTTAAGGCAAGGCAACAATTATTATTAAAGCTCGGAAGTACGCACGGAAAAATCCTAAAATATGCATATGCAAATATGCACCAAAAACAGTATTTGTTAGAAACCATTTTATAAAGTTTGTAAATTTAAGGCAAGGCAACAATTATTATTAAAGCTCGGGTAGTACGCACGGAAAAATCCTAAAATATGCATATGCAAATATGCACCAAACTTTAGACCTTTTATAAGTTTGAAATTAGTAGGAATTTAAGAAGTACGCACGAAAAATCCTAAAATATGCATATGCAAATATGCACCAAAACAGTCTTTGTTAGAAACCATTTTATAAAGTTTGTAAATTTAAGGTAAGGCAACAATTATTATTAAAAGCTCGGGTAAAGTACGCACTGAAAAATCCTAAAATATGCATATGCAAATATGCACCAAAAACAGTCTTTGTTAGAAACCATTTTATAAAGTTTGTAAATTTAAAGGTAAGGCAACAATTATTATTAAAGCTCGGGATACGCGAAAAATCCTAAAATATGCATATGCAAATATAAAACCTTTAACATTTAATTAATTAGAGAATATTTAAAGCTGAGTAGCACGAAAAATCCTAAAATATGCATATGCAAATATGCACCAAAAACAGTTTTGTTAGAAACCATTTTATAAAGTTTGTAAATTTAAGGTAAGGCAACAATTATTATTAAAGCTGGGAAGTACGCACTGAAAAATCCTAAAATATGCATATGCAAATATGCACCAAAAACAGTCTTTGTTAGAAACCATTTTATAAAGTTTGTAAATTTAAGGTAAGGCAACAATTATTATTAAAGCTCGGGAAACAAAGTACAATCAAAGTTAACTCATAGAAAAAATCCTAAAATATGCATATGCAAATATGCACCAAAACAGTTTGTTAGAAACCATTTTATAAAGTTTGTAAATTTAAGGTAAGGCAACAATTATTATTAAAGCTCGGAAGTACGCACTGAAAAAATCCTAAAATATGCATATGCAAATATGCACCAAAAACAGTCTTTGTTAGAAATCATTTTATAGAGTTTGTAAATTTAAAGTAAGGCAACAATTATTATTAAATCTCGGGAAGTACGCACTAAAAAAATCCTAAAATATGCATATGCAAACATGCACCAAAATCAGGTTTTGTTAGAAACCATTTTATAAAGTTTGTAAATTTAAGGCAAGGCAACAATTATTATTAAAGCTCGGGTAGTACGCACGGAAAAATCCTAAAATATGCATATGCAAATATGCACCAAAAACAGTATTTGTCAGAAACCATTTTATAAAGTTTGTAAATTTAAGGTAAGGCAACAATTATTATTAAAGCTCGGGAAGTACGCCTGAAAAATCCTAAAATTGCATATGCAAATATGCACCAAAAACAGTCTTTGTTAGAAACCATTTTATAAAGTTTGTAAATTTAAGTAAGGCAACAATTATTATTAAACTCGGGAAGTACGCACTGAAAAAATCCTAAAATATGCATATGCAAATATGCACCAAAAACAGTATTTGTTAGAAACCATTTTATAGAGTTTGTAAATTTAAGGTAAGGCAACAATTATTATTAAAGCTCGGGAAGTACGCTCTGAAAAAATCCTAAAATATGCATATGCAAATATGCACCAAAAACAGTCTTTGTTAGAAACCATTTTATAAAGTTTGTAAATTTAAGGTAAGGCAACAATTATTATTAAATCTCGGGTAGTACGCACGGAAAAATCCTAAAATATGCATATGCAAATATGCACCAAAAACAGTATTTGTTAGAAACCATTTTAGAAAGTTTGTAAATTTAAGGTAAGGCAACAATTATTATTAAAGCTCGGGAAGTACGCACGGAAAAATCCTAAAATGTGCATATGCAAATATGCACCAAAAACAGTCTTTGTTAGAAACCATTTTATAGTTTGTAAATTTAAAGTAAGGCAACAATTATTATTAAAACTCGGGAAGTACGCACTGAAAAAATCATAAAATATACATATGCAAATATGCACCAAAAACAGTCTTTGTTAGAAACCATTTTATAAAATTTGTAAATTTAAAGTAAGGCAACAATTATTATTAAAGCTCGGGAAGTACGCTCTGAAAAAATCCTAAAATATGCATATGCAAATATGCACCAAAAACAGTCTTTGTTAGAAACCATTTTATAAAGTTTGTAAAATTTAAGGTAAGGCAACAATTATTATTAAAAATTATTATTAATAATTATTATTAATAAATAACTAGTTTACCTCGAGTAGGATTCGAACCTACAACCTGTACTTTGCTAGAGTACCGCGCTAACCAACTGCGCCACCAAGGTTCAAGCCCCAATCGATGTAAATTTTGTCTTTATGTATGTAGAACAGATGTCAGTTCTATATCATTATATTTAGAATTGACATCGTTTTGACATTGACATCCGTTACAGAATTTTGTGAAAAAGTTAAAAAGCTTACTACCTTCAATAATAAAATTGAATATGTAAGTACATATTAAAATTCTTGAACCTCAATAGTTAATTTATTAATTATTTGGTTATTAAAAAAAACAATTTTGAAGTAAGAACTTTAAACAGTTTGGATGGCAAGCCTTTATTATACAAATTTTAATTTCACCTTTTATTAAATCGTTTAATTTTTTTATTTTTTTGAAAATATGGAAATTTAAAATATATCTTTGAAAAGTAAAACAATTAGACATAACAAGACTTACTTTTTTGTTGCAAACTGTGCAAAAAATATGGTTGTCATCAATGATTTTAAAATCGGTTTTATTATTAATCCACTTCTTGAGAAGAACAGATTTATTGGCACTTTGTTTTGGCATTTTCACACCATTCTGATAAACACTTCAGTGAAGAAAATTGGAATAAAACTAAATAAAGTAAATACAAGTTTTTCTTCGAACCTTAAATTTAAATGGGGCTGGCAGCAAATGATTTTATTGGCTAAAATCAATTAAATTTCCCTTCATAAAAATCAAGGGCGATTTTAATAATACAAACTACGAAAATTCCTTTATTAAGCCTTCGGCAACAACACATAATATTACTTTTACGGCGGCATCCGGCTTATCGCTTAACAGGATGTACTTACTTTACCTGCTCACAAAGAAATAAGTCAAATTAAAATTTTTTTGCGATTTCATTCCAATAATCGCTCAAAATGTGCGCTTTTAATAAATACATATGCATTTATAAAATGTTGTCAAAATATGCTTATATGCGCTTTTATGCATTTTGCATATTTCGCGAGCTCTAATTATTATTATATAATATACTCATACATATCTGCCAAACATGTTGATTTATTCCTTCGCTTCGTTTCTGGCCAATTGATTTTCAGCGAAATTGCCGTCTCCCTTTTAGTACCTTTAATTTAATTTTAAACATTGAGGTCAAATGATAAAACGCTAACACTTTTTCATTTCAGTAATTTAAAAGTTATTAAAGATTCTGAATAATTTTTGGTATATTTTCTACACAATAGATAGTTGATTGAAAGGTCAAACCTTGCCATTTACTATCCGCGTAAGTGATCAAAGGAGTATTATAATCTAAGGGAGACTAACGATTTAGAAAGTAAATTTAAGCATAAAACTCATTGTATTTCCAAATAAATCAAATCTCAGTTACAGTTATTAATGAATTAATTTATGCCAAGCGTGAAATACAACAATATGTTCATACGATGGTTATTTTAAGAACTTTTGTTAACTCGAACCTAAATGATGTTGAATTAGATAATTCTTCAGTTTGCATAGATATACCTACGTGCGTAGTTTTACAATGATTATTATTATCATTCTTACTTAATGTCATTTCACGTTGTTATAAATTATGTTAACCGTGTGTAGTCCTGATGAAATTGAAATAATCACAAAAAAATTAAATGAAAATTATTGACTAAGTAACTATTAATTTATCCTTTCAAATAGCTAATTAACCGAAAGATATGGATCATTTATGTCATTAAGTTCTAAGTTTTGTTTGAAACCATCAGTCCATATCTTCCTAGACTGTTATCAGTAGTTGAAAATGCTCTTCCAGAGATGAGTCTTGATAGGGAAAGTTACATATAAAATTATACATTTCATACAAAGAACAAAAAAAGTGAATGAAATCATAACCTATATTCAAAAAATAAAACAAGAACATCTCTCGATGAATATCCTGACCTGAATATGCAAATTGGGAGAGATCCTACAAGTACTATAGAACAAAAGGTCGACAAGAAAATTACAGAACTAAAGAGACAAACTATATAACAGAATTAAGATCATGAAGACATACCAAGATTCCCAAGCTAACTGCAGTTGAAATGGGCGGGTTCGATATAAGACGTAAAATGGTTGAAATTTAGGTTCAAACACCTTACACTTATAAAAAATAAATAACTATATTCAATCCGGGAAAAATAGTCTCTAGGCGCCACCACATCTGAAATTTCTCTGAAATAAATAGTCCTAAGCGAGTTGTTAAGTTAATCCTATCTGACTGTGGAAGATAGAATTGTAGCCTATTCGATAAAATAATGCACAATTGCACAATTTATACAACACCCTTTCACTTTAAGAGCACCTTAAGCGCGCGTTAAATTTCGTCTCAGTAATTTTAATAAAGTTCAATTAACATTAAAAATAAATTTATCCAAAGCTTAATAAAATTTTGAAACATACGTTATCGTAAACTTATTGATCACACCCTGTATACTCCTAAAACCAAAGTAGTACGTCCTTTATGGATCATATAACTTCTCCAATACTGTTTGTAATTTTTATGATTGAAATGTATTTAAACGTTTGCAAGTATAAACCACTATGATTCAAATCTGAAATTTCTACTTAATAAATAAATAGTGACCAGTATTGTGTACTCACTGACTTAATGAATGCAAAGCAATTAAATTTTCTAATCGATCTGATTTAAAATAAACAACTTTCAGATCAATCATATATCCAACATTTCAAAAATTGTATTATTTTTAAACGCTGTTATCCTGTATGTAACTTCACACACTAAAGAAAACAATGAAACCATAGTATAGGTACTCTTTAAAACTTTAAACTGTAGATTGAACCAACACTTTAATACAGTCTTGCAATAAACTGTAGGGAAGGTCCATCATAATTTAAACAAAAGAATAAGTTAACTAATCGTACACTATTAACCAAACTTTCCAAACATATTTACATACATTGCTTTCGTGAAGCAATACATACAAAAAATTCTTACAGATTAATCCCTACTACTTATGTTCTAGCATATATACAAACGAAACAATAAGCAGTGGTGTTGAGAATTGATTATCCGTAAGGCCTAATTAAAATTTACCATAATAACACTGATGCCTTTATATGTTAATTAATCGTTCATTACTCAACAAATATCTAAAATTATCCTTCCATATAATGCTTTATCAGATGTAATGTGTGGGGTTGATTTTCTTTAATTAATCCGATTACGGACCTAACGCTGGGTCATCCCAGTACAAGCTTTCCTCACATCCTTTTAACATGTATAAAAATTGGGCGATTTGATTTACATATTTATCACATAATATTTTAATCACATTTTATGACTAAATTCTTAAGGGTCTATAAACTTGATCAGTTACACTGACATCTCTAAGTTTTGATCGAACATCGGATCACTCACCAATAATAGGATCAATTAGTGCATGCATTATTCGCAAAGAGCCCCCCAAAAGACTACACAACTCCAAAACAGATTGGGAACTTTATCGACACACTCTATATGAAACCATTGATCTGAAACTCAGCCTCAAAAACCCAAAGGAAGTATACGATGCCATCAACCAATTAAATACGCAGCTAATAACAGCAGCTCAACAAGCTACCCCCTCCATAGATTATAAAAAAAACTAATAATAATATCCCCCTTAAAGTTAAACAACTAGTTGCTGAAAAGTGGAAAGCCAGAGCCCAATGGCAAAGAACTCACCATCCATTCATCAGATAAATCGAAACTTAACCTAAGCAACAAACTAAAGGCTAAGCTGGAAAACCTAAGAGAAGACTCATTCAAAAACTACGCACGAAACCTGAACAGACACGACAACTCAATCTGGAAGCCAATTAAATCACCCCTCAAACAACAAACTAGTTCCCCACCCATAAGAAAACTACCACCAGCACTGGGGTGGGCTATAAATGCAAAGGAAAAAATGGACTTGTATGCCTATCATCTCCGGTATCTTCCAACCACATGAACACACACACTAATCAACCCAATCTCAGAACACCTTACATCACATGAAACTCACCCCACTCTCATTCCGCCATTTACGCCAAAAACATCAAATCCGAGATACAACCACTAAATCTGAAGAAGACGCCAGGACTGGATCAAATTACACCCAGAATGCTACGAGAACTTCCAGAAAATGGAATAGTACTCCTAACCTACATCATTAAATGCAATCCTGAGACCTTACTATTGGCATACATAATTAAAAAAATCCGAAATAATACCCATCTTCAAGCCGGGCAAAGATGCAAGCTATGTAACCTCATTCGCCCTATAAGCTTCTTGTTGGTGATCTCCAAACTCCTTGAAAGGTTCGTGCTAAGAATCCTTGACCCTGAATTTACAGTGAACTACCAAATTACCAATATGGTTTTTGTAAATTGCACTCAACAACCCAACAGTGGCATCGGATCACCCAAGTAATAAATACTGCTTTCTAAGAAAAATAGTACTTTATTACCACTCTTCTGGACGTTAGCCAGGTCTTCGATGAGGCATTCCACAAGTTGCTAATATCCTACCTATGTCAGCGGCAATTTCGAGTCACTTCAGCACTATACCCAATCAATTCAGGCGTACCCTATGGAAGTATTCTGCGACCCTTCCTATACCCATTATTCACTTCAGGCCTGCCAACTACTACCATCACAACGATAGGTACTTTCACTGGCTATACCATTATACTTGCGAATCACAACAACGTAAGCACTGCATTACGTCAAGTCCAAAGCCTCCTTAATCTTCCCGAAGTCTTAAAAATGGAAGATAACAGTCCACGAAACGAAATCATGCCACGTGATGTTCACCCTGCGAAAATAACAATGCCCACCAATCTATCTAAACAACATCAAAACACCCCAATCTTCCTCCATGAAATAATTGGGACTTAGCCTTGGTAACAAGCTCACCAGGCGGAGCCACATTAACAAAAAGAAACAACACATAAAACTACAACTGAAGAGTCTACTGGATAATAGGAAGAACGTCATCCCTGTCACTGGACAATAAACTCCTGCTATATAAAACTATTATCAAGCCCATATGGATTTATAGAGTGGAAATGTGGGGCTATGGAAGTAAATCAAACATCGCCATCATGCAAAGATGCCAGTCAAAAATACTACGAGCAATAACCAACGGGTCGTGGTTTATAAGTAACCAGATGTTACACGAAGATCTTGGAATCCCTTTATAACAGGAAATAACAACAAAACATCTCGACAATATCTCAGTCCACACCAATCCCCTGCTGCCGACCTCCCACATCACGAAGTCCTCAGAGCACTCAAGAGACGTTGGCCCACTGATTTGCAATAGAGAGGACCGATCGCTGGAGGGCCTCTCGCCACGTCAGCTCTAAAGACATCAAATTAGCTTATACGATACTATTGTATTCTGATTGATAATAAAATTAACAAAATCCAACTCACATTAATTCCTTTTACTTGTAAACCTTTTAAATACTTCATCCCCAAAATGGGTTTTTGCAGTAAACACGTTTTACACGTTTTACACGTGTTACACGTTTTACACGTGGTACACGTTTTAATACACTACAGCACTAATTATTTATAATAAAAAGGTCGTTACAAAGTAATGGCCCGCGACCGCCCTCTCTAAGTACAACTGTCTTCTGTTCTGTCACTTTTCTCTCGCAAAATGTATCCAGCTAAAACCAAAACAGGCCATCTATCGCGCGTCTTTACCGCGCAAAGATTCTGAAATGATCCTATCGCAACTTTATGGAAAAAAACATTTACGTCATCTTAAAACTTGTATAAAAATTGTAATAACTCTTCGAAACAACCAAATTCCGAATCCATGCTCACTCCACATAACATCCATAGCTAGATTCAACTTTTTATAAAAGTCCCACATATGCGCCACATTATCTTTCGCAAAATTCAGTAAATTTTAAAACCATTTGTCCTTGAGTCTACATAAAATTTTACATTGTGAAATACTAAACTATACCTTATTCATCTACACTTCACTGTACTACACTACAATATCAACATATCATAAATTCACAAGCTATCCGTTTACAGCAATTTTAAACTCTGCATTCCTTATAATACAGTAGCCACTACAGTAATATTCATTATCGTCTCAATAGGGGTGTTACTAAAACATTATTTCTCATTCAAATTTAATACTTCCGACTCATAAACATTTATTTACCTATTGAGATATGTTTTTACATAATATTCAACGCTTTACTAACAATTCCAGTGGCGTAATATTTACACTTACTTTACGTACACACAAAAAAAATTGTCGTGCAACAAAGTCACGTTCACACTTTATCAAAATACGTCCTACGCACAACACGAGACTGCATATACCCAGTGCGTCAAAATAATCTCACATCTTTTCCTCAATTAACAGTCCAACATCAAGAGTATTGTAATACATCAATGATATATTAAAACAAGCTCAACAATCCTTACTGCTTCAAAAACTCTAGATTTTACTTCACTTACACAATAATTTCAAACCCCAGATAGTTATATAATAATATGTCTTGATCTAATTTCACTATATATTGACATTATATGGGACTATGTCTATCAAAGTGTTAAAGACAGAATATGATATCATGCATAAACATTACAAGATTCTAAAAATGTGTTTCTTCGAACTTTTTCAATTAACATTTACTTCAACAATTTTTGTTCCAAAAACAGTTGGCAGAAACTCTAATGGAATCAGTAATGTTACTAATTATAGTTCAGTATGTTGTAGAAAGACAGTGAAGATATAGTTAAATATTTACTAAAACCATTTGCGGATGGACTAACCAATAAAAGTAGCAGTATCAGTTAAGAGAGTGCATAAAATAGAAGGGGTTTATAGCACATTAAAAATCAAGCAAAATTCCTATTCTACAGACAGCCAATGTTGTGTCTCAAATTTCATGCATTCAGTGCACATAGGAGAAACTTGCAGAAGATAATAAAAGATTCACGTCCCATAAAAGTTACTCGAGATAATCTCAAAAATGCAACCTGTATATTATTGCAGTAATTGTGGAATTACAAATTATTCAACAGTAAGAGAATTCTCAATCACATAACACCAAAAACTCTTTTTTAATCAAAGAAGATCTTCAAAAATGTTTCCATTTTTTCCCACACAATTTCGAGCTCAGATTTAGACGTCTTATCAACGATTCTCCATCATTACATTTAAGTATTTATCCCCGTAAGAATTCCTTGACACCGATCATATTTCTACCCATAACACCATAACCCCAAAGCATTTATTTTCGTTATTGCGCAATAATTTTTTACCTTCCAACCTACATATGAGTGCGTGTGTGTGTGTGTGTGCGCACGCGCGCGTGCGTACGTGCTTGAGTGCGTACGTGGGTGTGTGTACGTGTGTGTGGGTGTGTGTGTGTGTATGGGTGGGTGCGTGTGTGCGTGCGTACGTGCGTGCGTGCGTGCGTGCGCGTACGTGCGTGCGTGCGTGCGTGCGTGTGGGTTGGTTGGTTGGGTGGGTGGGTTGGTTGGGTGGGTCGGTGGGTGGGTTGGTTGCGTGCGTGCGTGCGTGTGTGTGTATAGTCCGTGTGCGTGAGTGTGTGTGTGTGTGTGTGTGTGTGTGTGTGTGAGTGTGTTAGTATCCACGGCAACTCCAGAACGATAAAACGTACGTACTTGAAATGTCGTATTTAAGCTTGATTTCATTTTACCGGGAGCTGACTAGATTGTGGGAGAAATCCATCAGCGAAGAGAGGGGTTTATTAGGGATAGTTTGTGGTTTTTACCAAATATTTCTGAAACAGTTTGAAGATATAAAGATACCAACATATAGGCAAAAAAAAATTCCTAAGGCGGAATTTAAGTATTAGTTTCAATATCTGGATAACGATTAATTTTATAAGAAAATGTGTAGATATTTTTCAAAGAAAATTTAATTTTAACTTTTCTTTATGTTTCTTAATATAAAGCAAATTTAATTAAGTAGGATTGAAAATACTTAAACCGTATTATCGGTATTTTATAGAAGCGAGCGGTTTTGTTTTTTTTAAGTTAACGTCTAGATGTCTATTAACCTATTACAAAAGAGGTTGCATAATTATCTTAAAAATTATTACCATTAAAATTATTTCATTTCTTTTAATTTTATAAGTACGTATTTCTGATTATACAGTGTATTCCGCCAAATTCGCCCTTTACATCAGAAATACAGGCAAAAATAAATAAACTAAGTAACCTTTGTACTTCTAAATCAGTAAAGCCTCGACTGCAGTCATCAAGGTGCCCAATTTTGGCAACATCACTATTAGCACGTCGCTCTAGTTTGCGTAGGAAGGCATAATGTATAGTACGCATATATATATACAACCCTCATTATTTGCAAAATACCATGGCATGTCGTTAATTTATATTGGGAAAAGAAGGTGCCCAAGTATACAAACTTGAAAAACGCCTCGTAAAGCGATCGCCGAGATAGGTAAGACTTTGGTGACAATCTGAGTTTAGCGAGGTTGTTTTCTTTTTACTTATCAAATGTGCATATGTGAATCACAATCAAAATCCCAGGCTAAAACTATAAAAATCGCGTTTAAAAATTCATGTTTTTTAAAATACTGAAACGTTTTATTAAAAAAATGCAGAATTGCCTCTGTCATACTTTTATATTTCTAAACGCAAATTGGTTTGGATGGAGTAGGTAATTATTTTAAAAGTATCCAAGTATCTTGGAGAAAGATGGTAAATTGAAATAGGACGATAATTTTTGACATCATTTAGGTATAGCCATTATTGTTAACAATCTGTAGAAATTCCACTTGAAAAACAATCATTAATTAATTTCACTAGTGGTGATATCTGCAGACGAATATTATGATTACTAATGTTTATGTTAACACCAAACATATCCTTCGTGTTACTATTTTTTAAACAACACATAACACCCCTGGCCTCTATTGTGGCAGTGGGGTCTAAAGTAAATAAAGTATGTTTAAGTAATATTGCAGAATAGAACCTTTGGTTGTGTAAATCTTTTATGGAAGGCTGTTACTATTAGAAACGTTTGCAAAATAAGCATTAATTTGGTCTGCAGATATAACAAGACTGACAGGCTGCTTTTATTTTAATGTGAATTAACAATTTTGCACATTGTTCAAATAGGGTTTGAAGATTTAATTGTAGTTTCACTATTAGCATTAATTTTTACATATAAAATCGCTTTACGGTAAAAAGAAGTAAGTTTACACTTTATGTGTAACAACTGATCAGTTTGATACATCTTGTACAATTAATTTATGTCGCGATCATTTGTTCTTAAGTATCTTAAATAACAGTAAAACCATTTGATATGACTCTCTCGTTTTTGGTGAAAATTACGGTTTTTATTAAGTAAACCATCGGTTATTTTTTTATTTTACTAATGGAAAGCAAACGAACTTAAATATGTGTCATCCTACATGTTGACATAGGTCATGAATTTGAGTTATTACATTAAACTATTCAGTCAGATTCATTCTGAATGTTTATGTTGTAATCATTCTAGGTAAAGATAGGTTATATTTTGAATGTAGTTATCAGTTTGTTATCGTAAAGCTTTATGGACAATATTATTTATGCTCGAACTATTACTAATTATATATTAAACAGTAATCATTATTTTGACTTATTGAATACAGAATATACACAGTTATTGTTTCAGTTAATAAGTTTATACATGATATTAAAGTACATGTTGCTTTTTTGTAAATGTATCTCTGGTATCCGTTACGACTTGTTGATAAAAAAGGAGTTCTCAATTTACAGTATACAGTAATTATGTCAATTTAGGTCCCGCTGAATAAGCAACAGGTGCAAAACTAAATTTATAATATAAATTCTTGTTTCGATGTAAGAAATTTTGAGTGACAGCGTAAGTAGTCTTTAAATATTGTCTATGATTTTTTTATTAGAACGCTTATGTATACAGCATACAAGCATAACACCACCGATTCAACATAATAGTCAACTACGCTGTGTTAATTGTTTCTCAATTACATCAATACTAATATTTGTCTGACACAGGTGGGTTAGTTACTTAGGCCCGTGAAGTTGGCACGGTCAATTAAAGCACTAACCATGAGACCGACGCGGATAGCTAGTGCCTATTAGTGCTTCATAACTTGCATCAGAACGACCGGTCGTTATCGAGAAAACGACCCCTCCTTGGACAGTGCTTGCTTCCTACCCTTGTTGAAAGCACTAACGATGGGACTGGCAAGGATCGTTAGTGCTTCATTAGTGCCTCAGTGCTTTATAACTTGCACCGGCACGACCAGCTGATTTCGAGAAAATGATTCTTTAGGGTGATATGAAAAGAATAAATTTAATTTCTAGAAAAAAAAAGAATAATGTAGATATGTACAATCTCATCGTTAGAAAAAATTATATTATCACAAATTTCAAAGTCTAAAATAAAGAAAAGGTAGGTATGTACTATAATAACAATTTTTATATGGTATAAAAAGCAAATGGGGAATAACTACAATATTATTTTTTACAATGTATATGTGATCATGTGATCATACTTTTCCCATACTGCACATATTCTTCTACAATAGGCGATTATAATGCCCAATATGACTATTAATTTGATTTGGCGTAACAAATGATATTACTGACCTTAAGATTAATTTTTTCTTATGTGGTACTATAACAAATGGGATATCGCTTGATCTGGTATTTCCGCATGCATTTGTGGCGATGCAAGTATAGTATAACAAACACTTCTTGAACAGGAACATTTATTGATCTTTAGATATCCATTTAAAACAGAAAGTCCCAAATTTTTAAAACCATTATTAATGTAACATGTGACATTACATATGCAATCTATTCTTTCAGTTTTATCTATTAACATGTCTGGTTTAAATATCGCATTTACACTCTCAATTAATAATTACGCTCGCATCTTATTAATAAATCGCGTGTTTCCTTCTACCATACAAATCACTAGTTTCATCAAATTCTTGTGTAATATGTGTGGTTCTATTTTCTAACTCTTTACTGTCGCAAACGGCGGCAGCAATGAATTGCAAAACACTATCTATTGGACATGTGTTGCTCAAAATGACTTTTTTTTTACTAATTGTACAAGATTTTACGAGATTCCCATTTTTAATAAGAAAATTTAATTTCTGAGATATATAAAATTTCAGGTGCTCTATAAAGTGATCCTCTAGATTTCACAACCTTATATTGCCAGTTTTCAATTGCCATAGATGCATCTAAAATAATCATAAAACGTATGTTATTTATTTATACACCTAATGAACTAAACATAACCGTATTGACAAGATAAACGTTTAATCCAATGAACCGTAAACCCGATTTATTATTATGAATATTATATCAAGTCAGGTATCTCAGGGTGCATCAATTTACAGTGGTTCTAGACCACAACTCCCAATGAGCACAACGCCCAACTTCAAATAATGACCGTAACCCCCAACCTTCAGTTAGACTTCCCGCGGAACATGGCCACAACCCCCTACTTTTAATGATGACCACAACGGCCAATTTGGCCACAACCCCCAACTTTTAATGATGACCACAACGGCCAATTTGGCCACAACCCCCAACTTTAAGAATGACCACAACACCTAATGTTAACATTTATATATGAAACGAACTATTATAGGTATAATAATCAGTTCTACATACATAAAGACAAAATGTACATCGATTGGGGCTTGTATCTCGAGAACTCAAGTGGTTATAGCGGTACTTTAGCAAAGTACATGTCGTAGGTTCAAATCCTACTCGAGGTACACTTTTTATTTATGTATTTAATAAAATTAATAATAATTTTTAATTACATATTTACTTTTGAACTTATTCGTTCATAGCAAAACTTATAATAATCTAATATTAGTCAAATTGCTTTGGTATGTGTGAATCCTTGCTACATTTCTGGCTCACATTCCATTAATATATGTAATTTGACTGTAATCTTACGGTCTACGACGTTTCGGTGTGGCCGATTCGGCGCGATCGATTCGGCACAGCCGTTTCAGCGGGAGCCCGTTTCGGCGCGAGCCTATTTCGGCGCGAATACGTTTCGCGCACAGACGGTTGGGCGAAAGGACTTTTCGGCGCAAAGAAGTTTCGACGTGAACCGTTTCAGCGTATATATATTTTATGGGTTTATATATATATATATATATATATATATATATATATATATATATATATATATATATATATATATATATATATATATATATATATATATATATATATATATATATATATATATATATATTTTACACGTCATTTATTTCTTTTGTTAATATTTAATGAAATTTGTAATTAGACCTTAGGTCGGTTAAAATAAATAAATAAATAGATACCTACCATATTTTTCAAATATTTTTGGCTTCAGTTATCATTAAAATTAACAACAAATATGTAGAATTACTATACAAGGTTATGGAGCGGTTAAAAATAGTAATAAGTTTTAAACGAAGACATCTATTTTTACCGCCCTTAGACTACCTGTGAAAACATAACGATGTGGAAAATAATTTTTTGCGCCACCTCTGGTACTAAGCACCGCCTACACTTATGTATGTAGCACTAAAGGATACTGCAAAATATGTCTTTAAGTATAAATAGCATGGCGCCGAAACGTCCTTGCGTCGAATGGGCTAGCGCCGAACCGTCTTCGCGCTGAAGCGTCTTGCGCCGAAACGTCTCCGCGCCGAATCGGATTGTGCTGAATCGTCGTCGCGCCGAAACGTCCTCGCGCCGAATTGGCTGCGCCGAATCGGCCGCGCCGAAACGTCCCATCCCGGTAATCTTATTATATTTAGAATCTAAATCAGTTCTACATGTATAAAGGCAGAATTTACATCGACTGGGGCTTGTACCTCCGTAGCTCGGTTGCTTAGAGCGGTACTCTAGGAAAGTACATGTCGTAGGTTCAAATCCTACTCACTTTTTATTTATGTATTCAATAAAATTAATAATAATTTTTAATTACACATTTACTTTTGAGCTTATTTGTTCGTAACAAAACTTATAATAATATTATAGGTATAGATTTTTGAAAGTGTTCTATAATACAATCTGCATGGGCAGGTTAATTGAAAATTATGACAATTTGAAAAGGGTTATAATGTAAGAAGCACAAACGGAATCACACTACACCTTGACCTAGAAATTTAACGATTAGAAATAACAAAATAACTAATCGACCCAACTAACCACCGCTACGTATATGTATGTAACCAGGCGTAATTTTACAAAATTCTAAAATTAGGCGTTGTGGTCATTCTTATAGTTGGGGGTTATGGTCAAGTTCGGCGTTGTGGTCAATGATAAAAATTGAGGATTGTAGTAAAGTTTAGCGTTGTGGTCGTTTTTAAAAGTTAGGGGTTATGGTCAAGTTGGGCGTTGTGATGATCATTAAAAGTTGAGGGTGTAATGTGTGTTTGAACGCCCTGTATATACACGCTTATTTTTCGATTTAGTCAATTCTCGCTTTCATGCTAACGAAATTTGTTGTTTTTAGGTACTCATAAAGTTAAAAGTAAAGCATTGTATTGATTGATTTCCCTGAGCTTTATAGTGGTTTTCGAATTAAGATCTTCGTATTGAAACTTAAAATGGATTTCTGAAATTGACATTTTAATTGTTCATAGATTAATTAATTGGAAATAGAAATTTCAAAGCTTGAGCATAAACTATTTTTCTGTAAAATTTTATAAAAAGGTTTTAAAAATAATCCGTAGTTGTCACCCTTTGAGTTTGTTTGAATCATGTACCGTTGATGTCATTTTTACTTAATGCGTTTTAGAGATTGACACCGTATTTCTGTCAAGATACAATATTTTAGTCCGTTGGCGTTAATTAATCATCGTTACCGTTAATGTAATATTTTTCTGGAGCACAATTTGTACTCTAGTAAACCTTCAGTACTCGAGTTGGTAACAGGCTGACGCGTTAACATTTTTTTCGTGCGAAACTTTCGTGCAATATTACTGAGAGGGGGAAGAGGCTGCTTTTTTACGCGGGGGCATGTGCCATTTCGAATACCTGCAGGACCGAACGTGTCGTGGAAGTCGCGTACAACTAAGTCGCCATGGATATATATATATATATATATATATATATATATATATATATATATAGTAGTTCATCCTCCAGGGAGTTTTGTTTTGAGGTTTCGGACGTGTCGTTATTTACGTTTCATAAAAGGGATGATTTGCTAAGTGCTCCGTAATAGTAAAATAAATCAACGCAAACTTTGCGGATTGACGTTATCGAATAAAAATTGTTGTGAAGGCACACCGTTTTGTTTTACCCGTATCACGGGACGAAGGTCCCTATGTACATAAATTTGTAAATAGATCCTTTTAATCATAAACAGACTTGTAAATAAAGCTACCGAATTCATTTAAGATTGTGTAAATAATATCATGGGTAAACGCTTTTGTGAATGTAAACTTCGCAACGTCGAAGTCCGTCAATTACGCATACAATGTACGGAACTTGCTATTTGGTGAATTGCTGCATTTGATTGCCGTAAAAGTTATTAAAAGTTTCGCTAACGAGGGCATCGTCAGAGAGGCCGCTTGTCTACATATGGTTTCGCTGTAACCTGGGAGAAAAAATTCAAGAGTACTTCTAATATTGTACTTTCGCATTGTTTTGAAGTTATTTGAAGATAAAAGCAGATAAACGTAGTCGTTTTTTTTTAAATTGAAGTGTTGATACATTTACATTATTTTAAATTAAGGTTGACAAACCTACTTTAATTTGCGTTTTCTGTTGATATTTTTTTACAATGTTTAACTAAATGTACCACAGGTTTATGTGTATAAAAATTTCGCACTGTAAAATTGATTCTGGGTGACCAGTTGTTCACGTAAATGTTTTGAATTTTTCCCGTATTTATGTAACTTTAACTTCAAAATTTTAAACTAAGGCAGAGGACGAACTTGCAAGTTGGACCAAATTTAGAAAGGGGGGTGGTACATTCTTCCTATTCTAAATTTTTAAGATAACCGACCATAAATTAGTGTTAACATATGTATCGTTGTTGTATGTTTTTTTACTTATGTCTGTACAATAAATGAACAATTAACTAGATTTGTAATCTCTTCCCGAGCAGCGAAAGTAATGTTAACGAAAAGTGGTGATTTACAGGATTAAACTAAAAGATGAAATAAAAGCTAATTTTATTGATTTAAAATTCTATTGATTTGTTTTGAAAGTGGCCTGGAATTGGCGTATTTAGTTTCACATAGTTTTTCATGTAGTTTTTTTATTAACACGTTGACTGCCATGGCACTGTTCAGTATTCTTCCCAAAAAGGCCTAACTGAATTAACTCTATAATCTCCTTAAAATCTTTATTGTTGGTGCATATAAACATTCAAAATATACAAGAAAAGCAATTTTTGAAAAAACAAGCTCCTACGAGTTATCTCGTAGTTGGCTTCTGGAACAGGAACTCCTTTGGGCAAGCCGCAGTACGAGACAACTCGTAGGCAAATATGTACGCGCTCGCAGCGTAAGTGCTCCATTTCGCATGCACGACTTTGTCGTTAAAATGTTATATGTCATTTAATGCTTTCCTGTAAAATTGCTGTTACTATATAATGATAATAATAATTATTATTTTTACTGTGTTTATAAATCTATCAACGTATTCTTGTTGTTTAATTTCACTTATAAGAAGTAAACGGTATTCTTTCTACAAACTATGTAACTTTTTTAGTATCTAATTTTATTGCAGATTTTGCAAGTCATTGTTTACTTTGACTAGCTCGATTTTCCTTATTTTAATTCTCACACAAAATATGGATAAGAATAAACCACTTCCTGATGAGAGATTTGAATACCTCGCAAGTGTACCTGACACCGAATTTGATGATATTTATGCCGGGTATGGCAAGGAAAGCAGCAACTGCAATCCGTCCTCGGACTCAAGCGATAGTGAAGAAGAGCTAAATGAAAACCACGCCGATGATGAAATTGCATCGGAGCCCGAAGACGATGCTGATTATTTGCAAGTAACTTCAAATAATGATATGCAGACAGATATTGAAGAACAAGCCGAAGAATTTATATTCCAAGAAACCGCTGGAATAAAATTCGGCAGTACAGAAATAACAATCCAACAGTTGGTGCCGATGATTTTCTACAGTTACTTGTCAACCAAACTAATTTATATGCTAAGTAAGAAATTGATAAGCGTGCAGCTCTTAAAAAATCTCACAGGGCATCCAAGTGGGTAGATGTCGCCATTCGAAATATAAATTTTCATTTCATTGTTATTACAAATGGGTCCTTGTAATTTTCCGTCAATGGAGTACAGACCCTGTGTATAATGTAATGTTTTGGCGACTACACATGAGTTGAAATCAATTCCAATTATTACTTCGCTACATTCATTTCGCTGATAATAATCTGGAAAATTCGGACAGATTAATTATTTAAAATAAGACTTGCACTAAGTCATTTTAACAACGTAATGCTGGAGAATTATGTTCCAGATAAAGATATCTGTATTGACGAATCGATGATGTTATGGAGTGGATGATTAAATTTCCGACATCATCTAAAGAATAAATATGCAATCAATCAAGCTTTACGAATTATGCGAGTCGGATGGAATTGTTATCAAAATTCTTGTACACAGCGGAAAAACTAATGAAATTACAGCAAACCTGGATCACACGTCAGTAGAATGGGGGCACCATGCGCCATCTTGGATTTTGACGTTCGGAGGCATTTTTCAACCCCTTTTCATCCCTAATCATTTTTGTTTTTACACACCCACGTGTGAGACAGTATTTTCCACCCCTATGGTTTCTTTTCGGAGGCCTTTTTCAACCCTTTTCGTCCCTAATTACGGCCTTTTTGGTTGTGTTAAGAGCCTTTTTTTGACAGCCATGCCTTTTTTGTACTTGCTCACGCGAGGGGCACATTTAAGGGTTGTCTTGGAGCTTGGAGCTAGTCTTGGACTTGGGCTAGGTCTTGGACTTGGACTTGGGGTTGATCCAGGCGTTGGTTTGGAGTTGGGATTGGGGCAGGATGTTGGCTTCTTTTCGGAGGCGTTTTGCAACCCTTGGTCGGAGTTTAACCCTTAATTAAGATCCTTTTGGTTGTATTAAGAGCAGTACAACCCCTGGAGGTTAGGCAATTGTGCGTATTCTTTTAAGTCCTATCTACAGATTGTAACCTTAGGAAATTTATTTATACATTTGGGTTGTATTCTAATAAGGGGCCCTAATGCTTATATGTTTTATTTACACAGACCTTTTGAGAATGTTATGACAAGGGTCCGCGACAAAGGGCGAAGACCCGAGCGCAAGTTCCTAGGAACTGTATGTAGTTTTGAAAATATACAGCTGCGTGGAGCCATGATCAATCTCTATTACAGAAAGACGTTTGTTAGCTCATACACCACTAGATGGCGCCACAAACAAGCTCAAACTTCCAGCCAAGCGGACACGACAGACGTTAGAGACGAAAGGGACAAGAGAAACGCGGGGATGGGAGAGACGAAAGCCACGTTTAATTTCCAACGCTTTTGTTTTTTGTATTAAATCCAATAAGATTGATAGAAACTGGCTTCCTAGGAACTTGCGCTCGGGTCTTCGCCCTTTGTCGCGGACCCTTGACGTAACATTCTCAAAAGGTCTGTGTAAATAAAACATATAAGCAAGCAAGACCGCTTATTCAACGCGTGTTTAAATTGCATGTTAACAAATAACATTCTGATGTATACCAACCAGCTCTTAATTACACATTTATTTTTAAAGTAATGAGTTGAATTATATTTGTTATTGCACTGTATACTGGACATAGGTGGTTGAGAATTTTCAATAACGACTAGGACGTTTGGTCTTGTTTTATAAAAATCTAAGGTTTTTTAAAAAGACACAACCTTTTTGGATGGAAGTCATTTTCAGATACATCTTGAATTTATTTATTTCGCTATCTAAATGGATATAATTAAAACATTCTTATGTATCTGGTTTGATTGATTGATTGTTTTGAAGGTTGTTTCCTCAAAACGAAATTATGTTTTGCCAAAATTGAAAATGCAATGGTAAATTTTAGGCACCTCTTTTTATATCAAAATGATCATTAATAGAAATGTGATAATTTTAATAACAATCATGGTAATAAAAATTTAAAAACTCTAATAAAAATAATATGCGAAAATACACGGTCAATTTAAACTGTATGTTGCACACGTAATTATTACATTCCATAATGATGTTTTATAACTGTTAATGAGTGCGTTTCAATAAACAATTTGTGTGTCCGTATGTACAATATGAATAATTTTCAAATCGCTTTGAAAAAATTACTTTTACTGATAGAGAACCAGTTATATATCAACTATGCATAAGTAAAAACATAGAAAGTGATTTAGTTTGATTAGACGAGTAACACAAAGCAGTGGCCATTACTCGTAAACCAATTCTCCAAAACATTCTTTCTGTACGGAGCTCGTAAATGTGCTTTTAACCTTTTATTTTATTTACTTGCACAGATTTTTAATTACAGTTATAAAACACATCTAAGCTATACGTAACAAGTTTCTTTAAAAAAATGTTAAGGTGTACAATACACAAACAATTTAACGGTCAGATGGATATTAAACATATTTCAATGCAATCAATGCAGGTAAAGCAATAAGTTTTACTATTCGTTTAGAAAACAATTGTAATAACTGTTATGTAATTAATTAACTTAATAAAAAATGTTTGTTTCATTAGAGAATAACCTGAATGTCAGTAATTTGTTTTTATAACTCACTGAGGCTTTTTTACAAGAACCTCCTTATTAGAATACAACTTCAAATTACCAGTCATAACCTACAAAAACAAATACCATTTCCAACCAGGGCGAAGGTCTAGACTTGCCTTATAAGATTAGATTAGAACCCACATACAACTGCACCAAGGGGCCACGATAGGGGCCAAGCTCTATACTTGTCTTATAAGGTTAGGGTCCCCATACTATCTCCAGCCAGGCGAAGGCCCGAGAACAGGTTGAGAAGCCCTACACGTGTCTTACAAGTTGGCATTAGGGCCCCCTTATTTCAAATTTCCCGCCAAGGGGCCACGACAGGGGCCCAGACCCTAACACACGATCGAAGGCCTACATGGTAGTTCCTAGACCTGTCTTACAAGTTAGCATTAGGGCCCCTTATTAGAATACAACCCCAATGTATAAATAAATTTCGTAAGGTTACAATCTGTAGATAAGAATTAAAAGAATACGCACAATTGCCTAACATTCAGGGGTTGTACTGCTCTTAATACAACCATAAGGATCTTAAAACACGAAGCACCGGCAGGACTTCATTATTTAGAAGCCCTACCACCAAGCGAGAAAATGATGCGTTCAACAAAGCCTTGCAGAATGTGCACACAAGAGAGGAAACGTAGAGAATCACGATATTTCTGTACAGCTTGTGACGTAAAACCAGCGCTCTTTGTGGAAAATTATTTCCAAAAATACCATAAACAATCAAATATATTTCGTTATTTCTATTATCTTTATATATATATATATATATATATATATATATATATATATATATGTATTTACTAATTTTAACTAAATATTATTTTCGTTAACTTCAAGTTGTATTTTCTTCATGCCGCCTATGTTTTTCTCGTCTAGTCGGGAAAGCGAACTATACGTATTTACCTTGAAATTATACGAGTCTAGTCACAGATGCACAGAAATGGCAAGTAAATATACTACGAGATAACTAGTAGATACACGATAATAGTAGGAATGCTGACTACGAGTTATCTCGTAGTTGGCAGTCAACGTGTTACAGAGTTTTTTTGTGTTTAACGTAACAAATCAGAGAATTTCGATTGACGTTTGTCTAGTTCATGTCTAATTATTTTATTTTGAGTTTAGATGATTAGTATTTGAATTTGACTTCGCAATAATTAAACGAGACATTTAGCGTTGTTTATTTTTTGTTTTGTTTGAGTGTATTTTGTTTACAAGCGTTGGGGGTAACGTAACGTAACATTAAGTTAAAGAAAGCCATTGAACCCCAACAGCTGATTTGCGTGCACGCTTCCTTAGTATTTGAAGCGTGTGATTGTTTCGAAGATTTGTTCTAGACCTAAGGTTTCGAAACATCTCCTAATTGCACCGGGAGGTAGCCAACGTAAAGATAAGTGAGACCTTTTGACTGTTTAAGGCTGGTTTATCTACGTGTGCCAAGGTGTATTCTTCCCGAATTTGTTTTAACAACAGTCTGGCGCCCATTACTTGACATTATTCCAATTACGACGCGCCGTTATTTGCGACTTTCGACAATACGCCTAACCACCTTCAGTATTTTTAAATTCAAAAACACGCCAACGGCCCTCTGTCCCACCGAGCTAGTCCAGTGCACTTTAATTATCTATTACCTTCCGTAACGACCGTAGCATGGGTTGTAGTCATATTCCGTATGGGTAGGAAACCAGCACTGACCAAGGGGGGGGGCATTTTCTCGAAAACGACTGGTCGTGCTGATGCAAATTATGAAGCACTAAGAGGCACTAACGATTCGCATCGGTCCCATCGTTAGTGCTTTCAACAAGGGTAGGAAGCCAGCCCTGTCCATGGGGGGTCGTTTTCTTGAAAACGACAGGTCGTGCTGATGCAAGTTGTGACGCACTACGAGGCACTAACAATCCGCGTCATTCTCATCGTTAGTGCTTTAAATGACCGTGCTAACTCCACGGACCTTAGCTAATTGACTATCCTAAAATACATTTACATGAAAATTCGATTCAATTTATGCACATAACATAAAAAGTGGTAGCAACATATATTTACCAGGGAAAGAGCAAATTTTTGTTTCAAAACACCACTCCCCCTTTTATAACAATAATAACTAAAAGTAGAATAATAATAGTATATTCCATGCAAGTTCATTTGCCAAAATAATTATACGACGCGACGCTTATTACCTTTTCATTTAACAAGTAGATCTTACCTTTTATTTTTCTATATATAACATGAGTGATTACAAAACCTAATAATAATGAATAATTTTAGTGAAAAAATTAAGGTCACTGTTGATAAAGTTTACGTCAAACGAAGTATTGAGTACTATTAGTTTTTTTATTATTAATTCTGTTTTAAATGATATCAGCAAGGTATAAATTATTCAGAAAAACGTGGTTAACCGCATAATTAAATATACTAACGTTAAACCAGTAACTATCAATATTTTTTAAAAATTGTACAAACAAAATCTATATGTTCGATTTACTTTGTCATTAGTGTAATTAAATTGTATTTATAAAAAGACCAAATATGGTTAATATTAAAACTACCTACTTATACTATAAACATAATCGTTATTGTGCGTGTACAAACTTCATAAAGAAAAAAAATTGTAACCTTACAACATGATGTGCAAAATAAAATAAAGTCAAAATTTAAATTAAAAACAAATTATTATTTAGTATATCTACCTGAATTACGACGTAAATATTCGAGTAGAGTTGGCAAACAAATCTTCAATTATTTTGTAAACTCTTTCAAAATTGGTGTTCTATAATTAAGAGGAATTTTCTGTGCAGAATCATTAGTGAAGTGGGCAGGTAATTGCATGTTATTAATGTTCGATATAATAAATTATACTTTTCCATCAATCTATATAATTATATGATATCTTCTTTAATACTTAATAACGTTTAAAACACTTCAATTAGCTTCTTTAGAATTCGATTCCCGTTACCACCTACCCTGCATGAGGTTTTTTCAGAGGGATTTCCTCATGCACATATAGCGGCATGATTACTGTGTATACACATATCATGTGTGGTTATTTAGGTGAATGCTGAGCTAGTAACTTCCCCTCACAGTCTTAACTTCGTTCCTTCCGATCCTAACTGCACCCATCCACCCATACGTAATTAATGTATGTATGTTGGGAATGAAGAAGATTGAAAAACGGGGACGCATTGATTTAAATTTAGTTTGTTAGCACTTATGTCATTCTGCCTGGCGGAAAAGTTGGTTGCACAGGGCTCTAAGTGGGCCGTCTTAAAGCATTTAGACTGAGCGTTATCCGATTACGATCAGAGGTACAGAGGCGTAGATACTGTTCTTCACTATTTCAATTTATACATTGTCTGATTACCGTGAATAACGCTTTTTACATTCCTTACGAAATAGATGTAGGTATTTTAATTAATTAATAATAATAGTATGTAATTAATATTTAATTATGAATCAAGTAAATATATTCTATACCCAATTTTCTAATCGCATAAAGTGGTATTTAATGCACTTTTAACAAATTTGTTTACATATCGATCTCTACAAAAGAATGTGTTATTAAAAAGGCATGTACATATTTGAAAGAATGCGTGGTCGAATGACGTCACGAGGTACAACAAAAATGGCGTGCATGATGATCCAATTTTATCTTGGAGAGAAGTTGGTTGCTTTATGGAAAGAGACAATCTTACACCTGCTTTTAGTTACATATTCCGTTGGTACGCCTGATGTGGTAGCCACAACATCTGTCATGGTTGCCCTGGTCGAGCATACATTACGTTTACCTTATTGAGATTGGCTTATCGTACCTGGTGTTTATTATATTGCGATGAAATGAAGTTCTCAACCGCAATTCATTTCAATATAATGTATAAACTTTATTTTGAGTGTAAAACATGTAAGTACGTATCCTTTTACCGCAAATTATGTTTATTAAGTGGTCAAAATAGATGAATTGATTTACGAACATTAAAGTCAAGCTAGTCTATTATTGTTTCGGAAGTTTTAGGTGAATGTTTTCTAAGATATAAACATTTGTGTGCATAACCTTACTGCAGTAGCTTTATTGTTTATTACGATTACATGTGGTATTAAAGTACAACTTTCTCAATATTTGTTGTATTTGAAATATTTAACCTACAAAAATTGAGTGGCGCCTAACTAAATGCTTACTGAGTATGGCTATAGAAATACCTCTGCCTTCCATACGACCTGATAGAGAAAAGAGCTCTCAATCTACAGTAAGTTTCATAAGTAATGTACCTTGCTGAGCCAGATCGTAGTACAAACTTACCTTTCTATTTAAGAGACAATTCCTCCCTGTCTAAGTTGCTTTCCGAGAGGAAGTAATTTTATATCTTTAATTCTTTTATTTGTTATAAAATTTGGAATTGAGGACTTTTCTGCTACAGCAATTTGAATATACGTTTAAAACAAAAATGGTGTTCTCTGTATACGACAATATAAAGCATCGGTATACACCACGTTAAATTTAAGTAAAAATGTTGGGTTAGATGTTTATTTATTTGTGTTAAAATTGTACATTTGAACGGGTTCATATATTTATTTAATTGACACTTATGGTGTGTACATTTAAACCATACTTTCACCGAATAAGTTATGTATTTTTATTTATTCGATATTATTCAAAGTAGAAAATATTTACATTTTATGTATAGTATTTCTAGAGCGCAAATAAGACCTGAGCTTTAACAATACGTATCTCCTATATCCAAATTTATGTTGGCGCGTGTACCGTAACTACAATTTGTTTTTGAATATTTATTTTATGTAAATTTGCACGACAGTCATCATTGATTACTTCAGTTAAAGGTTACGTTTCCAAATTTAAAGAAAGCTGATACGTAATGATTTTTAAGAAACCGTTTAAATACTTTTCATGTGTCAAAATTATTTTATTAAGGTAGCTTCTTGAATATTTGGTTATATAAGTTAAAATCATTCTTCTGGAATGTACAACTACAATTCGAGAACTAATGATGACTGTGCTTTCCTTAACTTCATGGTTAGGCTTTGGACCTAGATTAGATATTTCATACAATGTCACACGCACACCCACCGATTACTAGCCGACACCTCATAAAATCTATATTCCAGCACTATAGTTCGGATTTGTTGTGTAATAAACTCTTGAGTTATTCCAGAAGGAGGGGAAATAAAAGCCACATCCCATATCACTTCCCGGCAGGCCAAACACTATTCAGAATCGCGTCAGCAAGTCCGCTAACCAGTCCCATACCTACATATACACCCATACCCATACCCGCATCCACACATAAGCGTACACGTAAGCACACACACACACACACACACACACGCGCACACACAATCAACCACACACACACACCACAAATACAAACACGCCCACACCACAAATACAAGCACGCCCACACCAACATAAACACCTAACACCCACACCCACAAACACTTACAAACACAACCACGCACGTATAAATACTCCCACAGTCACACCTGTATACAAACACAGGCTCACGAGCGCACGCAAGTAAGTAAACAAACACACTCATAGAACCACACACCACATATACAGACACCCAAACCAATATACACGACTAATACCCAAGCACGCACACACACACATACACACACACTCATACACACACACACACACATACACACACACACACACGCACACACACATATACACATTCACACACATACCCACACACACACACACACACACACACACACACATCAATCTTACAAACACGCACGCACGCATAAACACACCCACAGTCAAACCTGTAATATCATATATATATATATATATATATATATATATATATATATATATATATATATATACACAAACACACGGTCACGAGCGCACGCACGTAAGTAAATACGCACACATATACACTCACGCATGCACACACACCCATATAACTCAAAACACGCGCATATACACATACATACACACAGAGGGCACTCACACAAACACCCTCACTAACACACACACGTACGATTAAACACACCCCCAGGCACACATAAACATCCACGTACACACTCATACACAAACACACACACACACACACACACACACACACACACACACACACACACACACACATCACACACACTCGACACGCGCACACACACACACACACAATATATATACGCACAATCATGAACGAACACACGCACGCGCAAACACACCCATACTCCCAGAAACACTCGCGTACGCACACCATGTACGTATGAGCGTACGCATATACAAGCACATACAACCGCACGCATGCGCACGTACGCGGGCACACATGCGCACACACACACACACACACACACAAATGTATGCACACACCTAGTTTCTCTGTTATTTGAATAGTAAAATTTCCAATATGTTTGTAATGGCTCACCTCGTAAATTTTGGTTGTGTTTTATTAAGGATTGAAAAAGCTCTGTGCCTATAGTTTTTCTATAGCTTCCTTTTTTACAAACAGCTACGTATTCCTACCCTAATGGAGATCGTGGTTGTCGTAAAATCAACTTAGGTACACACACACACACACACGCACGCACGCACGCACGGACGCACGCACGTACGCAAGCACGCACGCACGCACGTACGCACGCAAGCACGCACGCACGCACGAACGCACGCACACACGCACACACTCACTCACTCACGCATGCACGCACGCACGCACGCACCCACCCACCCACCCACCCACACACACACACACACACACACACACACACACACACACACACACACACACAATATATATATATATATATATATATATATATATATATATATATGCATATGCAATTTAAAGAAATTGTGAAATTTTGGATTCGAAGATATGTGAATTTGGAAGGTTATAATTCACATTACCAATATTGAACAAACACTAAGCTAATATAAGATGAATCCTGTCAAATATAATAATTTTTCACTATTCAAATATCAGACAAACTACCAATTTCTCAAGACCATGAAAATACTTATTTTTATCGTTAAGTCCAAATGATAAAAAACGTTTCAATAAACACGAAGAATTAAAAAATAAATTAAGCATAAGGTGTTCCGCTTAAAAAAATATTTTAGTTGTATCTCTTTTTCACGCACCCTGGATAATTCCAAATAGTTTAAAAATGTGCTCGTTTGCTACCTTCATCCTATCTAAGATATTTTAATACAAATAATTTCAGTTCAGCAAATCCTACTTCACTCTATCGTTAGGACACAGTGTACTTACACTGAAATCACATTTCGAAAAATATCGGAATATAATAATCTAAAAATTTATTTGTTTATTCACACTAACCGATTCAGATAAAAATTTTATTCGTCATTAAATAGGAATAATTACCACAATCTCATTCGTGGGTCAACTTACATTTATAGGTATTCATAATTTATAATATCTATCACACTATAAACATTGCTATTAATCTGACTTAAAAACGTAGTCATTATTTATTCTTTTTACAATAATAAATTCAACAATAAATTGTATTAATGTATTATTTCAGATTTTTAAAACATTGATATAGGATAAATACGCATGTTTGCCAGCCATTGTCCCTTGTCGGTCTCTTTCTCAGTTTTTATGAAATAATAAAGTAATCAACGTCTAACTTCATTTAAAATTCCCTCCATTAGATTGTTTTAGATTTTCCCGCTCATTCCCAATCGTTGTAAAATAATAACTGACAAAACATTCTACGAGAATCATTTAGAAAGGGATGGTTACGATAGACAGTATCACGTACTCTGTTGGTACTAAAACGCTTAGTGTTGTGTCACTTTTCTAAGGTAAGTTTTAATCAGGCATTTTCGAGTGACGTCACAACGTGTGACCTTGCCTGATGTTAGACAACTTTAACACACTATGTTATGGAATGTAATTGATTTTGACAATTTTATCGAAAATCGTAGACGGTGAAAATGTTTCAGTGGTAACTTGTAGTAGATGAGGACTGTATTGATACAATTCACCAAAAATACCTGAATGAAGTATACAATTATCCTACATAATATTAAAAAGTTCGTGCGATTTTTAGGTTAGTTATCATCAAACTCGTCAAATTAAAGAATTACATTCAAGGTAACGCTCTTTTAATTGAACCTGATCTTAAAATAGCACCACAACAGTTATTACAAATAAGTTCAATCACTTTTTAATAGTGTTAATAAAACTGAGGTTTAATTATAATCAGTTAAAGCCATTTTTTTCTGGAAAGAAAACAAAGGGTACATTATTTACCAAACTTCACATGGGTTTTATCTTGCTAAAGCAAGTAACAAAATACTTACTAATTTCTATTGCAATATCGCAAAGGCACGAATACATGTTGATAAAATCTAACCCAAGTATAATAATATACATTAATAATGTTCACTAATTAACTATGAAATATATTAACACTACAATAAGTCAATTATCACGATTTTTTCTGGAGAAAACACTCCAAAATTACATCAAAACACATAAAACACTAACACAAGTTCTCAAAGATCAGCTGTTAGAGGTGGAGCTTGTGACGTCAGTGTGACGTACTTGAAAATGCCTAATTGTATATTATTGGTTTTAGAAGTTAGATTTTGTATAGATGAAATATGCACAAATTAAATGTATCTTGAAATCTTTTAAACGTCAAAATCAAATTATGTCTATTTTTTTATTTATTTTACGGTGGCCGGAACTAGGAATCTTTCAAACAACAGATCTTCCGTAGTCGGCCAGGAGGGCCGACAAGTGGATAGTAGTTCTTAACATATTTTTGTCTGTCTGAGTTAATGGTTCGGTCATTTTAAAAGTAAATAACGATTTTAATTAAGTGCCCAGATTTCGGCCACGAAAATATGTATTTTTTTATGCAAAAAATAATAGATATTTCTTGTGGCCTAGAACTGGTATACACTATATCGTTAGCTCGGCCCCTATGTTTCCAATCTATTTTTCAGCCGCTTGCTGTTATCCGATTGAGCTAAAATATTGCATACATATGTAAGTCAGATGATGACAATGCAATATTATGGTGTTAAGTGCAAATATTTCTTTACGACTACAAAGCATTATTTCTTGATATGCCATTCGAGGTTGAGATCTCGATCCGAAAAGGTCAACTTTATATAAGACTAGCCAGTCTATTTGAAAAAAAAAGATAACGTCGTTTTCACGATGTTAGAGCCGGGCTACAACAGGCGCTGCTACCAGCAGTTCCTAGAGGAGCGGGCAGCTAAGGGAAAGCTGTCACCAACGACGTCCCGGGAGTTCCGGATACCGCCAGCGATACCATACTGCTCGATCTACCGTTCGAGAGAGCCAGCAGCGACGCGCCACCTGCCGCCACCGCACAGAAGAGGAGGCGGCAAAAGAAGACGCGACTGCCACCGTTGGAAGGCATCACCCTCCTAGAAGACACGCCGGCCACCTCCGCCGCCGCAGCCGTAACCGACTACACCGAACAAGAGGCCCGCACCGGATCTACCAGCCCCGGTGACTTCGTGTTGCAAAAGAAGAAGCCGAAGAAGACCCCGAAGGTTCGCCCGTCTACGCCGCCGCCCACGGACAACGGATTCCAGGCCCTGGAACCCTTCACCGACAGCCCTGCAGCGATGGAGCAGACGACACAAGAGGACACCAGGGAGAAAGTGCCTCCGGTAATCCTTCGTCAGAAGGAGAACTGGGTCGCGTTCTCCCGAGAAATGGACCGACAACGGATCGCCTTCACGAGAGCCAAGGCCTTCAGCGAGGGAATCCGGATTCAGCCTGCCTCACTCCAGGACAGAGACAGACTGATGAGGTACATGGATAAGTGTGGTACGGAGTACCACACTTATCAGACAAAGAGCGAGCGATTGACTAAGGTGGTGATACGCGGCGTGCCCGTAGAACTAACCGAGTTTGACGTTAGCTCAGAGCTAAAAATGCAAAACGTTAATGTACTTTCTGTTTACAGGATGAAGCAGCAAGGATACCCGATCCCCCTCGTGATGGTAGAACTGCCGACCGAGGAAGACAACAAGAAGATTCGGGAGGTGAAGCACGTCGCCTGCCTCCTCGTGACTGTAGAGGATTTGCGGCATCGGGAAGTGTCACCGGTGTCAAGGTCACACACAGCGTTACTGCAGGGCGGCAGCACGCTGTGTAAAGTGCGCCGGAGATCACCACTCCAGTGAATGCACGAAACCCCGTACAGACCGGGCTAAGTGTGTTAACTGTGCTGGGGACCACCCCGCTAGCTACGGGGCTGCCTGAAGTTCACTCGTCCTCCACAACGGAAGAAGACGGAAGTACCACAACGACCAAAGAGGACACCGCCGACGCCGGCGCCTTCTTCAACCCGGACCGGCGTCAGTTACGCCCGAGCGACAGCAGGCAAGGTTGAGAAGGCGGAAGTACCGAGAACGACTCCCGCCGCTATCGTTACCCCACCTGCCCATCCCGCATTAGGGTTAGACGCCATATTGGGCCTCCTCGGAGGTCTCGATATGGAGAAGGCCCTACTTGTCATCCGTAAGGTGGCAGCGGCGTTCGTTCAGGCGCAAACTGCGATAGACCTGTGGGGAGTGATCCTCACGTACGGTTCAGAGGTGGTTGCCCTTTTCGGGTAATCATACAAAGGTCCGGAGCGAAGACTGGTGCCCTAGATAAGTATACAGTATCGACACTTTATTAATTCTGTTCTGTGAAAACCAATAATGTATTCACACAACTAACACATGTTTCTATTTATTTCAGATACTCAGAGCACCAACAGCATCAGCCACAACCGAGCGACAACAGGACAGTCCACACAACAACCACACCACCAACAGCATCACCAACCACTACAACGCTTTTTTTTTTTGGAATACCACAAATCTCAACACAATTATATCGACAGGCATACCACACAATCACGAATCCCAACGACCATGCAATCCACGCGCTGAAGAGGATGAAGAATCCTGAATAGCGCACCACCAACAATACACAATACAATATTACTTATTTTATTTTTTTATATCTTGTAATACGTATTGTAAATACTATATAATGTTATGCACTATAACATTCTAATAAACTTTGTTGAACTTGAACTTGAACCTGATATGCCCAACAAAATTAATAAATGATTTTTATACAAAGTTAAATCTTTTATCAAGCTGGTGAAGCAAAATCAAGTGTTTATACGTAATAGTAAGGGTAGGTTAATTTAACTTTACGATTAACAAATTATTAGTTTAATATCTATTTGTATAACAAGGTAGCAAAATGAATCATTTCCTCCCACGGTTAGTTTGATGCCCAACGCGAAGGGGAGGGCATCAAAATCCAAGGGAGGAAATGGCATTTTGCTCCAGAGTAATACATATGATTTTTTCTACGACCTCTTATTACGTTTTATATCAATTTCACTGTTATTTTTTTGTGTAATTAACGATAATAATATTAATAATTATCCACCTTGTATATCGTAACAATTAAAAATCCAGTGACATATGTACATGTGCGTTGCTAAGATAAATTCCAAAAAAGTTTGAATCATGAATTTCGAAAGTGAAGATGAAGTTCCCCAAGATATTCTGGAGGAAGCAAATACGGTCCCTTAAATCTACTACCTATAAAGTCTCAAGAAAAATACGAAAAGGAGTACCAGTTATTTAAACGACGGATGGAAACTATGCAGATAACAAAAATATCTGTAGTTACTAGTTGTTGTCAAATAAATTTGTTAATTAATTTAATACACGTAGCATTTTGAATCAAACTAAAGAATACTAATAAATAAAATACAGGGAGTAAAAGTATGTTTCCGCCCAAGGGAGGAAAAATGGTATTTTGTCCCCTCAATTGAGGAGGCAAAATCATATTTTTTATATGGGGAGTAGAAAAAATATATTTAATACACAGTCGAAATTTGATTGTTTCAGATGGCACCAACAACCAGAAAAAATGAAAAAGTGCCACAAAACTCCAAAATTCGTCCTAAGAGATTTCTTTTTAAATATGAAGGGGAGTCTTTAAAACAATCTATTCTAGATATCAGAGGAGGAATTAGTAAACGGGAGGGATATCGAATAAATGGAGTCCCCAGAGCAATAGTTCAGGATCGACTCCATGGAAGAGTTTGTGAAAAAAGAAAAAAATTGGACTCGACCCTGCTCTTGGGATGGAAGGGGAAGAAAAATGTGTCAATGAATAACACAATTGGCTTTATGCACAATTCGAAAAAATGATTTATTGGAGACTGTGGCTAAAATTGTTAAAGATTCAGGAAAAATAACTAAAATGTAGAGGGAATTAACAAACCAATAGCTATGGTAACCGAAGAAGCAATACGATTTAAAAAACTACTTAGAAGAAAAAGATGCCTTACGCATTTTAGATAGACCGGAACAAATCTTTAATGGAGATGACACAGTGTTCAGTCTATGTCCCAAAACGGAGAAAATGTATACGAAGTTAAAACCAATAAAGACAAAGAAAACATAGCTGTTTATGTTTCTTTCAATGCCGATGGAAAGATGTGTCCCCTTTGGTGGTATTTCCATATATTCGCCCACCCAAAGCACTTGTAGACAACATACCGAAATCATGGGTATTGGGAAGATCAGATACTGGTTGGATGCAAGGGAGTGTATTCTAGGAATATATTGCAAACGAATTTAGCGACTGGCTAAAAACCAATAATATTGAAAAACCATGCATTTTATTTGTAGATGGACATAAGTCGCATATGTCGTTATCACTTTGCCAATTTTGTGATAAAAATAGTATAATTCTATACGCTTTTCACCCTAATACCACCCACATTTTGCAACCTGCCCATGTGAGTGATTTTAAACCACTGAAGCAGGAATCGAAAAGCACTGGATTAAATTAGCAGAAGAGGTCAGAAAATCTTAACAGCTATATAACAAAAATAAATTTTTGTAAGGTGTTTGAAGAAACGTTAAATTTTGATATAAGATCCGCAATCATCAATGGTTTCAGAATATGCGGGCTCTATCCATTCAACCCCAATGCTGTAAATTTTAGCAAATGTGTTGGGGACAATTAAAAAAAAAAGGGAAATCCAATGAGCGAATCAATGCCAGGGACTATGAAGGAGCTATTAAAGTATTTGGATTAATTAGAGAAGAGTTAGAGCAATCAGGCATTAATACAAGTACTATTTTGGAAAAACTGGAATCGATTAGACATAATTGTAGTCCACGGCGTCGTCAAAATCTTCTCACTTGGGGCATACACCAGCACTTAAAGAAAGTGTTAGAAATTGGAATAATTCATTACCAGAAGTAGGCTCTTTTGATTCACTGAATGATATATCTGTTCTACCAATAAGTGAGATATCTCTTTTTCCATTCAATGATTTCTCAATGATCGAAAAAAATGGTTACGAAAACACTGAAGTAGTGATGGCAGAAAATCCTAACCAAATAGTTACATTGTCCCAAGTACACGTCTCATGTACACCAGATTCAAATAGTGTCCAAATCAAGAAAAATGCCCAAGACGGCTTAAATAAAATTTGTATCATTGCTGACGATGTCCTAAATCCTAACGAGGATAGTTCTAAAGAAAATTCCCACCGTCAAAATCCTGGCGTCCAACTAAAGAAAAATTCCCAAATTCAAAATGATTTAAATAAAATTTGTATTATTGTTGACGATGTCCTAAATCCAAAGAAACCTCCCATCAAATTACTAATGTACTCCGTCTAAAAGAAAATATGTTTAATGAACAAAATAACGAAGAAATTTCTTCGAAACCTATCAATTTATCTTCTTCGATAACAAATAGTTCTTCGTTAGGCCTTTTTGAAGTAGAAGACCCATTTAGTAAAAAGTTTCCAACGGCTATTTCCTATGAGAAGTGGGGTCACAATTTGCAGCTTAAAGAAGCAGAAAAAGACAGGAAGATAAAGGACATAGAAGAAAGGCGTAAAATAGGAGATAAAGTCAAGAAACAAAAATTACAGAAATAAAGTTGAAGCGAAAAAAATGTCAACAAGAAAATTAAACATTAGCAAATTTAATCAGAATTAGGTGTTACAAAAACAAAAAATAACTTGTTCTTCCTGGAGTGACGAACTAATTAGTGATGTAGAAGATGATAGTGAGAAGAATATTGGATGTAATAAATTTATTCGGTGGTATCACTTGCGATTTACCGAATTAAGGGTTTTGGATGCCGCAAATGAAGATTACGTTTGCGATCATTGTATTTCTACAATTTAAAATATTGTTTATTTTATTTATAGTTTTCTATTTTTAGTTTTTCGAAAATTGTTTTGTTTTTATGTTGGCTATAGTTTATTTCATTTCATTTTTATTCCAAATAATTTTTCTTTTTGTTTATAACTGTATTATGACAAATAAACGTGTTTAATAAAAATAATTCCATTTTTAACGTTCTTTAGCAATGGCCAACCGTAATTAACGGACGACAAATGGAGTTTGAAGGCCGAAAACGGGTTCCAATTAGAGGCCGACTGAGGGAATTTGGAGGCCGAATACCAGTAAAAGTGACATTTTTAGAAACTATTTTTTTTTTAATCCTGGGACATATAATTAATTTTGTAAATATTTGAAATAAAACAGACTGATGAAATTTTCTAGACTTCCTCTTTTTTTTATATTTTTACTGTATTACGTAATAACTGAACCTGATTTATTAAACAATATCCTACAAACAGGCCGACTACCGGCGCAATTACCCTAACCAAAGAATATCTACAAATCTTTGATTTAACGTACCTACCCCCAACAGCAAAAACAGTGTAAAATATAATAAAATACTTATCTTTTTTGGGTTTTTTTAATGGTGCATTTAAATTATACAATCTAAACGTTTCGATAACACTTACAGTTATCTTCGTCAGTAGTAATATTTGTAAAAATTGTTAAAGATGTTGTAAACAATTTTGTCAAAGAAAAATTGTTAAAGATGTTGTAAAAAAAAAAAAAACTTTGACAAAATTGTTTACAACATCTTTAACAATTTTTACAAATATTACTACTGACGAAGATAACTGTAAGCGTTATCGAAACGTTTAGATTGTATAATTTAAATACACCATTAAAAAACCCCAAAAAAGATAAGTATTTTATTATGAGTGTTAATGGTGAAAGTTTACATTTTCAGTGTAAAATATATGTTACGGTTTACACTTATTGTCAAAAAGGAATCCTATAACCATACTATTCTGTCTATGTTAATAAATTCAGCAATAAATTGTATTATTTCAAACATTTTTGAAACTTATTGATATAACGTACGTCCAAAACGCAAATAAAGTATAAATACGTATATTTATAATCACCAATCTCCCAAAGTTCTTGTTTTAAGTATAACATTAATTTATACATTATGGCTTACTACACACTTATAAATTAGAACCATAATTAGAAAAAGTCATTTACTGAAAATGGTATCTTATATTGTCAAAAAAGGAATCCTATGATATAGCATACAAAAAGCAAGTAAAGTATCAAATATACGTTAGACTAATTATACATCTGCACAAGTCCCATTATTTTTTGTTTGAGTAAAACGTTAATTTATTTTTTAATTGCAAATTACACATCTTATGAATTGAATTAGAGCAATAACTAAAAAATGTTTCGAACAATTCACTTAAAATGATTTAAAAAAGGAAACTCGGTCACGTGGTATATATCTGTGAGTTCGCTGAATTCTTTCTAAAATTATTATCATCTTTAAAATTGACTAATTGAAATTGCGAATATAAAAAATTTACAGACTTAGCAAATCCTTATGTTTTACATATTTATTTCAACATAATAGTAACGCACTGAAAATAATTGATAATCGTACCTTTTACAACTTTCGATTTATAACTCTTAAGTGAAAAACTAGCGCACTGTTGAATAAAGCAAACACGAGTAACTACCAAGGAAGTTAATAAACAAGACCACTTTACGGTAATTATCATATAAAACATTAATAAGTAGTTACATTCTTTGAACGGTGAAATTATTAGTCATGTTTATATGATGAAACCGTTCAATTAACTAAAATTTTCACAGTTTTGTGATCACAAACTAATTATAATTACATATACCTACATAAAAATAAATATAAATAAACTACACACAACACATATAAACACTTACTTACCTGGAAGAGCTTCTCAGACTAATAAAAGTCGATATAATTATATTAAAGCTTTGTCCTTTTAACCACGCTACCGGTTTCGTTACTGATATTGATTTTAAAACCTTAACGTCTTTAATCAATAATATACCGCACGCCTCTGCATTACTCTCTCGGCCTTAGCCCGAATCGTATGTGAATATTGGGGGCGCCACGCACCCGTTTATTTTGTTTATTTAAAAACATTCTCCAAAAATTACATCTACTGCAAGCATATGCATCACTAAATTTTATGCTTGAATAATCTTTTATTTTTACTGTACTAATGTAGAATGAGTCAATGGAGCAAATGAACGCAAGTTTTTGTCTTAACTATGACTCAAAACATATACAGCTAACATGTGCTTTTGAATGCTATTCCTATTATAATTAAAAAAGTTCCCCCACAGTAGCACAGTAGTCTACAGAAACAAAGGCCAAGGCATGCATCGACCTAAGCTAAAAATAAATACATTTTGTATCCATTGTATAAATGATCTGAGAACATGTAAATTAAGTGAAGATTTTTTTCCTAAAATGTTATATAATCAGAATACGTTTACTATAAAATTACACTTAAATCAATTCTTGTTTGTCAAATGAATAAATAACGAATACGATCGTCCTGGTTAAGCTCATTTAAACGTTTTAAACATTTTATTTGAGTTTTGTAATTTATATTTATTTCTCTAACTGAATATTGCTAAAAAGATCTAATTTTCTTCTAAAAAGAAACTGTGTCACTTTACACAGACACATTAACAATTCCTTGAGAAAGCAAATAGTTATTTTAATCACTATACGCTGAAAACCCAAACAAAAACGTTTTAAAGAAAGCAGTGTAAGAAACATGTTTGCAAAACGTATAATTGTTTTGTATTGTATTCGGTACTTCATTGTTTGCAATATTTAAAACCTATCTAAACAACTTTAATTGTATCACAATTTACTTCAAACGCATATTTAAACCCATTTACCGTTGATCTTAGCCCATTCGAGGTGAAATTATTGTAGATGCAAGGTAAATTTTAAATGAAAAAGCAGAACTTTTAACAGGGACAATTGTACCGCAATGAACTTAAGTTTGACGAAATCGCAATAGCACGAAGAGACTTGTCCCCACTACTCCCACTTTTGGAGAGGGTAAACCCCCGTCCCTCATGCGTGCACGTGACTTTTCACTGTTAAGCTCTGTCTCTTTTGGTCGGCTATCTACTTTGAGGCACCATCTTTATCCCTTGAGAGCATTTTCGCTCCTGTACCCTCCATTTAGAGCTTTTGGTTGCTATTTAGAGCCTTTTTGGCTCGTGGTTTGGGCAACCCGTAGACACCTTGCTTCTGATTGATTCTAGTTCCACTCGTAAACCACACCCAGCTTGCATCTGATTGGTCGTCCCCACTCCTGGCCACGACCCAGCTTGCATTTATTTGGTCGTCTCCTTCGCCTCAGTGTGCTTTTGATTAGTGGTCTCCACCAGCTTGTTTCTGCCATCTTGGCTTTCCTTTTTCCAGCAGATGGCGTTCCGTTGCTTCTCCTATTTCTGACTGCTGTTTCTTATTTACGCCATCTTGCTACCATGTTCCTTTTTAACTTTCCGCAATCTTGTTTGGACCATCTTGTTAAAGGTTTTATTAGCTTTCTGCCATCTTGCGTCCATGTGCCTTTTTGATTTTCCGTCATTTTGTTTGAGCCATCTTGTTTCCTATACCTATACCTGCATCTTAAATCTTGCTTCCAGAAGCTGGTTTCAGCATTTTGAAATAAGATCCTTCTGGTGAGCTCAGTTACAACCCACCTTACTAACAGTTCGGGCTCCGCTAGGGCGCCACCTCCAACCATAAGACAATAAGTGGCTTTAGCCATAGGGCATTACGAAATCAACATCTTGGACTTGCATCTTATTTCTGCATCTAATGTCCTTTTGGCAGAAGCTAGTTTCAGGATAATGAAATAATACCCTTGTTTCTAACAGTAAAACATCGTTAAGTGTTGGTACTTTTTCCCGTCCATCCTACGAATGCATATGTAGGTATAGAAGGTTATGCAATCGATATTTTTTCACTATCAGTACATCAACTTATTACATCACTTTAAGAGTGCGAGTGTACACCCGACGTCAATGAAAAAGCCCACCCCCCGAGGTGATCTTGCGTAGAAATTTTGGACACCCTTTAAATGTTAGCAGTAACCAAGAACGTATTGTAATAGTCAGGTAAATTTTCCTTTATATTACGGTCACGTAGATATTCTACGTATTGTTAATGAAAGAATTCTTGTGAAAATACGTAAGTCCTGTTTCGAAACTGACTTGAAAATCTGTTATATAAAAAGAAGAATTATATTTATTATATTTTTAATGAATTTGAATATACGTGTATTTATAAAACCAAACAAATGATATTATTTTTATTGCATTATAATGGAATTAGATAATAAATTTAAATGTCATTATGATTTACTTTAAGCAATTTAAAACAGCTCCAAGTCAGTTGTTTTTCTTCACATACAGGAATTGATAATAGGAGGAATCTATTTTTAGTATGAATTAACTTCATTAAAATTGTTGCACAGAAATGAAAAATCAATTAATCTACGATATAATTAGACTGATTAGAAGAAATACGAGTAACAATGCAATTCCAAATTGTTTTGAATTCATTATTTCACTGATAACACGGTGCTTGTTTTTTCCCATTTTAATTCAAAACACTACTAGCAAAAGAGGAATATTTATGAAATTTTATTATCAAGGATGTAATTGAAATTAAAAAGCGTCCTAATTGATGAAACAAAAACACGTTATTTGACATATATTTACCTAAACTTTTTAACTAAAAGTAAACACGAAACACATGTAACAAAATAATACTATCTAATCATAGTTTAATAATTAATATAAAATCCTTCATTTTCAATACAAGTCTGCATTCTTCGACGCATGCTGCCCGTTAAAATTTGGCAAAGGTTTCCAAATCGAAAACTCTCCCAAATCCTACGAGCATGTAACATTAAAGCATCAATAGTCCTTTTGCGAATGTCATTGTAGTTATGATCGTTCTATTTATATCTGGAGATTTACTGGGCCACCGCAGCAATTCTATATTGCATTATCTGCGAATCAATCCATACCCCATCATGCAGTATGGAAACTGCAATTGTCTTGGACAAAATGATTGGTCTATCACGTCCTTCTTCCGGGTATAAATATTAATTGAAGATAAAAGCAAATCTTCCAATACTTCTACATAGCCAATGGAGTTAAACGCTGGCGGAGATCCTTGCACCAATTCACCAGGTCCAGCGCTGCTCATCCATCCCCATACACTTGTGGACACACGCCCGCTTGTTACTAACGGCATAATGTAACTTAGATTATACCTTTGGTTATCGGGGCGCTATAAAGTGACAGGAGCATCTTTCGATGAAGAGAACGTCTTTTCATCAGAGAAAATCACCGTCGACCAATCTCCGCCCAAATTATTATGACAGAAATCCAAATGCACTGCAGCATGCTCTGGAGAAAGAATAATCTTCCTAACCGGTTTTATTGAATGAATTCCATTTTCATGTAAACGTCTTTTCACTCCTAAAATGGAACTCAGTTAGTGAAAAATGCACCATTTATTAAGTTTACTATTTCTTCATCCTGTTGTATGGTGGTCACACATGCCATTCCAGGACGATGAGTCAACAGTGATCTTTCGCCACCTTCTTCATATCGATCTCAACATCTTCTTACTTGTCTTCTATAAAATTACAAATAAAACTAGTCTTATACAAATCCAGTTAAAAAACGTGAAAAAAATGCAAGCAAGGATAATATGATCAAACTATGTAATGTACATACATAACAAAATTACTTACCGATAGGTTACATCGACGAGACACTTCGCTTATTGAAAGTCCACTATTCCGTAAAGCAAGAATGATTCCCTTTTGCTGTAACGAACTATCAGTTTGCCTGAAGCGACAGGGCATTCTTTAATTAAAATAAAGCTTCACAATACAGGGTATGGCGCGAAGAGCTTTTATTAAAAGTAATGGCGGATACAGTAATGTAAAAAATCTGAAATTACGAAGCTGTAGGTTTTGGATGACGCTGAGTTAATATAATATTGTCCTGAATGTGACACTTCCGGTTATACCGGAAGTAGACGTCAACTTTGTTATTTTAAATAGAACCTAATATTTTTTATTTTATTTTCGAATTCTACATGAAATTCTAGATAAAATTTGTGCACCATGTCCTATACCAAAATTGAAGTATTTTCGAGATATTTCAATTCTTTTTAAAATTTTGAAAAATCCTAGTCCACATTGAATAACGATATCTCCATTAATAACGAAACTAGTGTCGTGAAATTGTAACCAATAAACAACAAGCGCTTGCCCGTTAACTCCATATATCCATCTCATTGATATTTCATACAGGGTGTTTTAAACTGAGCCGTCAACATGCACAATTTAAATCATTTATAAGTTGCTTACTTTAAATAGAACACCCTGTATTTTATTACATTTTCCGCTATATTTTTTTAAGTTAATTTGTTTGGTATCAGTATTCCCTATATCTAAATCCAACCACTTTTGAGATATTTAATTATCTTAGTTAAAACATAACAACACTTAATTATTTCAATATTAGTAAAGGGTAGGCCATGATTTGCATTATTTAAGGTGATATTTTGTTATTTTTTCATAAGTTATTAATTCTGAAAAGTAACCAATAGCCTGAAAGGATTATTAATTGTGGATATCATTAAAAACGTTGACTAGTTATTTTGTATTAATTTAATTAAATAACTTACAAACAAAAATAACTAAATGTAATATTAAACAAATAAAGTTTTATAATAAGTGTTCAAAATTAGCACCATCTACTTCTAAACATTTATGAATCCTTTTCATTAAGTTATGTCTTGTAATTCTGGAAATATGGTCGGGTGTTAGAGAATTAAAAGCAAGTAAGACTATCTGCATCATATCTTCCTTTGTCGTAACAGGTTTGCAAAATACCTGATTTTTAATGTAACCCCAAATACCAAAATCTAGAGGAACCAAATCAGGAGAGCGAGCTGGCTAACGAAACGGACCCTGATTGGCAATCCATCTATAATCAAACATGTCGTAAAGATGCTGAGCAACAGGCCCAAAGTTATGAGAAGGTGCTCCATCTTGCTGATACCAAGCTAAAGCCGTCTCTCCATTTCTTAAAGTATGTAACGCCGGTCGTATGGCTTCTTATAAAATGTGGCAATATCTTGTACCATTTAAACTTTCATCATAAAATTATAATGCTAAAATTTTATCGTCTTTTATTGCACAAAAAACATTAAAACTCCAACTATCTTGGAAATAACGTTCTCTACTAACATGTGGATTTTCATTAGACCGAAAATGGGAATTTTGTCGATTAAATAATCCATTTTTGCTAAACTTTGCTTCATCACACCATATAACTTTTTTTATGAAGTTTCCATCCTCTTGGGTCTTCATTAAAAACCATTCACAGAATTCTACCCTTCCAGGAAGATCACCTAATTGTAAGTGTTGCACCAAATGATACGAAAATGGTTTCCATTTGTGTTTTTTTTAAAATGCGATGAATTGTTCTCGTCGACAAAGTAAGGTCTCTTTCACAATCTCTAATGGAGGCATTTGGAGAGGCCGTAAAATAACCCAAAACATTAATTTCGTTTATGTCACTGTCCACTAGTGGTTTAGTTTTATTAATTTTTGTCTTAAATTGACCAAACTGACAGCAGTTTTTAAGCAATTTTCTTACAATATCACCAGTTGCATTTGGTCGATTTGGATATCTTTCTGCAAAAACACTGCAAGTCCGTTCAACAATTCTATTACACTCGCCGTAAATAATAATAAGATTTAAAAAATCATCATTAGTAAATCCTACATTTGCCATTATTTACGATAAAATACAAACTGGTAAAGAAAACTGTCAAAACAACATAAGCAATTAACGTTCTAACTATCAAATCTTTGACAGCCATGGCCTACTCTTTACGGATAAGTATGAAAAATTAAGCGGTTAGTTCATTTAAATTAATATTGAAGAAAACATAAATTTTACTAATAAGATAATAAAAGCAATTTAGTAAGTATAAAGCTTATTGATTGGTACATTAAATCTTTACTTAAATGTATTTAGTTAAAAGTACCACAGACAACAGTTGTCTGTGATAATATAAGATCAGGTAGTACTATATGCTATTTAGCTTCTTACGCTTTTAGAGAATAAGAGAACAATACCTACAATAGAGAATTTCTAAGAATGCATTATGGATACAGATAAAGGACAACAGAATTGTTATTTCAAACAGGAATAAACGGATAAATTTTCTATACATATGGTACCAACCTACTACTATAAATTTGAATTGTTAAACCGAAAGTATTGAGTAAAAATATTATTCAACGCCGAAAGCATAGTTTTAGCTACTATTTTGTCAACAACCACTTACTATCGGTATCGGTTTCAAAGCAAGACACCTGAGTTTAGAATGTTATAATTTTTTATTTGGCGTTTGATTTTACTATCTACCAACGTGTCATTAAAATGAAAATTGTAAGTAAACTCTTCGAAGTTATTTATAAAGGAATCAAAAGGACTTTTTGCAATACATTTATATACGGAGACTTTGAAGTAAGCTAACTTCATTATTTTAGCTCAAAATATATGAAATTTTAACCAATAATGCATCCATCCTATTCGAACGGGTTAGTAATAACAAATCTTCCGAAAGTTTTCAAATTTTGATGCAACTTTGGGTCATGGATGGAACAAATTTAAGATTGATGTATATTACAGGATAATAGATTGTGTCATTGAAAAGATTACATCTAGATTTGAAAAAATATATCTGTTAGCGCAGATTTTCTTGTCTAGATCCTAAAAACTTTGAGGAAATAACAAAAGTCGGCAATCTTCCAGAAAATCTTACTGGACTTATCAAAAATTTTAAAACATTTTAATCCTGAAATAACATGTGCACTTCAAGATGAATTATTAGCTTTATAAGAAAGTGACAATCTAATAAATCGTTAAATGACGAATACGTTTTAGATTGTTCTAGTTGTTATGATGATGACAACAATGACGAGGAATTTGATAAAACACAATCATTACCATACTGTAGATGTAAAATTGTATTAAGTGTGTTATCGTGTTCTTCTAAACACAATATATTGTATTGTAATGCATATCCATTTGTATTTTTAATATAAATTAATTTTAAGTTTATCGGTAACACAGTATCTGTGAAGGTCTTTTTCTAAATTAAAATTTATTAAAACCGTTTACGTAGTACATTGATTCAGGAACACTAGAAACATTTATGCTAATGTCAACTGAAAAACAGTTAGGCAAATTTAGACGACGACGAAATAATAGATACAGTCTCCATAAAAAGTAAAGTTCTCAAGAACTTGCTGTTACTGTAATTGACATAATTGTAGTTCATTGTCATAAAACCCTTAAGTTTTATAATAATAATTGCATGTTTGTTTTCAGCAGTTGTAAATATTTGTTTATAAATTACGCTACGGACGCATTTAATTACAAAATACTAAAACATTTGACGCTTTAATATATTTTGCCGCATCCATGCCTATCCGCTGCTCTTACTAATATTGAAATAATTAAGCGTTGTTATGTTTTAACTAAGATAATGAAATATCTCAAAAGTGGTTGGATTTAGGTATAGGGAATACCGATACCAAACGAATTGGCTTAAAAAATATAGCGGAAAATGTTACGACAAAGGAAGATATGATGCAGAAAGTCTTACTTGCTTTTAATTCTCTAACACCCGACCATATTTCCAGAATTACAAGACATAACTTAACCCTTTTTAAGGCGGCGGTAAATATATTACCACCAGGTAATTTGATTCCCAGCACCAGGTGGAAAATAATGTACCATCGCCCCTTAGCAGAAACCATCCTTCGGAACCAGCACTTCCCGTTTCGGCCGGTAGATTGCAGTAGGGGCTTCGTAAACTGATAAATTACCACTTTTTATCAGTTTTCGAGCAAAATGCCGAAGGTAATCACGTGTTTTTTCTATCTTCCAGTGTAATTATGAATAAAAATACGTTAGAAGTTATGTAATCATATTTTATGAATCTTGAAGATATAATAGCTAGATTTTATTATGTTTTGAAAATTAATGCGAAATATTTTTATTTGTACGTATTTATAATTGGTGGTAATACATTTACCATTGCCTGCTTAGGGATTTTAGGGGTGGTATATAATTTACCACCGCCTGGATTGCAACTGATTCATTCGTTTCGGCAATGCATTTCTCTTGGCATATTACTTGGTTTATATGTTTATATTTATATTCATTTATTTATAAGATTTATTATTACTAATATTATTGAGGATATTTTAGCGATTTTTTTTGGATTGCATAAATATTTAGATATTTAGAAATAATATTTTAAATACACGCATTGAAAAATAAAAATAGACTGACGAAGAAGCTTTAGCTCTTTATTTTGCTCTGCCTTCGGCTCCTGAAGATTCCGAAGATGAAGGTGATATAGAAGATGATTTCCAAAATGCAGGTAATTTATTGTAAAAATAATGTAAAAAATTTTTAAATAAATGCATAATTTTTTTAGATTCTATAAACATTGGAGACATTAGTGATGCAGTGGATAATCCCGATATCTTATCCGGAAACGTTCAATCTGATTCAAGGGAGGATTTCCAAAATGCAGGTAATTTATTGTATAAGTAATGATAATAAATCAGGTCAAATAAGGGTATAATATATGATGATGACGACGATCCTGATTTTTTACCACCATATGGTACAAATGGTGAACCAAATAGTGATTCAGCAGATGAAGAAACTCTTGAAGATTCTACTCAAAATGAAAACACTGAAATCGAGTACTTCCGGTCAGAAAGCCAACTGCCTAAAGTTATACCAAACTTTGACAGTGCTGGTAAGCCTACAAATCAAGGTTTCATGAGGCTATCACAGCCAATTGATTATTTCAATCGGTATTTTGATTCTACAACTATGAAAAAAATTATACGCAGAGCAAAAAAATGAAAAAAACTGGACTCCCCTAACACAAGAAGAACTATAGGCTTTTTTGGGAATATTAATTATGATGGGGATTAATAAATTGCGTACTTTAGAGTTGTACTGGTCTTCTGACCCTTTTTTTAATAAGCAAGAAATATCGTCAATAATGCCTATAAAGAGATTCAAAAAAATCATTTCAAACTTGCATGCCAATGATAATCAAAAAGCTGTTCCTAGAAATGAGCCAGGATTTGACAAATTGCACAAAGTACGCCCTTTGGTGACGCATTTTGAAAAAAAATTTTAGGAAGAGTATTCCAACTCTTCAGTACAATCTATTAACGAAATTATGGTAAAATTCAAGGAAAGGTCCACCATGAAACATTATATGCCAGGAAAGCCTGTAAAAAGAGGATATAAGATTTGGGCTAGGTCAGACGATGCTGCCATTTCGGAAGGATTGGGATGTAGAGTTATAACAAATCTTACCAATGATTTGCACCTTACGTCTCCTCTTTTGGTGGTTTTCGATCATTTTTTCACCTCAGTTCCATTGATGGAAACACTGTTTTCAAAAAACATATACGCCGTTGGTACCATCAGAACTGGTAGAAAATTCCTTCCTGAACCCATGAAGAAAAATAAAAATACAAAAAAATGAATCGCTGATGTTGGCATGTAGGGACACTGTTGCAGTGCAATGGCGGGATACTAAGGTTGTTACTCTTCTTTCAACAGCCCATAATATGAATGAAATGACAGAAGTAAATAGAACCCAGAAAGATTGCTCTCGAAAGAAACTTCCTTGCCCAAAAGCAATTGCAGATTATACAAGGAGTATGGGGGGAGTGGATAAATTTAACGACTTGAAATCTTCGTATAGCTTATGTAGAAGATCGAAGAAGTGGTAGCATAGGTTATTTTACTTTCTTTTATATGCTAGTTTAGTAAATTCCTATATATTGTATGTGGATAATCATAACGTAGCTAGAAATTCGCATCTACAAGTTAGGTTAAGAATAGCTCGTAGGTTAATAAGAGGATTTTGCAGTAAAAAGCGAAAGTTGCAATCAAGTTGGGTCGCAACGAAAAAGGAATTTAGCATTCCACAGGAAATAACCTATAAGACCTATAAGAAAAAGGGGAAACATACCGAAGGTGCAAATATTGTAGTACCAAAACTAGCCAGAAACGGACCAAAATGTTATCTTCAACATGTAATATTCCATTGTGTGCAGCTCCTTGTTTTACGTTGTTTCACCAGAATAATTAAAAATAATACATTTGGTAATTTACATTGTGTTTGGTTTTTCTACCACTTATTTCATGTGTGATTAACATTTTGTTGATTTTGAAATAACTAATAATAAAGTCTTACAGAAATTTGTAAAATTATTTCTATTTCATATTTTTTCTATTGAAAGAGTCAGTAAAATGTCATTGTTTGTATTGGGCGGTGGTAAATATGTTACCACCCCTGTTATAAACAACAGCTATAACAACAAAATCAAAAAAATACCTTTTTTGGTAATAAATGAGCTTCTTTTCTCTAATTATAGCGTAACATGTAAATTTTGAAAGAAAACGGCTTGTGCCCGTTAAAGGGTTAATGAAAAGTGTTCATAAATGTTTAGAAGTAGATGGTGCTAATTTTGAACACTTATTATAAAACTTTATTTGTTTAATATTACATTTAGTTATTTTTGTTTGTAAGTTATCTAATTAAATTAATACAAAATACCTAGTCAACGTTTTTAATGATATCCACAATTAATAATCCTTTCAGGCTATTGGTTACTTTTCAGAATTAATAACTTATGAAAAAATAACAAAATATCACCTTAAATAATGGAAATCATGGCCTACCGTTTACTAATGTTGAAATAATTAAGTGTTGTTATGTTTTAACCAAAATAATGAAATATGTCAAAAATGGTTGGACTTAGGCATAGGGAATACTGATACCAAACGAAGTGGCTTAAAAAATACAGCGGAAAATGTAATAAAATGCTGGCTGTTCTATTTAAAGTAAACAGCTTATAAATGATTTAAATTGTGCACGTTGGCGGCTAAGTTAAAACACCCTGTATGAAATATCAATGAGATGGATATATGGAGTTAACGGGCAAGCGCTTGTTGTTTATTGGTTACAATTTCACGTCACTAGCTTCGTTATTAATAGAGATATCGTTAATCAATGTTGATTAGGATTTTTTCAAAATTTTTAAAAAAATCGAAATATCTCGAAAATACTTCATTTTTGGTATAGGACATTGTGCACAAATTTTGTCTAGAATTTCATGTAGAATTCGAAAATAAAATAAAAAATATTAGGTTCCATTTAAAATAACAAAGTTGACGTCTACTTCCGGTATAACCGGAAGTGCCACATTCAGGACAATATTATATTTGAACTCAGCGTCATCCAAAACCTACAGCTTCGTAATTTCAGATTTTTAACATAACAGTATCCGCCATTACTTTTAATCAAAACTCTTCGCGCCACACCCTGTATAGTTACGTTAAGTCAAGTGGGGTTATAACTGAATATTTAATAATCATATGTTTTCCTATTTATACCCTATTTTCACAAAGCAATTTTAAATTCTATTGTTACTTGTAGTAATTACATGTAATTACTTGAATGGTATTGCAAATTAATTGATTTCCGGCTTATCCTTTATGCAATAATCGTAATTATTCTAAAAATAAAATATGCCGAATATACCAGAATAATAGGAAAATAAATTCTTATACTTTCTACATTGATTGATTTCGATTACATCCTAGATAATTTGATAAAATAAATATTTTAATTGGATTGAAAAACGTTTAATTGCTGAAATAAAAACTGGTTATTTAGCATAAAATTTCCCATAGGTAGGATGGCATTATTTAATTTACACACATCCCAAATGATTTTCTAAAAAACCGGAAACGCTAAAAATGTCAATTTAGGTTTTTTTTAGGAAATCTGAAAGTGAAATATAATGCTCACTTACTGGAAATTTAATTCTAAAACTTTTATAAGAAAAATAATTTGTTTTTATTGTAATTTAACGAATCCTTTTCAATTTATTGGCTCTATATCGCGCACTGAGGGGGTTTGGACCTCCTTTGTGCAACAAAACAATAGAAAATCTACCTGACCAGTTTTGCATAGAAAGGGATGTGCAAAATTTATGTGCATTTTTAAAACTACTTCGAGGATGGGCTTTTTCATGGTTGCCGGGTGTACGTGCGTGCGTGCGTATGTGTGGATGTGTGTGTCGATGTACGCTAATATCCACGATAACTTCAGAATGATGAAACATACGTATTTGAAATTTCGCATTTACGCTCGATTTCATTTCTCTATTAAAAATATGTGCAAACATATTTTTTAAACATAATTTAATTTTCCATAACTTTTTTCGTAATTCGAAGTCTTAAAAATTAATTAAATATTATCCATATTTTTATAGCAGCAAGCGGCTTTGGAATTTTTTTTAAGCTAAAGTTACAACGTCCATTTGACATAAATTATTGTTGGTTGTTTTCATTATGAACGTATTACCATTGAGGTTGTATAATTATTCTAAAAAATGTATTTCCGTTTTATGGGTTGGAAGGTAGTGTGTTGTTTCACACCAGATATTTAAAACAGGAATTAATGTTTATAACCGTGACATTTGCTGTATTGAACATCATTTATCAAAAATGTTATTCAAAACAAAAAGCGTTAATAATTGACGCAAAAAAGATACTTTAAATAAATTACCAATATAATATTTACAACACAAATGTTTAAAAATAATTAATGTTCAGCAAAGATATTTTAAAGCAGATAAGGAAAATTTGCAAACAAGTTTTTAAAAATAATCTAGCACACCACGCCGGGTTGTCTTATAGTGGTATATCTTGTCTGCACACAAAGTCGTAGAACACCAATACAAAGTCCTTTCTCAATTTCCGCTTGTCGGGCACATTCTTCGCTGTGAAACATTAGTTTCTAATTGGTTTTCCCCCGCGCACGTAGAGCACCACTACATTCCGCACTTGTGGGAACCAATGGCACTCCTTCTTAGCCAATTGCACAAGCTCCGGTCTCTATATAGCCGAAGACACTCGGCACAACGAAAATCCCGGTTGTCGTTGGAGGTTTAGTAATATTCATTGTTACGTCTATATACATGATATCACCCTTAGATGCCACGGTAAGTTAATATTTTCTCCGTGTCGCGCGTATTGTGAGACAAGATTAGTGCAACCGTCCATAAGAAAACCACAACTTTACGGACACATACGTTGGGGACAAGCTGCGGAAAGCCATCACGATAGGATACTAGTGCTGGAAATATATGACCGAGCAACAAGGAGTGACGACCTGTTTTCCGGGTATGTCGGTAATTAAGAGCAAGGTAAGAGACCAGCGGAAAGAACACGTGTCTCAGGTATAGCGCGAAGCTATTCCTAAATTTTTTTGGTAAACCAGGGCAACGCAAGAACTTAGAATCCTACCTCAGCCCCAAGCGTTCTGTCAGCTATTCACAATGTTTGGCATCGACATTAAGTCGATCACACTGATATACTTTTCACTCTATTGTAATATTGATACTCTAAATAGCTTTAACGATCAATACTTTAGTAAATACTTAAAACATTCTCCAAAATGTTTTATTATTTAACAGGTGACTGAGATAAAAATAAAGGATCCGATACACAGAAGAGGTAAAGTAACCAAAATTGTAAAGGAAAAGAAACGTTCCTTCAACCTACCACAGGTTTTGTTGATTAACGTAATAACAATTATGAAAACCTGAACAAGATATTCGTGAAACCAGTAATATTCTTAAAAGCCTTAAAATAAGTAAACAAAGCATTACTAATTGAATAGGTAATTGAGTAAAACGTATAAGAATTATTTTACCTTCCATTAAGGAATTACGGTCAACCTCGCGCGAATTCAGGCGCGGACCTTACCCCTCCAGGAGTTGGAGTAGTACCGCTTATCAGGTTAAACCGGAACTGTTTCGGCTTTAACTGGAGGTGAGAACCTTACCAATAGTTTACAAAGGAATAGCACCGGAGGATTTGAGATATATTAATTAAATTTAACGAAAAATAAATCACCTCAACGATATAAAAGGTAATGCAAAATAGTCATGCCGTTGGCTTTATATCGAGCATATCGTCTCTTACTTTAGCTCATTTTGTGACGATAGGTGATGAATAGAGTGACCGTGAAGTACATATGAGGAAGCTCCTCGAAAAATTCTTTCTAATGACACCAATATTGGCATAGGTATAATTTACAATTTTCTAACCCTGACCTCTGATGCAGCACTAGTATTCCCCTCTAAACACATTTTATTACTTTGCAGATTAGAAATAGACTTTGAAACAATTGCAATTTATAGATCCAAATTGACTTGCTCTGTAAAGCCTTATCAAAATGTCACTATGGCTCCACTAGCTTCAAAATCACTGAAAACCTTGATGGCTACTAGATTTTGGAAGAAAGTTGTATTCTAGATAGCACGCAAAAAACCGAATTTCGAAAATTTATTAGAATTAGCAAAAATATTGATTATATAGAGTATGAAATTAATGGTTTAGGCCTTGTTAATCTTACGCACAGTATCGCAGCTTAAAAAGAGACAAGTCGACGAATGTAGGATGGCAGATGAAATGCGCAAATGAAGGACAACTAACTGTGCGCCAAAGACGTGAATACTGCGTCGCTATTGAAGTTGTCACGTGTGGTTAAAATTTACCGTAGATTCTTTTTTTTTCTAGAACTTTAAAATGTTTTATGTACGAATGGCAGGAGGGAATTTTGTGCTTTGTCGTTTCAGATTATTGAAATTTGGATATATTCGAGTATACATTTTGGAAGCACTAATTTAATTACAAATTATTACTTTGTTTGGCGATGTTCGGATATATTACAAAGTGGAGTAGGATTTAGTACCCAGTTTTGTGAATGGTATGTAGACTTTTCGGTTCGAATGTTTGTCAATAGATTGAAGTTTTTAAATTACCATTAGGTTCCACGCGTTGACGATTGTAAAATGGTAAAAGAAATTTGATATGGGAGTTTAATATTCTCTAGTAAATAATGGATAATCCTATTCTGAAGTAATCGTTAATTTTAGTTTAGCTTGAGTTAAAATTACGTCATTGAAAATTGTTTCTTTGTAATTAAAATTACTGTACGAAAACGTAGCTTGCATTTAAAACATTAGCGACGGGAAGTTATTTTGGTAAATTAATTTAAGAAGCCAAAGGGTGTGGTTTTTATAGTACGTTGGTTTAGAGGCGACTAAAACAGATTATGTTACAGGTAACTTGACGATGCAATTAATGCTATACTACATTCGGGGATAAGAGTGCAGTACAGCGCTTATCACAAACAGCGCCAGCGATGCCATGTCTCCGCAAACGAATGCAAATATGCACCGCTCACAAACAAATCCGGCTATTGTAATATAGCATTGTGACAAAACTGATGCAACTAACACAGAATTTAGTGTAGGAGGTATGTTTTCACGATAAAACTGGTGCACTGTTCTGCGAATTTCCGTCCTGAATACTTAGTCGTATCTATTTTTAGGAGATGTAACAATTTTGCGCTTTTTGGGCCTTTCTTTTGGAAGAAGTAGTCCACCTGGTAAAGCATATTCTTATCGCACGGTGTAAAGCGTCCTTTCGCCCACGCCTCTCATTTCAGATACTTTTTTGATTATGTTGGACATCCAATCGTTAGTTTTATTTAAATAATAATTGACAAGATTCATTAGTATTTGCTTTTCTGAAACTTGCAAAAATTTACCAGGCTTCCGGTTAACAATTTCTTCCATTTTCAACAATCAAAGCAATAATAATAAAAAATCAAAGTATCGACCACAATATACACTGCACTGAATAATACCAACACGCTAACAGATAAAGAATAAACATATTTTGTACAAATATTACTTATTTAGCATTAGAAAGTAGTTAGGAATCAGTCAAATTTACAAAATACACCAATCACAAATGTAATTACTTAACAATTATCATCGTCTGTAATAAGACAGGTCATTAACACATAAATAGTAAACATATTTTGTACAAAAAATAGTTTAATGGCACAATTAAAAATGTAATTAAATCAACGTATAATAAGACAGGTCTTTAACAGGATAGAATAAAAAAAACAAAAGAAAATAGGCAAAAAAAATTTTTAAATTACATCACATGTTACGTGGGCATTTATTTGAGAACTTTCTTTATTACACTGAGCTTATACGAGTACTATCGCCCATTGCATGCAATCAGCAACGTCGAAACAAAATTCTCATAAGGAAAGCATTGCCTATCTTCGCCACACTGTACTCTCACCCCCAAACGTAGTGTAGTGGCGTAATTTTTTGAACTCGGTTCCCAAAACTCATCTCGTTTTTACTGCGCTTACGATTTAAAGGAATTGCCTTTTATGATTGATGATTTGACGTGAAATGTATTATGACGAAATCTGTTAAATTCGTAAGTGAGTCGTAGCCAAGATGTAGAAGAAACAGGTTGGGGCGCGCGATGTTAATTTGAGTCCCGACTGAGCTTACTTAAGTTCTAACGGGGTTAATTGAAGTCACCATAGGGAAAGTTTTCCCGTTCACACTTTTGGGGATTTTACAGACCCCGCAGATATTATTGTGTTGTGTCTCGATAGTCAGAAGTGACATTTATACGGGTCTATCGAAGAATAATATAGTGTTTAAAGTTAGTGCTATTTCCTTATTCTTGAGACAAAATCGCGCTTTTGCGGAGTCTTATATCGTAAGTTCAGTTTAATCTCCAGGAATATTCTCGCGCACACCTGTTCCGACAAATGAAAGAAATTGCTGTAATTAAACTTTTGCTTTAATAAAATTTGTGTATATAAAGGACAAAGAACGTTTTGTAAATAAATTAAACATTAAACATTAAACCAGATGATACAGTTATTTAATCACTTGGTTTTGGCTTAAATATTTTCGTCCTAAAGGTGTGTTAATATAATTCAAAAATAAACGGTTCGTTGAAATTTGACGACTGTGAAGTTGCTGGATTAGGGGCTATATTAAGGGAGCGTTTCGGTGCCCACCGTTCAATTACCAAGAGAGTCAATTGCACGAAAATTACCTATAGCGCTGTGCAAAGATAGGGAATAAGTCAAAGTGAACGTTTGTACAAATTAAGGTAATTAGTTCCGTACGTTTAGTTTTCTGTTTTGCTGATGATTTTAAGACGTGTTTTATTTGGTATTAGTCAGGCGGATAAATGCGCTTTCTTTAGTTTATAGTTTCGCTTAGGATCTCTTCAGGCTTTTCAAATATTAATTTTATAAAAGTGTATGTGTCTTTTCGTATTGTGCGTTATTTTTATCTGATTCTGTTTACTATCTAGAAATTTACGTATTACTTATTAATATTCCTTTTTGGTGTTACTTAAAAATTATGATGTTTAACGTAGATGAATTTGGGAATTTGAACCTTGCAAGAGTCAGCCCGATTTAAATAATAATAGATTTTACGTAAGAAAGATATTTTTAATGTGTCTTGGATATCTGTATCAATACCCTGTTTAATTTATATCATTTTCATAATATACGAAGAATCTTAATGAATTTTAGGAGTATCACTTCGTGTTGAGTGTAAAAGTATATATGACCTCATTTCTCTGTCAACGTGTTATTATTTACGTAGTACCAAATGTAAAAGATTAGATATTAAATATAGAATAACTAAGATCGTTGACTGATCAGTTGGTTTTTTAGCACGTCATTTTATTGCGATTACGTGCAGATACTTTAAATCTTTGCAGGAAACATCGGACCAAGGCTGTCAATTCACTGATTTACATAGTTTACGACAAGGGGTTGTCAAGTTTTTTTGTTTGTTTAGAACTTAGCTATGAACCATTCGCATTCAGGTATTACGACTTCAATTCAATTCAACAGAGTTTATTAAAAATTTGGATAATTAACAATTCATATAGATTATATAATACAAAGTATACTTAAAATTATTTATAATATACAAATTATCGTGTTTGTGTTGGTAGTGCGTTGCTCAGGAGTCTTCGCCCTCTCCAGCACGTGGATTGTGTGATTGTTGGGTTACGTGGTGTTGATGTTATGCCTATTGACATCGTGTTGTGTGGTTGTTGGTTGCATAAAAAAGGATCGTTTTGCGGGTGTTGTAGCTCTTGTAGTTGGTGCTGTGTGTGCTGTCCCGTTGTCTCTCGGCTGGTGTATGTGATGCTACTGCCTAGGATATTTGAAATAAAAAGAAAAACGTGTGAGTTTGGTCGTCATATTTGCCTGCACAATGATAGCGGTGCTATTGTTGTACAGTGGTAGGATGGAGTTTCTGTATCGTGAGGCGGTACAGAACAATTAGGATGTTAGGTTTAGGACAAGTAATAGTTATGGAAATCGATACTGGTATACTTATCCGAAGCATCCCTTCTCTTTACCGTTCCGGAGAGTGTTTACCCAAAAAGGGCGCACACCTCCTGACCGCTTGTGAGGATCACTCCCCACATGTCAGTCGCTGATTGTGTCTTAGCTATTGCCGCTGCCACCTTGCGGATGACAGGTAGAGCCCTCGCGAAATCTAAGCCCCGAGGAAGCCTACAATGGCGTCCAGCCCTAAAGCGGATGAAGCGGGCGCTTTCTCAACTGCGACTCTAACCGCATTCGGTACTTGCGCCTTCTCGCTACCGTTCTCCGTCGCTTTGGCACACACTTAGCCCAGTCGGTACGGAATTTAGCGTAATCGCTGGAGTGGTAGTTTCCTGCGCACTTAACACAGCGTGCTGCCGCTCTACAGCAACGTTGTGCGTGGTGGAATCCCTGGCACCGGTGACACTGCCCGATGCTGGATTTCCGCCTCAAGTCTTCGATGGAGACACAAAGCCAAACCACGTACTCCGCCTGCCGGATCTTCGTCGGTACAATTCTCGAGAGAAGTATTACCGGCGACACCCTCTCCCTGGTAACGACGGCTTCCGGGTGGTCTGCGGTATCACAGGGCCCCGTACGCATTGGCGGTCGGTGTGGGCATGGTCAAGTGGTCCAACGGTCTCTTCTTAGGCTTCTTCTGCATCCGAATTTCTTCGTCGGGCGATGACTCGTTCTCTGCGGTGTCGTGCATCGGTGGCGCGGCTACTACGGTTGTGGTAGCCGGAATCTCTTCTGTCTTCGTACCTTCTGTTTTCTTCTGTCTTTTCTTCCTGTTCCTGTTGCGACAGCAGGGCAGGTGCGGTGATCCATCTAACGGTGGGAACTCTATGTTACTCGGTAGCGTGGTAACATAGTAGCTCTCAGGCTCGTGCGCTCTACCTGACATCGTGATAACGATGCTGATAGAAGCTGGTCGATTTGTTCTTTTTTGTAAAACGCTTAAGTGATTTTTTGATGTTTGCTGTGCGGAACGCAGCCAGCGAATGAGGTATTATGACTCCTATATTGACATTTATAAGCATTCTGACGCCCATATGATTTATGAGTTACCCTTATTGTGTTTTACGTATTACGAGCTATCCTAAACGCAAAAATTAGTAACACGCCCACCCCCTTTAGTCCACTGAGCTATCGGACCCTTCCTTATCTGTTACTTCCGATCTAATTCTAAGAATGATTTAAATTGTTCAGTTGAGAATAAAAGACATCGTGAATTGAATAATTTAAAATTCTAAGCTGGCATAGTTCTTCTAACAAGTAATATCCCGCTGTATACTAACTAGGAGAGTCGAAATATTTATTTTTTTGTTCTTCTTATAAACATATGAACAAACAATAATAAAACCTAAATTGCTACAAAACTGACTTACACGGTAAACTACCACAAATATTTCTTTCGAGATTATACCGATCTTGACAGAACGAAGTGCTGAATTGAAATGATCTCCGACCTCTAGAAAGAGGAATTTGTGAGCATTCAAATTTGGTCTGCCATCTTACATTAGTGGACTATAAGATAATTATATATTACTGTAATTCTAACTGTAGTTAGTACTTTGTTAGTATTTGTTTTTACGTTAACAATAAATAAAGTTGAGCGCAATAGTATATTGAATATCAAGAACAGTAAGGGATGTTTACCGGTCGACGCCATCTTTGGAGGGTTCGCTATAGCTCAGCCTCCAATTTGGCCGGAGACCGGTACAACCTTTAATGTTCGTGATGCTCATACTGTTTTTTGCACGATTGTATTAAATTCACCGCAATTGAAATTATTTAGTTTCTACTAAATAAACGAAATGTCAAAAGTGACGTTTTAAATAGAAATGTCCAAATTTTTTGTTCTTATTGTTGTGAAATATATAGATTTTTACTTACCGCGCTACATGCACGTTAAGTGAATTACTTACCCGGCTTGTGTATCCTAGTTACCATTAAAAGCAACCTTCTGATCTCGCAACAAACCCGGTAACTAACTAAAATCGTCCTATCGTGCAAAAAGTATTGAATATTCTATAGAAGTATAGAGGAACTATTATATTTGGCAACGCTGTAGGCTGCATTCATTCAAACGTATTTATTCGTTTTCGTATGGATAACCTTTTATTTACTGGTTCACTGCTATATTTTTTTTATCATAAATGCAGAAAACTTATGATTTGTAAATTTTATTGACTATATATATGTACAAAAAAATGCTCAAACTTAATTTAATTGCTGCAGTTAGTGAAAATCTTGGGATTGGAAAAAATAACGATATACCTTGGAAGTTAAAGTAAGTTTAACACCTAGTTAACGGTCTTTACTTGGCGGGAAATTTTAGAAAGGAATTTATGTATTTTACCAAAATGACAACGTTAACCGAATCGAATTCAAAAAAAAATGTAGTTGTAATGGGAAGAAAAACTTGGGAAAGTATACATCCAAAGTTTAGACCATTACCAAATCGAATTAATTTCGTTCTCTCCAAATCAAAATTAGGTTTTGGTCAAGATAAAGATGTATATGGATTTTCCTCTTGGGATGATATTTATAGTAAATTAAATGATGATAAATTTAAGGAAGAATATGAACAAATTTGGATTATTGGTGGTAGCTTTATTTATAAGGTATGTCTATTATATTTTTCAATCGGTAAATGGCATCTATGTTTCATAGTCATATGTTTTATTATTGTTTTTACATGTGACATATGCAAACATTTAAACAAGGCTGCATTGCGGGCGGTATATCTTAAACAAGGGTGTACATGATAACATGTATGGGAATATACAATTGTGTATGTATCAATATTTAAAGGATGTATATGGTTCTATAAAACAACATTAAATACATAGGGTAGAAATCCTAGATACATTTTCTGTCATTGCATTTTCTTCAATTCAAAACTTTCTAAGAAATGTTATTCTAAGCCTTAAGTATAACCATTAATTATTCAGTGTTTTTACCGAAATTAGAGTTTACCTTATTAATTTTTTGAGTTTAGTAGTTCAGGTCAAATTTGTGTTATTTTGTTGTTGCTTCGAGATTACTTTTAATTTTACCTTTCACATACCTAACCTTAATAATTAAAAAAATATACTATAGAATTATATATAATACATTTGATTTGATAGTATTAAACAAATTAAAAAATGTATTTATTATAAATGAGTAAAACATTTTAAGATTTATAAAATGTTTCCGTAATTGTAATCAGGATGCACTTTATAAATAAATGAATTAAAAAGTTTCCGATTCAAATGTTAATATTGAAATATTGAATTAACCGAAACTAGTTTATTATTTATTGTATCCAGTCCCCAATTTTATAAGATGTATAAATTATTACATTTATTTCAGTGAAAGATGTACAATGAAATAAGTTGTATTATAATGATTGTTTTACACTATATTTTATATTCGAAGTTTAGCTCAGATTCTTATTCTAATTCTAAACATTGTTCTGTGTTACATCAATCTAACTTAAATTTTTCTGCATGTTTAAAACACTTTTCTCAATACTCACCTTCAATTTGTTCCAAAGCTCCTGTCCATATTGACACACATGTTTATCGTTAAATTGTGCATTATGTCTTCCAATATGTTTATTATGTTTTTACAGTCACCCCCACTAACTCTATCGAATTAAACTGACTGATAAGGAGGTAGCATTATATCTTATAACCATGGTTTAATACAATTTGATCAATGTTGTACACTTTCTGTTGAATATTCTCTCTTAGTATTTCTAGAAGTTCTCATTTCAACATTACACGATCAAAATCAATGTGACGTTTTAGTAAATAGTTGGATAATTCTTCTTTAGTGTATGAAATGGTAGGTAACCTTTTCTACTTTGTTACAGTAGTAGCTATCCAAGATAAGCTTGCCTTTGATGAGTTTGTATTAACAGGGTGATTCCAAATTAGATGCCAATCTTCAAGTAGGTGTCAGTATTGCTCATTTGTGATGGATTGAGCCATATTTACCTATATCCAAAAATCAACGGTTTTTGAGATATTTGAGATTTTGTAGTAATTCCCTATTTTCGTTCAGTTTAAGCCTGATTATGTAGGAATTGATCCTTGTAAACAGTAATTTTAGTCCAGTTTTCAATAATCAAATATGTATTTCACGTAAAAAATGCTAAAGTATGAGGAATATGCTTATAAGAAGAAAATTGTAGAGATTTAAAATCAGAATGTGAAAGAAACCAAAATCGATTTCAAATTTTCTATTGCTTATAATTTTTAAACTATTGTAGTGTTAAAAGACTCTAAAAAACTAGCTCAATGTTTTAATTTTCCAATAAAACCATTTTTGTCAATATTCATTCGATAGATCCACCAGAAAAAGCTTTTCAACCGTGCTACCTCTTGAAAATTCTAACTTGAGAATAATACATCATTGAAGCCTTGATTCAATAGAATTGAGAATTTTATTCAATAATTTTACATTTTGTATTCAAAATGACCACCACCGTCTCTTATACACGCTTGAGCTCTATTTCTTATTCCTTGACAGCTAATTTTCATTTGAATTGTCCATAGGTGACATAAATTTCCAAATTAAGTAGGTATGAAAAAATTCAGTTTTGGAATCAAGAACTCTGGTTTGGCAATTTCTAGACAAAAAAAAACAAAACTGATTGTTTTTTAACACTTTAAAAATTAATTCGCCTTTTTTAGTGACTTCTGTGATTTTTTAATTGGAATATTTAATTTTTCGTTCAGTCCTTTTCATTATTGTTATTGCTATTAATCTTCCTGTTATTATTGTTCGTTTCTTATCATTTATTTATTCATTATTTATCATTTGTTTTGTATTTGGAATGACTACATTTACTAATGCTGAATATGCTGATATTCTCTTTATGTATGAATACAGTAATGGAAATGCGTCTCTTGCACAAAGAGAATACGTACGGAGATTTCCCAGCAGACGAACTCCTCATATGAGATTATTTTCTTCAACCTATCACAGAATTGCGGAAACCTGTTAAAAAAATATAGAAGGGCTGGGGCACCTGGGAATCTGGACCTAGATGAAGCAATATTACGAACGGTAGAAGATACTCCCTCGATGTGTACCCACAAAGCTGCCAGTGAACTTGGGACCTCCCAAAAAATAGTTTGGTCTGTGTTGAAAAATAATGGCTACGGCCATATCATTATACTCAACTTAAAGGATTAGAAGAGAACAATTTTGCCAGGAGACTTCGATTTTGTCATTTTACCTTAAGTGCTGATAGGAGGGATGCTAGAATTTTATCTAGAATTTTATGGACAGAGGAGGCGAAATTTGACAGAGTAGGTATTGCTAACTTACATGATTTACATTCATGGTCTGATGTAAATCTACATTTAAAAAAAGAAACATATTTCCAATTTGTAAATGTTTGGATGGGTGCAATAAGTAATAAATTGAAAGGTCCATCTTTTCTTCCTAACGTTTTGACAGGGGAAGGATATGAAGAATTCATGAGAAACCACATGGTAGAATTTTCGCATGATATACATATCATTGATAGAAAAAATATAATTTTTCAAGACGACGGTTGTCCAGCACATTATTGTCTAAATGTTCGTGCGTTATTAAATGAATGGTTTCCAAACCGGTGGATTGGTAGGCAAGGACCAATTGTAATGCCTTAAATAGAAATGAGTGTAAATACTGTACTGTAGAACTGCCAATAAATAAGAGAGTGACTGTTACCACTCGATTTAAGATTGACACAGGGACGAGTGCCAATATAGTGTCATTAAAGGATTTGAAACAATCGGAATGCAAAACAAAAATAGTTAAGGCAACCAGTGACACTTTATTGACATTCACAAAAGAAAAAATACTATTAATTAGTAAATGCTATTTAGATTTGAGGTAAATGTCATTGACGAGTACAAACACTTAATCAAAAAGCATAAAAATTTGTTTGATGTTATAGGTAACATAGGCAAGCCTTATCAGATTGAAATTGATACAAAAGCTAAACCAATTATAAACCCCATCAGAAACGTACCCTTTGCATTGCGGGAATTATTTAAAAGATGCTTACATAATTTAGTCGAATTAAAAATCATAGAACGTGTTGAAGGAAGTTCAGACTGGGTTAATTCATATGCGCTTGTTAAAAAAGACGATGGCTCGTTAAAGATTTGTTTGGATCCTAAAAATCTAAATCAAGTTATGAAATCTCAAAAATACAAATTGCCAAATGTGGATGACATCTTGTCTAAGCTAAACGGTTCTACTAAATTCTCCATACTAGATGCAGCCAGTGGATTCTGGAATAAACCCCTGGATGAGGATTCTTCCAAATTATGTACTTTTGGTACTGTTTTCGGTCGTTATAACTTCTTGAGACTGCCATTTGGCATTAAAACAACAAGCGGAGTTTTCCAAGAGCGATTGCAGGAAATTTTTGAACAAAAAGAAGTTGAAATTTACGTTGATGACATACTAATACACGGAAAGACAAGCAAGAATATGATGAGAGATTAAAGGTGTTTGAGAAAGCAAAAGAAAATAATATCAAATTCAATCTAAAAAAGTGCAAATTAGGTCTAGATGAGGTGACAGATCTAGGATATAAATTCTCTAAAGATGGAATTTCGCTAGACGAAGAAAAAATTAGAGCAATTAGAGATATGGCAGAACCAAAAACAAAAAAAGATGTTCAAAGATTTCTAGAACTTGTTACGTATGTGGGAAAACTTATAAAAAATCTTTCATGCCTCACAAAACCTTTGAGAGATCTAATTAAAGAAGAAAATGTATTCAAATGGGAGGATGAACAGAAAAATGCAATGAAAATATTAAAACAACTAATAACAAGTGCACAATCATTAAAATACTTTGAACTAAGCAAAGAAATTACAATATCATTGGATGCCTCAAAATATGGCTTGGGAGCAGTGTTACTACAAGAAGGAAGGCCATATGCATATGCATCGAGGGCAATGATAGAGACACAACAGCAGTATGCTGAAATCGAAAAGGAGTTACTAGCTATATGCTTTGGAGTTCACAAATTTCATCAGTATGTATATAGCACAAAAGTGATTGTGGAAACCGATCATAAACCACTAATTTCAATGTTTAAAAAGGAACTTAATGCTTGTCCGCCAAGACTTCTAAGGATGTTGTGATCACTACTGAGATATCAGATCAAATTAATATATAAACCAGGTAAGGATCTAATAATTGCAGATACGCTATCGAGAGCCAATTTAAATGAAGTTTTTAATGACAATTTGCATATGGACGCACAAGTATGTCTAATTGAAAAAAACTTAATAATTACAGATGAAAAATTATATAAATTAAGAGAAGATGCAGAGAAAGATAAAGAATTACAACAAATAAAAAAAATGGAATTTTAAATCTATAATAAGTTTACCACACCATCAACAATCAAACAAATTGGTAGAAAGAACAGTACAAACTGTTAAAAAACGTAATAAAAAAGTCTAAAGAAAATAATGATGACATATATTTAAGTTTGTTAGCATTACTTAATACACCAGTGAATGACACTTCTTCATGATCGGAAATCTTGATGTCCAGGTATCTTAGAGATAATCTTGTGATCAATGATAAAAGATTAAATCCTAAAATAGTAGATAGGAAAATTGTAAACAGTAACAAAGACGAAGTCAAGAAAGTAGTCGGAAATAGTATAATAGAAATGCAAGAAGGGAGGAAGTGTACCCTATAGATTCTGAAATTTGGTTTCAAAGCCAACCTTGAAGCTTGTGGCAATATGGCAAAATAATACAAAAACTTAGATACCGAACGTATAAAATTATGAGGGAGGATGGATCACAAGAAACAGTATTTACACAGCATTCTACATCTAAATCTAAACCATTTGTATATAATAATTTAGATAGTGAAAGTGCAGATAAAGCCATAACTGTAAATCAGCATGTTACGAGTAGCAATGAACAATTCATTGAAACTCATACTAGCAATAGAACCATCACAAAACCATTAAGCTTAAAAGATTATATTGTATATTAAAACCATATTTGTAAATTACCAACTAGGACCTCGTATTATGAACTTACAAGGTGAGGTGTTATAATGTTATACATGTACATACTGTGATGTAGAGAGTGTTGCATACTCTACACACCAACAATTATTGTATAAAACTTGTAAATAAAATTTATGTAAATAAGATTACCCTGACTAGTCTTTATTAACTGGTTGTAAGTGCAAATTATTTATTAATTTGTTATTGCTATTAACTGCGTTTAAACAGGTACATCTCCGTACTAGAAAATTGCTCAGTATTTATTTCTATTCGCACATGCGAATTTATATAAACTGTCATCAAACTAATGTCCTTGAAAATTGACTGTTAAAGTCGACAACATAATGGTTAATGTATTAAATGAAAATCCTTTTATGCAGATAACAAAATTGCTAATGCAACTGGGTTCTAATATTTATTTTACTTGAATTCTGACCCTGTATAATAGATAAGGTCATTTCCCTGATAGTATTAACTCACTTAGTATTTCCTTTTGTGTTTAAAACATCAGTTATTGTAAAATGAAAAACAATGAGTAATCTCACTATTATCTGATCTCAATTAACAATTGCATATTATTGGCACTTTACCTTAATTGTAAATTTGTATGTTTAAGAATTTAATTGAATTGTATAAAGGTATGTAAACACATAATTAAACTAGAAAAAAAGAAAATGGTTTAACTTTGTCTAATATAAAAAATGTTGGTATATTTGAAATCATTTTATTTATCAAATTGACATTTATGCAAAATGTACATAACAGTTATGGTTCCTAGAAAAAATCTTATTGCTACACATAAAAATTATATTTAAGATAATGCTCTTACGCTACTAGATGTCCGGTTCCTTATAATGTTATAGCACTCTTTCAGTAATCCATTTGGTACACCTATTCCTTTTTTGGTTTCTTGACAAACAACGTTCTTGTTGATTGTATCCCTTGTTGTAACGGTAACTGTAATTACACTTGTTATTCCAGGATCACTATATCACAAAAAGTTTCAACTTGTGACTATTTACTAATGTTGTAACTACTTAATTTATTGTACATGTATCTTATATACATCCCTTCATACAATTACTATTATTAATGCAATGCAATTATTTATGTGAATACAATTGTTGATTAACTTCCACTATTAATTGTGATAAATCCTTTCCAACATTTATTTAGCTCACGATTTATAAATTTTGTAATGCGATGTTTTATTTACTTCAGTTTTAATTGATCAAACCTACTATACATGGTTTAGGGAATTTTCTTTTATATGTACGTATTATTATTTACAACAATGTAATTTATTTTATTTAATATTCGCACATTTATTTTTAGTTAAGAAAATTCTTTTAAATTTTCATTCATTTGACTCGTTTAGATTGTTATTTATTGCACGTATTGTTTGTTGACAATTTATTATTATTTTGAATTTTTTAGTTTAAATATTCTCGCTTATAAAATTCGAGAAATTATTTATTTAGCACAATTATTATTTGTCCGCTACGTAATTCTGCAAATGCCTCGGTTAATCGTCAGACCTTTTAGAACCATATATATGGCTCAGGATGGTTTAACCCTTACAAACATATCCCCTCATCCATCCCGACGTAATTAACAAAAAAAAAATTGGCTCAACTTGTATAGAATCGTCAAAATTTAGTTTTAAGATTTTCCATGTGGGGGCGCTTACATTAATACTGGGGTATATGTGTATATGAAATTTTTATAACCTTCCTGAGCCACTAGATGTGGCAACATTGACTCAATTTAATTTTTATCATTTTCGTGGTGTATTTAAGTGCCCGCACATGGTGTTATTCGGTCCATAACACATGCATGCAGTTTGTAGTTACCTATTTGAAATACTCTTACATTTGCCATACCTCAAAGATGTTCATTGTTACTAAGATTACCGCTAGAAAATCAACATGGTTAATAATATGCTTTTATAATTGTAATCTCATGCTTGCATCATAATATGAGTAAAATTATATTTTCCGAAGTGACAATTTTTGATTATTGTTTTATAATCTAACCAAGCATGGTCTAATTTCAAGCTGAGTGTGCATTAACTTGCTCAGTGTGTTAAATAAGCGATTAGAGTTAAATGTTACATGTTTATGAATCCTCAAACAATAATTGATGCTGATGCCTTTAAAAGGGTATTAAACTTAAAAGTGTATTAAACTTTTTAATAAACAAAATCCGATGGGTTTTCTAAAATTTGCATCTGTTATTTAATTTTAATTTGAGAAAGAATTCCTAAGTTCTTGTTAACCTTTAGGGTTAGGTATCATTTATTTACAGAACAAACGTAATTCTTAAGTAAGTCTTTTTAATATTATTTATTTATTATTTTAATATTATACTGCTAATTATCTAAATGTACTGCACATAACAAATTCCCTTTGTTTTGTAGGAAGCTGATGCATAATATTCAATGTATAAACACATTACCGATACCGAAAAAACTAAAGAACACGTCAATGTAACACACAGACAAAAAAAAATTTATCACATTTGGGTTAGTAATCCCTTAAAATCTAATACAAATTTAGGTCCAACTGTAAGGAAAAGCCCAGGTGATCACGTTATATCAAAACTATTTGAAAAGGTACATTTTTTAATGTTTTGTAATCCACATTTTCATCATTGTTTTGAAAAACAATGAGTTTCCAACATCTGACCACAGAGGTTCTTTTTAGCAATACCCAACGAAACGTTTGCATCCATTTATCTAAATAGGCTATACAAGGTATAAAACATGGTCACTGACGTTTTAAACTGAGCTACGGCTCGGACTTCTTCTTCATTCATCAAAGCTACTAGATAGTGTTAACCTAATTTGGCAAAAAGACTTCATTTCTGCGATCTATTAATTGTTGCTTTAAATTTGATAAAACCATGAATACTTCTACCATTAAAGATTTTTCAGATTCCACTTGCAGCATGCATTTATGAAATGTATAAGTTTGCGAGTGAATAAACCATGGCCAAACTTCAACATTAACGAACTCATCAAATTCTTTTAATTGTTCAACTCAAACAATATAAATGTAGAAATTGCCATAGATTGTCACAATAATTGCTGGATGTCAATAGACAAGCAGAGTCTTCTGATGTTTGAATACAGTTATGAATGATACGAGCAGCACGGTTCATCCCAACTAAAAGTCTTTTAAGTAACTGCTGAACTTTATGGAAGACGTTATTTTGGCCATATCGCTGCTCCTCCAAAATTGCAATTGTACTTGAATGCCCTTGTCTTTCATAAAATATCTTACAAGTACAGGACAAATTTTTACGCTCCTGTGATTTGAACAGTATGATGGTTACAAAATTGACCGTTCCAAGATCATATTGTATGGAGCTTAATGACTCCTTTTGTAAAATGTGACACACAATACTTTCAGATTTGGTTCTTGTATGCAAATTGTTGTTGGAAGCAACTGTTTATTAGCTTGCTGGTGCAATCCACAGAACGAAACGACTGATTGTGAATCACGTTGTGGTATGACCAAGTACATTCAATCACAACTAGCTTTTGTTCTTCAGTTACAAATGTGTTTCACGAAAAAAAGACATTTTGCTACTACTAGAAGCAGCAATACCTTTTTACGATTAAGCGTCGATATGTGTTGAACAATATCCACTTTACCACCATGTGCAAGTGAAAACTGTGCACATCATTTTAAACACTACATCACTATCTGAGGTTGTCTTTTTAATAAATGGATATTCACTTTCCAAATCTCTATTAAATGTATTCTTTCTTTGTCGCATTTTCTGATTTTCTACCATGCCAGATACAAACTACACTACAACAATTATTTATTTAAAAAATGTCATTTATTAACACTAACCTTAACTAATGAACTATTTACACGCACCGGTGTATTTATTTTCCGCACGTACAAGACACCGTCGTGGCGTCGTAAGCAAATTTTTTTTTGCGCTAGACTTGGTACTTAATACTGCCTCATAAGCGGGATTGCGCGCTATGTATTAAAGCCGACAAAAGTGCTACAATGGTCTCGTAATTTGTAGAACTTGTGATGTCATCCTATTGTATCTTATCTGAAGGTTACACCATCTTTTTCGTGCTTGCTAGACTTTGATTAATATTGAAACGTCTGAAACGACAAAAAGGTGACTTCCTTATAAATACGAAACATTACGTAATTTATTCAAATAACTACATATACGAAATGAAATGTTTAAAAAAGGGACAGTCCCGTATAATACGGGATCAATGGTCGTCTCATGTTAGTATTGCGCTTTTTGCAAATTCTGTGGGATACGAAAATTAGTAGTTATTATTATGAACGTTAAGGGTGCAATAGATGGAGCGCTCATAAATAGTAAAAATAAGGTAATACATGTAGTGTAGAAAATGATTTTTGCACTCGTGAGAGTCAAAGTTTATGATCACGAAACTGGGACTGGAGTCACGACGTAGTGGATTGAAAATAGCTGATTGTTTTTATTTACTTTATTAACTGTAGATTAAGTGTACTATACAAGAGTTATTTTCCGTACTGGTACCTACCGGATGGCAGGAACCTACTGCTTTACTAAAATAGACAATTTTTCTTAAAAATAACAACTATGTTACAATTTATCCAGGATCTAAGACTGATTTTTTTTTCCTAGGTAAATAATGACTATAAAAACTTACTCGCATAGGAATTTATTATAAATCAAAAAATCAAACTCGTTGCCATGTAACATACTTCCTTCTCGACTAACATGATTATACTAACTACCATAAAAATTGCAATACTTAGAATTCGTTGAACAATTTAATTGAAATTTTCGTCAACGATGTCTTTCATTAGAACAAACAAACGATTAAAATTTGAATAAAATCTAGCTAGTAGTTTTTTTTTTCCTTTGCACTTAGTAACAATAAATTTGAAGAAATAAATCATTGTATAATTAACTGTCAATTTTGCAAATTGTTCACAATTTCGTTCTAAACTTGGGATAATGCCAAGAGTGCGTCAACATCAACATTTTTCCCAATTGACTGATTTTGAACGTGGCCGTATTATTGGCATGAGAGAGGCCGGACTTTCGCTAAGAGAAATTGCTCGTCGTGTAAACCGAAATGTTACAACGGTATTGAGATGTTGGTCCAAATGGTCCGAGGAAGAGGTGCAACAACGTCGCCCTGGATCTGGACGTCCCTGCAGGACTATAGATCGCGAAGAACGTCGCTTAAGACATTTGGCACAAGAGACAAATTTTCAACAACTCGATCGATTGCAAATGATTGGATGAGAGGTGTAGGACCCAGAATGTCAATGTCATCTGTTTATCGCCGGATAAGGTCTTATGGGCTGCGTTCATATCGTACATTATTATGTCTTCCTCTTACACGGCTTCACCGTCTACGCAGGCTAGAATGGAGCAACAAAAGAGCGAATTGGGCGCAAGAATGGCATCGAATTGTGTTTAGTGACGAGTCCCGATTTTGCTTGCGCGCCCGCGATGGTCGTAGGAGGGTCAGACGGATGCGTGGAGAACGTAAAAATCCAACATTTTTTGTGGAACGCAATACAACCCCCACACAAGGAGTGATGATATGGGGTGCAATATGTTACAGTAGCAGATCACCCTTGGTCTTCATTGATGGCAACTCAAACGCCGCTGGTTATATTGCCATGTGCTAGAACCCGTTGCGCTTCCATATCTTCAGGGGCTGGAACGTTGATGCACGTATACCATAATAATATGTTTAAAACAATACTTTAAAATACGAAATTAGAAGCTACAACAACAGGTTTTTTCAGCTATTAGCTTTTCATGTAAACATGCCAACTTTTATACCATTAACATGGAAAGCAACTGTGACTGCTAAGCACTCATTCCTAAAGAAAGTATCCGATATTTGGAATTTGCTAACAGTACTACTAACATACTTGCAGTTTTCAAAGCCAGGTAAACGTGTAGAAGTTGGCTTGGTGTACCAATGCACACTCAATCGTTAAACATTATCTTTCCAGTATTAAATATACAAAACCCGTATGAAGTATTAGCTTTTCTTACTCTGTGTGTTATACTAATTATTACAGATTTATATTGCTTGTTGTCAGAAATTCGTTTCATGATAAAAATAATCATATAAAGAATTGTTTACCGTACTACTTAGATAACGGAGTCAACGTATAAACGAACTTGCAACGTTGTAATGGTTCAGGATTTACCGTTCGCGATCATAAAGCTGTATATATTGAGATCAACATGGGATGGAAAAGGTTGAGGTTCAGGAAAGTACTAATTGTGGACATATACACAAGTTTTTTATTAAAAACATTATTGATGTATATTTATGGATATTATTATTCAGGACATTAACTAATGTAATATATGCATTCAAAAAAATCATAGGATTGCGGTTGATGTATGGAGCAGAATGGTATGGAACATCAAAAGGTTCAAGAAAGATAGAATGATCTATATATATATATATATATATATATATATATATATATATATATATATATATATATATATATATATATCGCGATGAAAATCGGTCGCAATATTGAATAAATTACAGTGAAAAATGGTATTCTTAACTATATTTAAATATAATTAACCTAGTAGGCATTATTTATTTCCCAAACTAATATGTGATTTTTACTATGCACAATCTTGCGCACGTTATGTAATTTAAATTTTTTCATTCTGTACTAATTAATGTTAAACTTGTCATTATTTCATTGACAGGTGTGGGAGAAGTAATCTCTTGTTAACACGTTCACGTTGAAAATAATTCATAACAAGCAACTGGGCTTATGATTTTAAGTGCTTGTTACGTAACATTGCCTTAAGTTAGTATAATTGAATTTTATATTATACCCTGATGGGGAAAAAACGACCACCCTGAGGTATGTATTAAAGCTATACAACGAGTAGGATCTGGGAGGCGAACAGCAACTAATGCGGTCGATGACCGTTTATCATGTTGAATACAGAAGGGGTCGCAATATAACAGCAATTGAACTCCAACATCACTTGCAAGCAGTGCGACAGGTTAAAATAAGTGAAAGAATAATTAGACGATGACTTAACGAAAGTGTCCAACTTCACGAAGACCGGCTATAGGACCACAATTGTTACCTAGACATCGAAGAGCACGTCTTCAATTTGCACGATTCTATGCGAATTAGAATCTTCAGCAATGGAGTGAAGTTCTCTTTACGGATGAGTCGCGCTTTTGTCTACGATCACCTGATTGTCGAGAAAGAGCGGAGAAGGCGAAATGAACGATATATGCCGATTGTACCATCTCTGAACGACTGTCTGTTATGGTGTGGACAGGCATTTCCACAGACGCACGCACGGAGATCATATGTGTAGAAAATGGTGCTCTAAACGCTCACAGGTACGTGGAAAATATTCTACAAGAAACTGTTTGCCCATTTTCTCATTTTATTTCAGATAGGTTTGTATTGATGCATGACAATTAAATGCCAATCGGTACATTAACAACGTTTTTGAACCAGTATTACTGCCATATCTGCTAGAAATAGAAAATCCAATTTTTCAGCAAGATAATGCGCGGCCGCATACCGCAAGGGTTGCTATGGAGTTTCTAAATACTGCTAATGTTGATCTGCTTCCATGGCTTTCTCGTTCGCCAGACTTATCACCAATCGAACATTTGTGGGATGTGGTAGAACGGAGAATAAATGATCTACAGCCACTCCCAAACAACGTAGATGCCTCAGGTTAGCATAGATTCACTCATTTCAACTATGCCTAATCGGCTAGCTGAATGTGTGAGAAAGAGAGGAGGGTCGACGTCTTATTAGTGTTAGAAATACTTGTATCTTGCTAAAAAATTTCATTAGAGTTTACTGTGTGTTTGTTTATTTATGGCAGCCAGTATACATTACTATTGAATTATATGAATATTATTTTGGATAGCAAATGAAAAAACATATTTACAGTAATTTTAGTGTAAGTTTTTTTTGCTAATGTCGGTTACTAGCACACGCCTTTTTCTTTCACTCTTAACGCTAAGCCTAACTTTCTTCAGTTTTCTCTATACTTTCCACCTTAATTTATTAATCTTCCTTATTAACGCATTGATCCGTTTACACATTTGCAAAGGTACTGCCGTTTTAGTTTTTTTTTATTGCTGCACTATAACCCAACACTTTTTAAGGGATATGTTTACAGAAATAGTCCTGTTGACTTCGTTAGTAAATGTAATGTGTGTGGTTTTACCCACACCTCCAAGACTGGGTTTAAATACGTTATTGGAATTTAGTGACTTATTAAATCCCTCAATCCTAATTTCGGTCTTAAATTATTCATAGAAACATTGAAGTAGAACTCATTTAAAATTAGACGTTTCTACCATTACTCGATCACTATACTTGCTATGAATAGTACTCAATATAAGTATTTTATATTTTATTTAGCACGGATAGACTCATGTTGTAAGTTGTTATTGAACCTAGTCTACGGGGAACCTGTTGCTTTTATATTGGAGAAGTATGACCTTGGTAAGTAGCACGTATCAAGGCGTAAACCTGACCTTGGATTGTATCAACTTACACGCACGCACTCACGCACGCATCCACACACTCAATTCAAGGTCGCTTTTATTCTAGGACAAACATCGATGACCCCATGTCACTTAACTAGATCGCCTCCACATCTTTGTTTCTAGGTTAGGTGAATAACGTAACCACGGTTGTGTCTTGCTAGATTAATGATCTTTGGTTTTGGGCGAGGTGATTAAACTTTGAGCTTGTTTCTACGCTAGGCCAATGACCTTGAAGAAGACAATGATTTCCGCATCAGGTTTGTGCCTTGGCTAAATCATGGGTTTTTTAGGCTAGGACAATGAATTAATTACGTTTTTGGGCGAGGTCATTCAACTTTGAGTTTGTTTCTAAGTCAACCATGTGGATGTCAAAACCCCGCTCCCGGGGTCAATGGTTTTTTTTTCTAGGCAAGGTCAACGAACTGTGCATGCGGGTTGTGTCTTGACTAGGTTAGTGAAATTTGTTTCTGGGTGTGGTCATTGAACTATGAGTTTGTTTCTACGCTAAATTCATGACCTTAAAGGTGTCAACGAATCTCACACCCGCTTTGTCCCTTGGCTACGTCAATAGGTTTGTTTCAAGGCTAACCTAGAAAAGGTCATTGAACTGTCCACGCGATTGGTCTTGGCTAGGTCAATGTACTTTGGATTGGTTTCCATACTGTCAGTTATCTTGAAAAGGTTCAACACCAATATTATCTCTTATTCTCATATTTCTTATGATCCTCTTCTCTTGAACATGTAAATCCCTCTGAGTTCACTGCTGAATTACTCTGCACCAATAATTCGATATTTATAAAGTAATCCCTTCATTTGTGGATTTTGTTTTTCATTTGGGCTTATTGTCCGTTGTTTTGATTAATTAATATTGTTGCAGAGTATTTTCAATACTACCATACAAACTTTAGAACGCAATTTCTTCAAAACTATTCGTACAAAGATAACAATTCCGGTATCATTGAAAAGCTAAGTACAAGAGTTTTTAGAGGGTGTTCTATACTACTCCGCTTCTCTATTATAATTTTAAGGGTTGACCTCCTCGCCCAGGTGGTGGGACTTATTATCCCAAATGCCATACAATTGACGGGTATTTTCTCAAAAAACAAATTTCAGCACGTTATTAACGCTGCGTACTTTCGCGTTAAATCAGATTCTGTTTTTATGTTTAAAACCCAGTCAAGATTACTGAAGTTAATTAACTGAACTAAAACAAATTTCAGCAAAAGTTATTAACGCCGCATATTTTTGAAATGAACATACTGTATATGGTAGATATTATTTCAAAAAAAAAGATTAACAAATATACTCAGTTTAACAAAGAAAAAACAGAATATTTCACATGTTTTGGCTTGATGCTGATAATTACAACTAAGAAATTTAACGGGATAAAAACAATAAACTTCGTTTATTTGATAAAACTTACACAATTAATTATTTTGTGAGTAAGTAATGACAAATAGTGTGTGAGAATCGTGGTGTCGGATGTCAGTGCAGGTGCTTGTGATCTAAATAATTCAAAGTAAAGGAATCTGAAGGGGAAATAACGTGCTCTGGACAATATTTTGAAGAACGTGGAGTGTTCGATGTAAATAAACAGTAAGCGAACACGAGAAAACAAAGTGCGCGATAACGTAAAGGGGGAATTGCCTTGCACGAGAGGGGCAGCGCGTGAACTCGCAAGAAGGAATAACAGCGTAAGGAAATAAAACCTGCGCAAGCTTAAAAATCTCACACAAGAGTAAAAAGCCACGAAAACTAAAACTCGCGCAATTCGAAATTTTAAACGAGTGAAGAGTCATAAAAATACTACGAAGGGCAATTACAGTTAAAAGCGCACAACATGGCGGAAAACAACAATATAACATTGGCGGACATTATGAAACAACTGATATCAATGGAAAGTAAAATGATCAAAACAAACACAAGAACAAAACAACAAGAGACAAGAATTGAAATACTTGAGAGGGAATCAAGGAAAAGGAATATAATAATTTTTGGCATTTCGGAAGAGGAATAGGACACAGGTATGCTGAAAGAGAAGAAGTAGTAGAAACAGCAGGCGTAACAGTGGACGATTATGAAATGGACACAATAAACAGAATTGTGACCCGGAAAGAAAATGTAAGCAGACTAATAAAGGCAGGCCTCACAACAAAACTCAAACAGCTATTAAGAGCCGGATTAAAAGGAACAAGGATTAGGGTAAACGAAGATCTTAACAAAAAAAAACAAGGAGGCTAGAAAAAAATTGATACCCCACATGTTGGAAGCCAGAAAAAATGAAATAGAGCAATACTAAGTGGTGTCAGCCCTTTAGTAAATGGAGAAGTATGGAACGCAGAAGAACTTGAGGGGAACGATTGGGAAGAAACAGGAATTACAAAGACTGTAGAGGAGAATAAGGAAGAAAAGAAAAAAATCCACAGATGACGATAATTTCCCCAAAGGAACAGTACCAAAGAAAAAGAACTGGGCGCAGACTATACTAACACCACATGTAAAGGAAAGGAGGGAGAATGAAAAAGTGACCCCACGATACGCGGAGAACTTAAATGAAACACTGAGGAACATTGCGAAGATAGCACGATCACATGATCCAAAAAACTAACAGGAAACGAGAGCAGGACGGAAACAAAGGACGATAAGCAACAAGAAAGGACAACGAAATAAAGAACAGGGAGACAAAAAGAAAACAGGAAAAAAGGAAAAGAAGAAATACAAAGAGAAATCGTAAATGAGAATTGGAATATGGAATGTGAGAACAATGCTAAAAAGGGAGAAAATGGAAGAAATATGGAAAGAGATGAAGAGTTACAAAATGGGAATATTGGCGATACCAGAAATAAGATGGAAAGGAGAAATAGAGAACGAAAAATTTACAATGATATATGGAGGTGAAGAAAGACAAGGAAAGAATAGTAAATAGGAAGGTAATGAACAATAGAATTTAATTTAATAAATGCATACGTACCCAAAAAACGGAAAAAGGTAAGTTCTACGAAAAATTAGAAGTATGTGAAAGAGTAACGAAACAACACAATAATAATAGCATGAGACATTTTACGTTAAGGTGAGGAAGGGGAGTACATAAGGAAGGTGGCAGGGAAACATACCGTACATGAGAAAACCACAGAAAATGGAATGAGATATGTAACATATCAGCACAAATGGATATGATAATAGCTATGTATTCCAACATAAGAAGGAGCATAAAATTGCATGGTTACTGCTAGGAAAGACCGAAGGAAATCAAATTGACCATATCATTGTTAAAAAGGAGCAAAAAATTATACAAGATATAAGATCTTATAGAGAGACACGGATCGCCAATTGGTGATACCGAAAGTGAAAGTAAGAGTAGTAAAGAACAGTCAGGAAAGAAGTCTAAAAAGAAAATGTAACATAGCAGCACTACAGAGCAGAGAAAAAAGAAGAGAGTATGGAAAAGAATTAAAGGAGCAGCTAAGCAAAGAGAAGGAAAATGACAATATAGAAACAGCATGGGAGAGCATAAAAATAAGATACTGGAAACAACAGAAAAAGTAATAGGTCGAAGAAAGGAACAATACAGAAAAGATTGGTTTGACGGGAAATGTGAAATACTAATAAAAAGGAAGAAAGAGAAACGGATAAGAACAAACAGAGAGAATGATAAAGAAAAATACAAACAAATAAGGAAAGAAGCAGCAAGAGTAATAAGAAACAAGAAACATGAGTGGGTTGACGACATGATGGACGATATAGAAAAAAACAGTAAAAATAACACAAGGTTATACCATGAAATTAGAAAACAAAAAAGAAGAAAAACCATGGTTAATATAGACAAGAAAGAATGGGTAAGATATATGAACGAAACAACAAAGAAGGAAGAAGCCGAAGAAAGGATTGGCGAAGAGAAAAAGGAAGTAGAGGTAGAAGAACCATCAGAAGAAGAAGTTGGCGAGGTAATTAATAATTTGAGAAAAATAAAAGCAGCAGGACCAGACAGTGTATGCGGCGAATTGCTGAAGGAAGAAGAAGAGGAAGTAAAAAAAAAGGATCTACGAACTAATGAATCAAATATGGAGGAAAGCGGAGATACCCGAGGAATGGAGGTCCGGAATTACAATATCAATACCAAAGAAAGGGGACTTAATGCTTTGTAAAAATAATTGAAGGATAACCCTACTGAATTTAGTGTATAAAATACTAACAACATTAATACTAAAAAAAATTAAATAAGTATAAGAAAGAATAGGAGAGTACCAGAATGGGTTCAGACAAGGGCGGTCAACAATACGTACAACCCATACGCTGAAACAAATAGAAAAGTGCTATGACAAGACAGCAGGTAGAAATAGTATTTATAGACTATAGGCAGTCATTCAATACAGTTGAAGAGGGTCGATTCCATGAGAAGCGGGGAAAAACTGATAAGATTAATAAACATGACTATGGAAGGATCGAAACTAACACATGAAGCATTAACGGAAAAAGTAGAAATAAAGATTAATTATCGGCAACACTGTTCAATATTGCAATAGAAAGAATAATGAAAGATTGCGAAATTAACGGAACAATAATAGATAAAGTTATACAAGTGATAGCATATGCCGATGACAGCACTGATAGCGAGGGATAGGAAAGGCTTAAAAATAAACCAAGGGAAAACCAAGTATATGAAAATTACATGAAAAGAGGAACGAGTTAATAACCAGAGTAATAACAATAGGAAAATATGGCATAGAAGAAGTAGAAAGTTATAAATACTTAGGGATAATAATAAATAGAAAGAACAGCGGAAGGGAAGAGATAGGACAGAACACACAGTCGGGCTATAAAGCATACTACGGACTCAAAACGAAATTGAATAACAAAAAGATAAGTAAGAAGACGAAATTAAGAGTATACAGGACAATGACAAGACCGGTGGTGACGCGCGGGGAAAATATGTACCGCACAAAACAGGCGATGAGAAACTGAAGGTTTTTGAGAGGAAAATAGTAGGAAAGATATTTGGAAGAAAGAAGATAAACGAGGAACAATATAGGAGACTAACGAATAGAGAGGTGGAAGAAATATTAGAAACGATAATATAGTCAGAGTGATAAAATCCAAAAGAATAAGGTGGTATGGGCGTATAAAATGGATGAGTGAGGAGAATATTGCGAAAAGGATGACAAAATGGAAACCACATACGAGACCAAGGGGGATGCCAAAAGTACGCTAGGAAGAACAAGTAGTGTCCAAGGATGGGGCGAGAAAATGAGAACCAGAAGAGAATGGAAAATAATTGTGAAAAAGCACATCAACCTATAAGAGGAAAAAAAATAGAAGATAGGGTAGTGTACTGGAGTGACGCACCACCAACACTGAAACAGTCATAAGAGCCACAATTCCTACAGGAGTGTATAGCTTTTAATAATAATGACAATGAACAGAGAACAAAACGATTTTCTGTTATTCAGATAGAAATCGAAAACCAAATCGTATTCTTCTGTGGTAGGTGACTCGTTTGCTCTGGAATTTGGTAAAATGAATTCTTTTCACGAAAACTTCTGCAAAAGCCAATTTAAATTCACAGAGTGAAAGGTATTGATTGTCATTACTGTTTTCAAGTTGTCTCCATATGATCCAGTTATACATGTCCAACATTATTAAATTACGTTCGAGAAATATATTACGTCGTAGTATACTAACATTTCATCATTTCTTACTAAAAAATGAGCTGTAATTACGTCTGGACATATTGGTTGCAATTTTTTTGCTGAACAGCTTTTAATTGACGTCAGAATTTGAAAATTTAAATAAATTATTTAAATTGTTGGTATTCTAGTGTGGACCAGATAAATTATTTTACACCATTTCAGAGAAACAAATACTTATTGTTAACATTGTGGGTCTCATTCTTACGTAAAACAATTGTATTGTTCTCTTCAATTACTGATTTCTTAAATCTTTTGCACCTGAACTTCCTTCTGAGTATTTAAAGTTTAATATCAAAACTGTAAACTGAAATGTTGGGATATCCCACTGCATATGATGCACAAATTGGAATATATAGTGTAGGTAGCGGACCGTGAAAATTTTATTATTGTAACAAACATTTTTACATCGCAATTATTACCGCGATAGAAAAGTTAATTAATGGGGTTTCACATATTTTATTAAACATTAAGTCGTTATTTGAGAATGGTTTTCGGGATATTTTATTTTTGTAACTAATATGTGGCTAAGGGTTGAAAAACATGTTTGGGGTTTAACTAGCAGGTGTACTTTTAAAACTGCTCTAAGGGCGTAACGAATCCTTGGAAATTTGTATGCTCACATTCTCGGTGTAAAAACGTCACTAGTTAATAATTAGTTACGTCGGAACATGCCGCGCATCAAGAGGGCATCTTTGTTTGGTCCTAGGAAATTTGATATTAGATGTAAGGTTTGTTACGGACGAATGCATATTTTTAAAATTAAGATTTCGTTCAATAATTAGTATAAAACTGTTCCAACGTTGTTTTTTTATTACTTTGGAGAGACGGGGGTTGATTTTCGAGAGTAAATATAGTTAGTTTGAAATCGGTTGGGGAAGGCAGTTGCTGTTGAAATTTTGATTGAGCCAGATTGCTTTGATTGTTTTAATTAGAAACTCCCATTGTAAACCGTTCGGTCTATAAATATTTTGTCGTGTACCTTTTAGAAAAGCTAAAACGGTAATTCGTTCTTTTTTTTTGTGTAGGTTTTAACGTAAGTTTTTCCAAAAATTAATCTATAATTAATCGCCGCGTATCTTAACTCGTCGTGTTGGTGGTAAAGTGTTTAACTAAAGGGAATATATTCAAGTGTAAGTAGGTATTTTTAATGTAGGAGTAAACAATTCTACAAGCCTACGTAGCGTATTAAAAATCAAACATTGCCTTGCAAAGGTATCCCATTCGCACGCGGGCTCAGTGATCGGAAATCTGCTAAAATAAAAGACAGTACAGGGCCCCCTCACTCATGTATTTGGGTGAATTAACATTGTTGTTTATATTTATATTTGTGTAGAGGTGGGCGTGGACGAACGGGTACAGGATAAAGCTTGGTTATAATTGTAAATAGGCAATTACCGAGTGTTTACATACTCCGGGGTCCAGATCACCATTAAAAACACCTCGAGTTTTATTTGTATTGTTTAGATGATTGTGTAGCCTGAGAGAGGAACGCTGTATTTTTCTAACGCACTTAAACTTATATATCGGTCACGATGTTATGATCTATTTACAACCTACCCTTGTAAGGTTTTATTTAATGAGTTTTTTTTGTCTTTGATTAAGTTCGGTTAATCCGAGGTGTAATGGAATTGTTTGCCTGCGAATGGATTTCTCTTTATATGTAATTTTACGTATTATTTTGTGCTTTATTAGCCACTAAACAATTGTGTATGTGTAAATTTATCACCTATTTTTTGTCTGTCCTTGTATTTACCTTATTATCACCTGTGCAATTTTACCGTTGTATTTTATATGTACCGTAGTTTGCCTTATTGTTTTATTTGCTTATTTACTTAAAGACCGGCATGATTGGTTTTAGAGGGCCAGATGTTTGGTATTACGATTTTTATTCTTTTGACACAATTGTGGGCGTGATTACATTCTTTTTTTTTATTGTGTTTATTTATTGTTTATTGCTTTTTATTTATTTTCTTCTTAGTGTTATAATTTTGTACGCACTTTAACCTATTTTAATGGTATTTCGTTATATATTTAACCCTGTCATTATTTTTTTGTGTTATTTGATTTATTAATGTACTTGTGCAATTACTTATTTATGAATAAAGGAGGTTTTCTTGGTGCTTCTTTCCCACAATAGTACATTAACGGGTTGAACCGTCATTGCACGAAGCTCGTTAATTTTCCTACCCGCTCCACATGATGCAACACTTACCTGATCCAGCCTATCTCAGTCAAATAGCACAACATACGTACCACTTGACGGCCAATTTTTTTGATCAGATTTGAGGTTTGCGAGTAATTAAATATCAGACTTGTAAATAAATTCTAATGTTTTAATTATTGCTAGGAAAGTCAATGCAAGGCAAGCAATTAATTTGAGTAATAAAAACACTATTGCCAGTAAAGTCAAGATAAATCACTTAGCGATTGTGTTGTTCTTGAATTTGCATTATTGCAAATAAGTTCAAACTACACTTTTCAGATAGGGTACCTGGGGGACGCTACAATAGTCAATTCATTGGACATATAGCAATAACAATTAGGTTCTACCTCAGAACTGGACAGCTTGGAGACCAGGCAGTTTAGTGTTTGGGTCTGCATACTTTAGTGGGCGCAGCCTATAATTTTTTACCTACAATATAACTTTGGTAATTACTTATTTATTTTTATTGAATATTACGTCTTCATTATGTTTATTGTGAGAAGTAAGCATTAATTTAAAACCATGTGTCTTGTATAACCTTCTAAAAATTCCTAACAAACAAAAGCGGCGCTTTTGGTGGTCGAACGGAATGCTTTCATTTCAATCCATGGTTCCCCTGAAAAAGAAATAAAATGAATGTATAAAATAAATTTGTTGCTTTTGTGCACAAGGAGTGCATACAGGATATCAAAAAATTGTTTACAGCAAAATTGTAGCCAGCTATGAGCTTCACATTTTAAAATGAATAAGGAATATACAGGGTGCTTTATAACACCGTGGTCAACCTAAGTTATGTTTTTTTCTAATGGAACACCCTTTATATTATTATGAATTTGAATTGCACTGACATTACCCATCACGCCAATATAAGGTTTTGATATGTTATATTGGGTATTTTCAAAGTTATGACCAATTTTAGATAAAAAAAAACATTATTTCAACGCCCTGTACATTTCAAGATAAGTAATAAAAAAAAATTAGTTTTAGCATTAAAGATTTCTTATTATAATGTACCGGGTGAGTTTTTTTCGATGGTTTTAAATGGAAAGTACCCTTATTATACAAGATAGAGAAAATTTGATGTCGTTGTCCAGAACTCTTTCTTAAAGATAAACTTAGATCCAAAAGCAAAATTTTATGTTTTAAGTTATGGGACAAAAACGAAAATTTTGGGTTTTCGAAAGTTTCGAATAACACTCATTTATAAAAATATTCAAAATCGGTAAAAACGTTCTTCAGACACTTTTTTAATTAGAATCCGTTGTTCATATCAGATAAATTTTATCGTCTGTAATTTAAAAGTTATGACATAAAGTTGTATTTTTTTAAATACAAATCGTAGTTGGCCATGGCAATGTTGAAAAAGCATTTTTTTTTGCTTTTCAAAAATATATGGTTAATGTAGTTTAATTAAGTATTAATAGTTTTATTCACGTTTAACGTATAATATATTGCATCTGAACTATGTATATGAAACAGTATCAATAGTAAGCTGTGCCTTATAAACTGACAATAAACTAAAAACGTTAAATTTATCTTGCCTCGTAAGTGCACTTCTTAGCTGAAAAATTACTTACGAAACTGTGTTACTTTTATCCATGGCTAATAATATATACGAGGGGAGATTTTTAAGTTATCTACCTAGTTATGAAGGAAAACAGACATATGAAAACAAAAAATTTATTTTTCTACATAACTTCCTCCTACATTAACACATTTAGTCCAACATGTCTCCAGTTGCCATATACCTTCAGAAAAAAATTCATTTGCTTGGTCCTCATAGTAATCCTGTACTTCTTGTTGAAGAGCTTCATCCAACTCAAATCGTTTACCCCGTAAATGTTTTTTTTTAAATGTCCTTTTCACGACCAAAATTTAACTTGGTAATATGGTGGCCCATCATTTCCATACACTGTAGTCATCCTATCGAAAATGATTTTTGGACCATTCCCTTCCTTTGTCAAAAACTTAATGACACTTGGATACTCCCGTTTCATTTCGCTCATGTGTCTGCACTAATTGCCGTGTCAAATTTGTACTACTTTACAAATTGACTTGCTATTTTGACGTCACTTTGAATGTCTAACGCATACGCAATATTGTGTTCGGTCGTCTAGCAGCCCGTTTTCATAGCTAAGTAGATAGTGTAAAAATCTCCCCTCGTATTTTACAAACCGAGAAATACGACATGGTAAAAGCTTTTATCTTATTGAATGAAAATACACGTTTAGCTGCTGAGTTATACTTGGAAACCTACCCTGAAAGATAACAACCAGACTGAAGGATATTTAAACGGTGCATACATACAATACAAAGTATTTAAGAATATGCAATAAGTAATGTTTTAGTTTGAAACAAAATTTAATTGATCACGGATCTGTTCAAAAACAACGGCCGAAACAATACTTTAAGGAAATGCTAAACAGGATGCAGTGGCGGTGCTGGGTTGAGTGGAAGCTGAGCCAACAACTTCATCTAGGGAAATTGTTGCTGTTGGAGTGTCCCAAACAAAGGCTATAAGAATTTTAAGAAAACACTATTATCATCCGTACAAATTCAGAAAGGAGCATTTTCTTAACGCGGATGATAAAAGGAGACTGATTACGTTCTGTCAGTGGTATTTACAACAATGCACAACTTGAAAATTTTATCGAATCCAGTATTTGATCGGATAAGGCTCATATTAGCAGTGATGGAATTTTTAACATCCACAATGCACGTTACTGGTCTGATATTAATAACTATGTAACAGTTACACAAAGAAGGCAAGGGAAATTTGGGTTGAACGTTTGGTGTTGCATTAAAGGTGGAAGATTTTAACTATATTTATGAAGATATTTAAAAAACATTCGTCGGACTCATCTAGAGGAATTTTTAGATAATCTTCCATTGCAGCTGCATCAAAACAATAATATATTTCAGCAAGATGGCGCTCCTGTCCACAATTATCGAGTGGTAATAGATTATTTATCTTTAAAGTTTCCTAACCCATGGATGGGAAACTTCAGGACCGATAGGTTGGCCGGCCCGATCACCAGATCGTACTGTTTTAGATTATTTTCTTTGGGGCTTTTTGAAGCATATTATTTATAAAAGAAGATCAAGGAACATTGATGAATTACGTCAAAACATCGATTTTGGTTTTCGTCATGTAACTCCAATACATTTTTTAAGCGCCCTAAATGCAACAAGACGTCGGTGCCAATTGTTTATTGAAAAGAACGGTGCACCAGTTAAAATATATTTGTAGATTATATTAGTTCATTCGTTATTTCATATCTTAATAATTAAAAGTGTTTTATCCTCAGAGCCTACTGTTTTGTCTGCTACCTTCTTGCAAAAAATCAAACACGAATAAAACTATTATTATTCAATTGAACTACATTAAACCTTATATTTTTGAAAAGCAAAAAAAAAATGCTTTTCAACAGTGCCATGGCCAACTACGATTTGTATTTAAAACTACATCTTTATGTCGTAACTTTTAAATTATAGACGATAAAATTTATCTGATATAAGCAAATTTTCATTTTTGTCCCATAACTTGAAAACGGTTAGATGTATCACATTTTGCTTTTGGATCTGAGCTTATCTTTAAAAAAGAGCCCTGGACAACGACATCAGTTTTTCTCTATCTTGTATGATAAGGGTACTTTCCATTTAAACCATCGAAAAAAACTCACCCTGTATATTCATACAAAAAATTATTTTTGTAATTATCGATTAATTTGTATACAGGGTGAGTTCTTCATTCTTTAAATGGACCACCCTATATTTTGTATGGTGTTTGAATAGACTTTTATTAACGCATGCATTTTTGTGAACCATTCCCTAACATACCGCTTTCTGTTTTTTAGACATTTTCAATTTTAAGAAAAAAATACTCACTTTTTATTCTTTTAATAATTTCGATTTAAATAGTAATTTAAATAATTGGGTGAAAAACTCATGAAATAATAAAATTATTGAACATACAAAGTAATTAACAAATCTAAAGAAATAACTGAGAATAGGAGAATGGTGAAAACCTGATGTGAAAAAGAACTAATGCAATTTAACTAAGAATAACGAAACTAAACATTTTACTTCTAAAGAAAATGTTCAAAATGGCCTCCTCCAACATTAACGCAATGTTGTAATCTATTCTCAAAGGATCTTTGAGCTGATCTTAAAGTATACAGTGATGTTAATAAATACTCTTATAATCCTCTCCACATATCTTGCCGTGTTGTCGGTGGCTGCTTGGTAACTTCGTCTCTTACGTAAATCTGGTGACCTTGGAGGCCACATAACTGGACCATCTCTTCCATCGGTTTGGGTATTCTGCGTTTAGGTACTTTCGGACCATTTGGGAATGATGCACAGGAGCGCCATCGTGCAAAACCCACATCCGACGTCTTATATTAAGAGGAATATGTTGCATTAATCTAGGGAGATGATTGCGCATAAAGCTCAATATACTTCACCGATTATTCCACCCCAAACGTTAATGGACCATCGGTTTTGGCTGCGTGTTATCACGTAAGGGTTAGTATTTGAATAATGATGGTAATTGCGTCTGTTTAAAATCCATTCTTGTTTATTGTTACTTCATCGCCAATGAGAAGAAATCGAAAAAATCATTTTGATTGTTAATTCTATCTAAGGTCCATTTACCAAAATTTACTCTCATTTGATAATCATTTTCGAGCAACTCCTGGTGCCTTTGTAAGTGATAAAGATGCATTTTGTTTTAATAAAATTTTATTTACTGATGTTTTGCTGATTACTCTTTGACTAATGTGTGGATCTTCTGTAACACTTAATAGTAGTACATTAAATTCATTTAAGGTTCATTTTTCTCTTTCATGTTTTTCATACGTTACACTTCCTGTACGTTTAAATCTTTCCAACAAATTTTCCAATGTTTTTCGTTGAGGTTGCCTGCCCTGCGGAAATTTTTGTCTATAAATTCTAGCTGCCAGCAGATAATTCTTGTCACTACTAAAAATTGTTGATAGCATATCTACTAATTAATTTCTATCAAAATTCATTTTAGAGTTGAGTTTTGCAACAATACTAAACACAGTTTCAAACGCAAACAACTTCTATAATTGTTACTGACAAATGTCAAATTAAAGAAAATTTATTTATTTTTTCATGGATAACTAGATCCAAAAATTGAGATCATTAGTAATACTCAAACTTAGTTTTTTGCATGGTTATGGCTAAAGATAGTTGTTTATTCTCCATCATGCGACTTTTTGACCAAATTTGAAACTTCACAACGTACACATCATTCGTATTCATGATTTATATTTTAGTGTAAAACAAGCTAATGATTGCAAAGGCTACTTGATCCCATTAAAAAATAATTAAACATGAGTATTTCATTATTTAATTGAAAATATCTAAAAAACGGAAAGTAGTTATAGGGAATGGTTCACAAAAATGAATGAGTTAATAAAGATCTATTCAAACACCATATAAAATATAGGGTGGTCCATTTAAAATAATGAAGAAAATGTTATAAGCGTGTTCTGACTCACCCTATTTACAAAAATATTTTTTGTATGAATGTACATCATACGAAATCCGGAATGCTAAAATGAATTTTTTTTATTAATTGTCTGGGTTGTACAGGGCGTTGAAATAATAACGTTTTTTATCTAAAAGTGGTCATAACTTTTAAAATACAAAGTATAACATATCAAAACCTTATATTGGCGTGATGAGTACTATAAGTACAATTGAAATTCATAATAATATACAGGGTGGTCAATTTAAAAAAAAACAACTTTGGTTGACCACGGTGTTATAAAGCACCCTGTATACTCCTTATTAATTTTAAAATGTAAAGCTCATAGCTGGCTACAATTTTGCTATAAACAATTTTTTGATATCTAGTCTACAAACGGAGATATGGAAAAGTATTAATGTTTCGTTGTTTTGGTGTAACAATTCCTTTCTTAAAATGATTATCATAGAGTATGTTCAGTTGCAATCTTTCTCTTTCATCTCATCAATGATAAAGAATCACCCACGTTTATATGAAATTTTGGCTACAAGTAACTTCCTCCTTCATATATTTCTATGTGTTCAATTTTAGATCCACACTTAAGACTCATTCAGAATTTAAGAAAACTTGTCTGCTGCAGCTCATGCGTAATACATTACGAGTCGCTATAGTTGCGCAAGAGATTAAGTTCTCTTTGTTACATTTTGCACAATTGTAATAATGTTTTTTCAGGATGCATTGGAATCGAAATATTTCTATCGATTGTATTTAACCGAAATCAAAAAGGAATTTGATACCGATACTTTTTTTCCAGCTTTTAATAATGTGAAGGAAGTAAGGTAACAGATATGAAATAAAATTTTAAACTAACTGATTACAAATAAAAATTTACAGCGACCCACACGTACCAATAGGCGTTCAAGAAGAAAATGGCATTCAATATGAATTTAAGGTGTATCAAAGTGTTTTGTTTGAAGAACAATAATACTAAAATATTCATTTGTTTATTACATTTTTATGTACGCAATTCTATCAATAAAAAATGGTTTATTTTGAGTTATTTGTGTAGTTTTTCATTCTATTATATTGGAAGTATGTACATGATATATTTAACCTAAAGTGTATGTGTGTTTTATGTACTTTATCTCCTTTTGATATTTAATTAGCTTAGATATAAAGTTACTATTTTTATATATAAAAGATTCCCCCGAATGGGAATCGAAACCCACGTTATCTTGTAAAGAACCAGCGTCCTTTACGTATGCTTTTTAGAATAAATTATTCGCGGACCATCCTATATCTAAAATTTCAAAAGTTTACGCGATATTACACCACAAATAATTCCTTAATCACCACTGACGTGTATTTCTAAAAACCAGTAAGTTTTTGCACGTCAGAACAATTGCAACCAATCCCATAACGGCATCCCCGTACGGTAGCCGCCCACAGATGCACCTTTATAAACCCACGACGCGCGTGAAAAAGAAATGAATCGAAGTAGATTCAAGTCAAGCCGATATCCAGTAGCCGCCGCACCGATTGCTTCGTGTAAGCACCGACCTGCTAATCACCGCCGAGGAGTCCATCGCGATCGTGTGATAACGCGTACCACCTCGCGCCGGGCAACCTAAAGTTTAATCCCGCACTGTAATTGATAGACACGTAAGTTGTAGAGTTATAAAATCTGACAATTTACAATCAAACACTACAGAACGTAAATAATGACGGGCTTAGTCTCCAGGAGTTATAACGTTATCCGTACACAAACACATACATACAAAGCGTAACGAAGGGGTAACCCCCACGTCGCCTGACACAGTACACCTAGAGAAAGAGTGCCACGCAGGGTAAATCCCGACGTCGCTCGCAAACACTTGAGGGTGAAGGTTAGATACAGGGCTGTAAAGACCTACGACCTTTTTTGTTCCTAGTTTACCAGGTTAGACAGGCCATTGCCTACGTCTCCTGATTATCACTAAGACCCCGCTTAATACACCTACATACAATACATACAGACAAACACAATAACCACACACAGTGTCTTTAATCGCAGGAGGATATATAAAGAAACCTGTTGCATAAAATTGTATTCCGAATAACCATCGCGAAACACCTAGTGCAAGACCATTCTTAATTGAATTAAGAATATAAGCCGGAAATCAAAGCCATAGATAATATGTAAGTTATCCAATATTTACCGATAGTTAATAATATAGATCCAACCGCGTGTATATTACGATTTACCTTAAAAACTAGTAAATTCGTTTTAGTGTAACATTTTCGTATAGCGAGTATTTAGTTTACGTTAATTTGTATATAATTAAATTTAGTTGCGCCGCTAGGACGTAATCCTGTTGCTTAAATAATCTAAACGCGTTCTCCAGCTCGTTATAATCAAGTAATTGTAGTCCAGAGATCTCGCATTTGTTTACGCGAATCTCGCGCGTGTATTGCTTCATTGGAGTACGACATACCAGCTTCAGCGCTCCAGAGTTACTGAAGAATAATAATTATGCCATGCGCATAAGCCGAGAACGGTATTGATTTTCTCCGTCCCCGAAACGATTCGAGTTCGTTGCACTGGCGCCGTCGACCAAAACTGTATTGAAGCAACCGTACCAGCTTCTGTAAATACAGGGCCGTAATATAAATATTACATACTAGGTAGGGAGTAGATTAAGATAATATCTCTGTTCACAGAAACGACTACGCACCCAGTAAATAGCCGCCCCCAGGAGAACGAGTGTGAGGAGCCGCCAGGACCAAAGCACAAATACATTTTGAGTTGTTATTAATAACATTTCTTATATTGTTAAATTATTTAATATACGTTTTAAAACGCTTTAAGATATTTATTTAAGGTGACAGTGTCAGCCCACTATTTAATACGAACCACACCCCGTTTATAACAAATTATAAACACGATTGAGCAAAGCCGAGGCAAAATAAAACCGCGTTGGGTTACCAAACCAGAAGGCGCGCAATAACAAATAACAAACCCAAAAAGGGTTGATACAATCTAACAAATTGTACTATCCAGGGACTAGAATTTCATTCCAATAAAGCTTATTGTGTATTTATATTATATGTAAGAAGTGGTGATTTCTATGTATTATATGGCTTTCATAAAGTATTACGATAAAATTAAAACAATATAAAAATTATCTTTACCAATTCACAAACAATCTTTTTATATACCGCCATTCACAACCTTGTTGGTTACCAAGTCCATCCATATGAAAGATCATTTTTGCTTGGGATCACTTTTTCATAATTCAATATGAATTATTGAATAAACGGTAGTGTTCATAACAGTTATACTAACAAACATTACTTATTTACAAGGAATACATTTTTTTATAATGTAAAAAATAATCAATTGACTACCAATTTTATATATAGACATATGATTTATTGTTAAATAAAAAATATACCATAATTTAACTACTTAAACATTAAGCGAACAATTATTAAGGATGGCTCAAGAAAAATTCATGACACCTGGAATCACTGAAATCCTAGTATCATCTACTCTGCTTGAACTTGCTAGAGAATGAACTTTAATACCTTCGGTTTGGTTTGGTGGAAGAATTTTCTTCACTGTGTCTTGTATAATTAATAATTAGTAATTTTCTCCGACAATAGTAAATGATCACTGTTTTTTCGTTTTACTGTTAGAAATTCTAAAAAGAGGAGTTCCTAAGTCTTGTATGTAGTCGTATCATTTTTACCAGTTCTTCGCATCAACATGCACCAGAGATACCAATAACGAAAACAATTAAAGCAACACGAATTCAAAAAGCTTACATATCTTTACCTCTATCTAAATTTACCTTAATATCTAAATACTGATGATCAGGAGCATCAAATAAGAACTTTTCAAGTTGTTACCTTGTAAATGCTTTAGCTTTTTGAAATGTAATCTTCATTTTGTTTCTTTAAATAAGTGCACAGCTTCAAGTATTTGCTTATGCCTATACCCTCTTTGATGTTTAGCAATGACGTTATCATAGAATAATGCAAACACATTGTTCACTTTATAGTTTCGAAAAAGAATCCAAGAGTACATGTTCAGATTAATTGTTGATATATTCGTTATTGTACCACATTCGGAATCTTTTAAATTCAGTTTCATAAACACTGCCCGATTTTGTATGTAATAAATTATTAACAGTGTTTGTGGCAGTTTCCGCAACCTCAAGGGATGTACTACAAAAAATGGATGTCATTCTAATCTAGAATAAGTATAATTAAAAAAACAATATCAAAAAAATATTTATTACTTACAAATCGTCAACACTTGTTCAGTCAACCCTCTGCTTCCCATTTATATTGCGCCCCTTCTGCACATCGATGCTTTCCGCGTCTGCCTCACCACCGAGCAGTTATTGTATCCGTATGCGAGTTGCATCGTTCCTTCTTAAAAACAAACTTTACGATCGATAGCCGTTGATCATTCATTACTAGTTTTGTTATTGTTCAGTTGTAGTATTACAAAGGTTTTATTTATGTTCAATAAAAGTGTACGTGAGATTCAATCAATAATTAACAAAGCCTTACAAAGCAAATTTACATATTGGTCCTTCGAATGCAGATCATCAAGAATTTACAAGATTTGATTTAACCAGTGATACAATTTATTAATGTGAGCTTGCAGTTGATTACATAGCAAAACTGTGTTGGCCAGCTGCATATCGATTTACTTACCGCTATCACAATAGTTAAACAACCTGGTACACGATTTCAAGAAAATTCTTCAGAAACAAAAGGTTAGAGAAATACGCAACGTCAAGGTTAGTATGCATATCTTAATTACTTACCTTTTTTTTTACATTCTTAAAGCTTTTAATTTGACTTTATTGCATTTCTTAACTTCCTTTATATACGATTTGTCATTATTCAGCAGTACAGCCATCAAGTGGTATTTGCTAGAAAATTAGTTAGTTTTTTTTTTTTATTGTTTTAGTGATTACATTTGTTAGCGAGTTGATTGACTCGTTAAAATTTGAAACGATGACAGATTTGGCTAAAGGCGAATGTAGATATGTAAAAAACAGTTTATTACGTTTTATTGATTATTTTAACTCTGTTAAAAATATACAGGACTGTAATTTAACTGAATTACACAGCCGTCTAGCACAATTTGAACTTTTACTTCCACAATTTAATAAGGCACAATTATGTATTGAAACCGATGATAAAGATTGTGATCAAAATTACACTACAGTCCATTTACCCGAAAGGGATGATTTTGAAAACAAATTTCATACAATTGCGAAGTTAAACAATTTTTATTTGATATTAATCACCTATGTGTACATATGTAAAGAATTCAAGTAAATTATATACCAGTCTGCAAATGGTACAACCATTAATTGATTTTTATATTGATCCAATATTATATTAAAAAGCAAAGTATACTTATAATACCGCATGTGTGCAACATGTTGGGTAATTGCATATAATACAAGGTGTTTGAATAAAAGAATTTTTATACAATTCCAACTTTATTTTAAAATTATAATTGATATTATTTTGCAAATACTGAACTAATCTTGAACTCTATCCCTTGGTATGCTAGTCGAGGCAAGTTTATTAAAGAGCGAATATAATCAAAGTATAAATTATATCAATAATTTATGGAACCCAAATGTGGCCCAAAGATGTTAAATATAAATCATTCTTATAAATTAATGATGCCAGAACGGGGGTTAATAGTTAATAGTAATTAAATATATCACAATATACAAAAATATTAAATGTAAAAATAATAAAAATTAAATTCTTCACAGAACTTTTATGTCACAACGTGGGGCAAATCTTATTTAATAAATACAGTCCAATATACACAGGGTGAATCATGACCGACACCTCGGAGTTCTACGGCAATGCGGCATACAATCATTAATTTTTAATACAGTGATATTATGTAAGTCAATATGAGCAACATTTTAGAAATTTTTTAAATATACAGGGTGCTCCTAAAAAAGTGGTATATCAAAGTTGTTTTTTAAATGACACACCCGTATGTTATTGCATTTTCGAATTTTACATAAAAAATAAGTAGTACTTTCATAAGGGTTCCTATACCTACATACAGAGTGTCAAGTTATATCAATTTTTCTGAAAACGTAGGGTTTTATAGTCAGTAAAATGAATTATTGCGAACTTCGGCTTAGCGCTTTATTTGGCGTGCACACTCGTAGTGTGTATTTATTTCGTTCAAACACACAATATTTGGAAATAGAGAGAATGGAATGCTGTATTATCGTCGTTGCGGGTGAACTAAGACGGACACTATACGTTTAAAACTTCTGTATTTGTGTCAGGTGTGTTAGAAGCAGATAGTAATATGTATTTGTTTTAGGTGTCTCTTTAAAGACTAAATTGTCTGTTGTAATCCTTTGACAGTGATATTCAAAACTTTATTTCGCGTGTTTGTAACTAACAACTAAATATGTTATATTCCTTCAATTTATAAAAAAAATTAAAACGAAAATATAATTTATTCTTATAAACAAAATTACCTTATAATGAACTACTTTCTAAATAAGTCAATTAAAAAATGTGGGTCATTAATATATCATTATTTTACACAATGTAGCAAAGTCTACAAATATGTATGCAAATAATTTAATTTTGTTCAAACCATTTATAATTTTAAATTTCAGTATTTTTGCAATAAATAAAAACTACAAGTAATAACTGTAAATAAGTATGTAGTTTAATATGCAGCTTTAATTAGAAAAATGTAATATTTACATAAAAAAAGCTTTTTTACAATTAGAGTAGGAGAAATTAACAAAAAGGATCTAATTTACAACTTAATATGTAACACTGTGTTCTTAATAATAACAAGATTTTATTGAGAGTTAAAAAAAGGTGTACGCAAATTTAAAATTAAAACATTAACTATCGCTGTCATCTGAAGTATCACCATTAATACAAATTACCAATGGTTCTACTGTTATATCTAACACCTTTCACGTGACCACCATTGAGATATAATTTTTTCTGTATGTGTAATGGTTTTTTTCCACACTTCTCCATCACATTGTTTCAAAGCCTCCTACATTTGTAATACAGCGGCATCAGAGTAACCTTGTCTACCCATGTGCTTATCATAAGATGACTTGCAGGTACCCCAAATATTCCTAATAACATTAAATTGGCAATGATATACAGAGTCTAAGCTTGAAATGACCAGATTTATTAATAATGTCATCTACAACGTACCGCTTCAGTTGTCTATGTTGTTTAGCAAGGTTCAACAAATCTACCTTTAAATCCGTGTCAGCAAAAGAATGATAAATCTTTCCCACTACTTGAACACTCCCCATTTTTTACACATTTTGGTATGTCGTCTTGCCAAGATCTCTTCTGTGATCCCCTAAAAAACATCCACGTTTCGTCTATAAATACCATCTGAAGTGGTAAAACCAATTGCATATTTTCATAGTATTTTTTAGGGACTGCACCCGTGCTGACGCCACATTTGATTATTCACAAAGTGCTCTGCGATTGCAGTGCAGTCTTGTTTATATTTAAATCCTATACTATGTAAAATCTTACTTATAGTTTATAACGTGCACCACTGTTGAGCACGTATGCAAAAAAAAAAGGAAATCGGAATAGGAAGAAGGGCACCTCGACTAGCTGCTAGAGGGCACTTGGATGCGTGGGGAACATTGAGGTCCGAGAGAGAAAGGAAAGAAAGATATATATGTAGAAGGAAGGACAGAAATTTGGATGCCACGAGTTTTTAAGCAAAATCCAAAAGCCCTTTCCTCAAAACTCGAAACAGGAAAGGTAACTCACAACACGGAGAAGTAATTATACAATGAGATAGGTTCCCTGTAAAAGAAAGGTTATACTTACACAAATTTTATATAAATTGTAATAATCGACAAACTAGTACCAAAACTTTTATTCCAATAATGTAATCCCCAAAAATAACTGAATGTTGCAATTATCCTTTATTTAAATTAAAAAGGTAGTACCTACAGTATTTCACTGTAATTATAATAAAAAAACAAGGAAATGAAGCATGAAACATACTTTTACAGGTCAAGTTAAATTAAATTAGGATGATCCCAAGCTAATGAAGTTTGAGTTTATAATATCTTTTTAGTAAAACAAGAAAAATTATATTTATAGCATCAAAATTGCCATTGCTAATTAAAATGCACAAGCCACCCAACAAAACACTTAAATATATTGTACAATATACAATAATAAAAACCAAACATAAATTAATTAAACAATAGCAGTCAATTATACAATATTTAAACATTATATAGTTAATAACACAACAATAATACATAGAGCTCGACGATAAATGCATTTACCTGTGGATAACCTATGTTTAAAAAAAGGAATAATATCTAAGAGTAAATTGAAATGGTGTAATATTGACTGTTTCAAAACTAATGCAGATAACTATATTAAATTTTAAAGTGAAATTATTTTAAGTGAACCTATGATAAGGTAAGGCAAGCTGTACATTTCAGAATTTATATTCAGTACTATTAATTCAGGCACTTTCCAGTCAATGTGACATTTCACCAAAAGTGAGAAGCAGTTAGCAATCTATCCAATTGTGTACGTAGTTAATGAACGAATAAAAATACATTTATGGTTATCTGAGTTATCCCCCGAGTAAAGTAATAGTAGAAATAAACGTAGAAGTGAAGGTCGAAGCCTCTGCAATTTATTAAAATAAGACATGAGTAACCCCTTTGAATACATTACCTTCACTAGGTTCACAAAGTAGAAATTCCGAGATAAACTTATGTTTGTAACCAAAGTTTAAATATCGAGATATTTAAAGTATTTTCTTTAAAGTAGGTAGTTTTAAATCACACGATAGCTGTGGTGATGGCTGAAAGTAAAGCAATTTTTAAATACAGAAACAAAAAAAGGAAGAGAGGCATACCTGAACGCTTTTATAACCTTGTATATCCACAAAATGCGTAGAAATAAATAATACCAATTAATCATTTCTTATACTAAAGAACAAATATAAATCAAACTGTCGGATGAAATAAATCCAGAAATTATTTGATTCTTCTATTTATCATTGTAAACATCATATATATATATATATATATATATATATATATATATATATATATATATATATATATATATAGTATTTTTTAACTTAAATTCTCCTCGTCATTGTTCCTCTAGATCTTCCAGCCTTCCAATTACTGAAGAATATTTGACAAAACTACGATCTTCTATTTCTGGAAACTGAACAAGTGATATACAAATCCGGAAAAGTCCCATTTATTCTTCCCTCTTACACTTAAACCCTTTTTAATGACTTTGCCCTCTTAAACTTACACCCTTTTTAGTGATTTTGCATATATAATAGAATATTTTATTTTCAGGGGAGACTGGAGCTGGTAGCATAGGGCTGACACAACCTGCTTAGCATTCGGGAGGTAATGGGTTTGATTCCCGTTACCGTCTACCTGGTATGAGGCTTTTTCAGGGGGTTTTCCTCATACACATGTAGCGGCATGGTCACTGCGTATATGCACACTATGTGTGGCTACTTAGGCCAATGCTTGTATTTTCAGAATAACCATTCCTTACCTATCCTGCACAATCCTTAATCCCACTATGCATATACACGTAATATATGTATGTATGCTGGGAATCCATGATTGTGGCTGAAGGAGCTCGGAAAGCTCGAGCAGCCCGACCTCCCCTTTGGAGAGGGAATGAAATATGTGGCCTTTTCTTTTTTTTTTCAGGGGAGAAAGCTATTAGCAGCCAGTAGCCAACTTTAATTTCTTCCTCATTTAAATGTTCCACATTAAGAGCTGGTTGCTGCCGTCACCGCTTTCTTTATCTGATAGAATTAATTACCTTAAGTTTTTTCTAGAATAGTTTCTTTTTATATTCTGTTGGTGTGGAGTACTGGATCAACTTTTTATGATAAAGAATTTACCATTACATTATATGTTCGCAGTGAAGTTGGCTACGGTGATGTATGATGTCATCAAGTGTCCTTAATCACGGGGCATATACAGAAAATGGAATCGATTACGCACAGTATACCTGGTTTAGATTAACATTTAATTTCAAGTTTCTATCGTATTGCCCCATTGATCGTATTCATCCTATTTTATGGTACCTTTATTTATGAAACAAAATTGATAGAACCAAGATATTTTAAAAATTTCATTAAAATTGGTTATGTATCTTGTATGTTATCATGCCTATGGACATCAAAAGTGTGATTTTTAAAATTTCCATAGTCAAAATGCTGAAAGACTTACAAATGGTATATCTATCAATTACAACTATGTAAAAAATTAACTGCAGTGTTCATTGTAAACATATCGGTCAACTATATTTTATTTTTAATATTTACAAGTAAAATATCACATAAAAAATAAATATCTTTATCCTAAGAGTATGTGTATGTATAATATTTACAGTAAACAGTAATGTACAATTTCTAAACTTCACATTTCAGTTTACTACATTAATAATTTAAAAATTTTGAAAAATCTTAACATTTCCTACAAATAAATAAAAAAAATGCAATTAGGATATGTGATCAATCTGTTTCTGACACATTAAATATAAAAACTTGCCTGAACAAAGTGATTAAAACAAAACAAAAATGCATAAAATTAGAGAGGTAACAATTATACTGTACCACCATCTTCATCATCAGAATCCCCTAGCTATAAAGCTCTAACAGACTGAGGAAGTTGGTGTTTCTTACATTGCATACTAATTTGTCTACTATTTAAAGTTGTAGCTTGATTTGTCCAATCACCAATTGGTAGCCCAGAACGATAAAACTTTGATGTAGTTTTATTGAAAATTGGAAGCAATTCGTTAGCCTCGTTTGTTAAAGCCTATTAAGAAAAGAAATTATTTTAAAATGAATGTTTGTGATCAATAATTTACCTTCATATATACAACAGCGTCTGTTCCATGACCTTCACATGACATGATAACTAAATCACCATGAAAATAACGTGCATAAAGCCGTGATATTGGCAGTCCATACCCATAGCCTGCTAATGGTACAGTATGAGCGTCTGATTTACTAGGTTGTGGTGCGGTCGAGTACATGTATTTGAAGAGTTGCTCATGTAATGAACGAGGAATACCACCTCCCATATCGGACAACTGCAAATTGTAATATGTTGTAAGTTACAGTCAAAATATACAGAAGTTTTTAATCTCTTTTGATTGTTTTACTATTTAGAGAGGAACTATTTGAATAGTGGGGATTATGGATAAAAAGCAGAAGTTTATTATGTAAAATCTGACGTAATGAATGTAAAAACCTTTTGATCAAAAATAAAAATGAATTCCAAACATTAATTTTGTTGATCCTTTCCAAAATCAATGAATGCCTTGGTTAATTAGATGGTGTAATTTGAAATAAAATTGATTTAAACAAATGTTGACGTATTTTGACTTAATTCATGCTTTTTCTTTCTAGCAAATCTCAAATATATCTTATAAATAACGATTTTGACATTTCTTGGTCAAAATCCATATGATCACAGAAAATTCATTAAATTTACTTATTGGTTTGTTTATGATCAATTAGATTTTGCCAAACAATTAATTTAATTTAATTTAATAAATTTATCAAATATGAAAACGCAAATATTTTTCATATTTATAAATTGTTATCAAAACTTTTAAATTTTATATGAACGAGAAATTAAAAAGCGATTTAATTACCCAAAAGATTAAGTATTTTAATTATGTTTGATAATCGTGAAAGTTTACATTTCCATATATCAAGTGTTTATATTTACCAAGCATTAGTTTTAACTGGACCACTTTAATTTACTTACTTACATACCACAAAAAAAAAACACACCGAATGCGTTTCAATAGCTATCACCATCTGCGGTCGATCAAGTAGTTACTCAAATTTATTTAACTTTTATTTTAGAATTTTTATTATTATTTGCTATTCAGTAATACTTTTACATACATTTTAAAATGAACATTAAGGTGAGAAAGAGCTTTTGTAGTAATTTTAAAGATATAAACTTAATCGTGGTTTAACTATTACCAAGGGGCGAAGTGAGGTATCCGAGCGTACCAAACTTCTAGATCTATTTCCCTGATTTAGCGTATTGCCCATAAACTTGAAATGTAACAGACTATACGAATATATAAATATAAATATTATCAGACAACACAGAAATTTATAAGCTGACGTTTCAACGTTTCATTTAACTAGGAAGATTTAGTCTGATCTGTAATGCACATTGAATATTTGGACATGTTAGACAGTTTAGTAAAACATTACTAGTTTAAGATGCATAGAGATCAAATAATATATACATGTTCGATAAAAAAAAAAGGAAAAGGCCACGATCTGATTCCCTCCCCAAGGGGGAGTCGGGAGCGTTCCGAGCTCCTTCAGTCACAATCATGGATTCCCAGTACATACAATACATAATATATATATATATATATATATATATATATATATATATATATATATATATATATGCATGGTGGGATTAAGGATGGGTGTGATCAGGAAAGGATTGGAAGGAACGGAGTTAGGTTTCCGAGGGGGAAAATACTACCTCAGCATTGGCCTAAGTAGCCGCACATGGTGTGCATATACGCAATGACCATTCTGCTATATATGCATGAGGTAAACCTCCTGAAAAAACCTGATACAAGGTAGGCGGTAAAGGAAATCGAACCCATTACCTCTCGAATGCTAAGCAGGTCGTGTCACCACTACGCTACCAGCTTGTTCGATACACACAAACAGACTATATAAAGCTATAATTATACTTACTTTTAAACAGATGTCTTCTTTTCCTTTGCTGATAGTTATTTTAATTGGAGGATATTGCTCACTCGGGCCATGGTACTCCATTACAGCTCTCATTGAATTTTTAAATAATTCAAATAACATGTGATATAAGTGAGAAGGAACATATACTATCCGTACATCACATTCTGATTTTAACTCTAAAAAGAAAAAGGTAGACTATGATTATATCACATATTTCACCAAACTTAAGTAATGACCTTTCTATTATTTTAATTGCATATGACATTTAAACCACAAATAAGTTGTACATACAATCACTCACAAAATCATAAACTGTTATTCTTATAGACAGCCAACATTGAAGAAGATCCTAATAATTTAATTGTCACTAATTAAAAAATCTACTATATAAAAATGTAGAGTTAGTAACAACGGTTCCAGTACATTAATACAATAAAAATATTTGAAAAAAAGAAGCAATAAAATGCCTTATTAAAATCGATCTTTCTCAATTTTGTGAAGTATATTTTTATTGATCTGTTTTTTGATCCAAAAAAATGTGACTCACAAGTTTGACATTAAAATCTGCGTAAATTTGAAAAAATTGTATGCAGTTAAATTTTCATATAAAAGATTAAATGTAATGAAATATTTCATAAAACTTTCAATTTAAAAACTCAGGTTATCTTACGAAGGTACCAATCCACTAGCGCATAATCAAAATGTTCTCAGAAGGCTATTTACGTCCAAAATACACCAGCTCCAGGACTGATCATATAACATTTTTATAGAAATGGAAATTTAAGCTTAGGTTGCCAATTGCTAATATTGTTAAAATCTTAAGCTAAAAAGATATTTATGTGAAAAAAACTAATTCTAGAATATGCTTCCGTTGGACGTATAGCCATTTCCTAACTCACAATTTAAATATAATCACGTGCAATGCTGTAATCGAAGAAGGGTCACACACTTTCTTCGTGGAGTTGTCAGAAACTTTAACTAATTGAGAAACGGTTAAATTAAGAACATTAAATTAAAAAATTCAATAAACCACCGACAAAAAATTCTACTTTTAAAACCTGTAGAAAGTAAACAAATTTTCTTAAATCAGAGCTAAGCACAGTCTCGATGAAGTCACCTTACAAACAAAAAAACTAAATCAAAATCGGTTCCTCCATTTGGGAGCTACCATGTCACATACAGATACACACGTTAAACTTATAACACCCTTCTTTTTTCGTTGGGGGTTAATAAGTGCAGATTTAAAACTGAATTTAATGGAGCTCAAGGATCTTTAAAAATTAATCTTTCCATTTATGAACATATCAAAGCACACAAAGGGAAAAAGTAAACAATTAAGCAATACTCTTATGCTCCAAAAATTTTAAGTTGTCTGTGCACCACACCATTATAAAAGACAAAATTTCTTTCAATTTGGTGTACTATATCAAGATATAAGCATTGTATTAAAAACGGCTCTATTTCCAAGCTTACAAATACTATTAAGCATGTGAAATATTTTATATTAAATTGTAAAACTATTCAAAGCAATCTATAATTATGGTGATTCTATTGCCAAATGCCTGCTTAAAACAAGGTGGCATTTCTTATATTAATTTGCCATAGAATAAATTTACATAGTCGAAAGTACATTACATTTAGTGTCGAATAGAAAATTCTAGAAATAGTTGGATACCAACATGAAATGTATAAGAAAACAAATGCTATTTTGATATAAGGTTCAATTAATTTTGTAAATATTGTATTGAAAGCCTTATAGCTTAGTATTTCAGTGTAGTAACGAATCTATAACATACCATAGTCAAAAGAGCCTGATCTTGTATGTAATTCTTTAATTTGACGAGTTTGATGATATCAATACAATTCTCGTCTACAAGTATTAAGCACAGAAACATTTTCACCGCCTACGATTTTCGATAAAATTGTCAGAAAACAATCACATCCCATAAGAACGTGTGTTAAAGTTGTCCAACATCAGGCAAGGTCACACGTTGTGACTTAACTTGAAAATGCCTAATTGTAATTCGTTTGCAACCTCTTTTTTATACGTTATTAACGCAAAAGGCAACATTGTAAAAACAAAAACAATAATTTATGTCAAAATACAGTTTAACCATTTTCATTCATATTTAATTAATTTTACTTTGAGTTATATTAAGAAACTTTATAAACAAAAGTTATGTAAAATTAAATTTTCTTTAAAAAATATGTCTACACTTTTTCTTATAAAACTAATCATATTATTCAGCTATTGAAAAAATTGAACTAACACTTAAATTCTACTTTAGGAATTTTTTTGCCGCTAAATTATGCGTCGTATCAAAACATTTCAAGAAGATAATTAATGTTTATGGTCTATATCAAGGTATTTTTATATCTCTCAAATATGCGGCTGTTTTAGAAATATTTGATAAAACCCACGATACACATATAACGGTACGCTGTAGCGTATGTTATCTCGGTCTCTCTCGCACAATGTGACACCACGTGGAAAACATTTTGTGGTTTCATTTTTTTTTAGAAACTATAAATATAAACAGCATCCAATGGAATAACATACAAATAGTGGCAAAGGACGAGATCACAACTCGTCGGAAACTGAAAGAAGCCACATACATCGATCGTACTAGCATAAAATCCAATAAGCCAAGCTAGTGTAGAAATGAGACCCATATGGATTCCAATAATGCGCGAAGAGCTTAAGCGCAACACACCTGCGCAAGAGGTTACGGCGCAACATGCGCAATAAACTTCTGCGCAACCACGAAAAAGTTTAATATATATATATATATATATATATATATATATATATATATATATATATATATATATAATTTTTAAAAATATATATTGGATTACTCAGTGGCTCAGCGGTAAAGGTGTCAGACTAGTAAATGAAAGGTACCAAGTTCGAATCTGAGAGTAGTCAAGTGCTTGGGAAAAATCATATATAACATATGAATTCGACCCAAGTGCGAAAACAGTCCTTCTCAGGACTAAGCCTGATGACGGAAGCAGAGTCCGCTTCCCAAACGTCGCGCTCAAAAAGCATAAACTGTGGAAATAGGCCGATCAACACTTATAATACAGAATTAAAAAAGAATCTAGACACAGTCCTATAATATTTTCTTTCAAGATTAACTTCAGGGCATTTTATTAAACATAAATTACATAAATTGAAAAATCCCGAGGTTTATTGAATTAATGTGAATCGATATCCATAAGCATTTTATATACAATCTAGGACTGTGTGTATGGATTATCTTACATTTATAGTGTTTAAGAAAAAAAAATCATAAAAACCCAAACAAAATGTTTTTAGATGGAATACGTAAGTAATTTGTTTAAATTTGAATTCATTTATATGTGTAATCTCTTATCTGTAACGTGGAATGGCTTTTAAAAAAATAGTATCATTTGCTATTTATAAATGATGAAAAATTAAATGTAGGGAGACGTAATGTTATAGTTTATTGTATCTCGTGTAATAATCTACTAATTTATATTTTTAATGACGTTCAAGTACAAGTACCGTACGCTGCGGCCGGACCTTAATGTGATTGATCCTGCAATCTCAGTTGTCTACAACTATAGGTTGCGAATTACACCTTGGTGTTATTCTTGTTTATATTAACTCGCCATTCTTTACGTTGAATTTTGTTTTACGTCGACAAGCAACAGTCAAAATTATAAATGAATCAAAATATAAACCAGAACTACCAAATAGGACTGTAAACGATGAGTAAACAAATGCTGCCACAAACGTCAACTAACGTCTGACATCGTGATCTGGCTGCCACACGACGTCATGCGCAGGCATAGACGAAATTCGGTCACTGTGTAGCATATGGTTCTATGTGTATCGTGATAAAAACCAAAATGTACCCCTAATAAACTCCACCCTCTCCGCCGCTGGATTTCTCTCAAAATGTAATCAGCTCCAGGAGAAATGAAAATTTCAAAAGA